>JAAGVU020000113.1:21955829-21970968 GCA_011763525.2 Mormyrus iriodes | reverse complement strand
GAAGGGCCCGTTCCGAAGAAAAAAAAGTGTCCTGGGTTTTTTTTTTGGCTGGGGGGGGGGGGGGGGGGGGGGGGGGGAGAGAACAGAGAAAACAGAGGGACCATTAATCCAGCCTTCTGTCTGGAGGCATGAATAGCAATCTGCAACATCTAAATATCTCATTACTGTTTGAAGAAGTGCAATTTCTTTTAAAAACGTAGGAATATGGTTTTTCCCGTGGTTTCATCAAGCCCAAATAGCACTTATCTTCGACTAATCAACACATTTCCCCCCTTACATTTTCTAAACAAAACATCACACCTCAGGGCATATTACAATGCAATGATGTGTAGAAAATTATTTAGGTCTTCTACATTACATGCTTTGATTGAATAAAAACAAATAAATTCCTTAAGGTGCAGAAAGGCAGTGCAGGAAAGCTTCTCACCTGAATGGCTGCTGTTTTCTTTGGTGGTGAAGGCTATCTGTCCATCTCTACCGTTTTTGTGGGCCTGCAGACATACAGGGCAGGTGGATGTTACTGAGTGCTGCACCCTACTGGCAGGGCAAGACAAAATTAATGTGAGGGCAAAAAAACCTGTCAAGTCCTACATGTATGTTAATATGCTGTTGTCTATATGAATATATGTGCGTGTATCAAAATAAAAGGCACACATCTTTGTCAGCCAGTCCGGTTTTCCACTGGGTACTGTGAAAGCATGACCATGTTATAATCAGCTGCCCCCTTACCACCCCACTGAACAGCTGAGGTGCCTGAGCTCCTGGCCGCCTCAGTGTTGACAGGTTAAAGATCAGATGGGCTACAAGACGGGGGTTACAAAGGGAGACACATAACACACAGCTATTAAACAATACAAGACTGGCCTTATTAGGGGAAATCACAGTGCCCTGAATAGTTCATTTCTGCAGGGAGCTCTGGCTATCAATCTTGTCATGCATATAGATCAACTCCGCCTAGAGCCGCATTTAAATAATAATTAGCTAAACAGCCCTGAGAGAATATTTACATTTTTGTAGGCTGTGTCCTCCAGCAAAACGTGAATGGGGCTCGCTTCTTTCAGACTGGCAGGTGGAGTGACAGCCAAGACTGACTTGTCCTCCACATTATCGGGACCGACGGCAGCAAAGGCACCCGGCTCTTTACTCCGGTCCCCCGTGCCCTCGCCGAGCCCCCGCAGGTGCAGTCCACATGGCTGCGACTGCTGCTGCCCCCTGCTGGCAAAGTCGCTCTCCTCTTCATCCTGCTTGGTCTCCACATCCACCTCCTGCTCCTCATCGCTGTCCGGCCCGCTCTCGCTCTGGTAGCTGCAGCTGGTACCAGGAGAGAGGTGCCGGTCGGTTCCAAAGTCCTCTAGGCCGCCGTGGAGCTTCGCGATGCTCTCCGCATCCTTTACCACAGGCCGGAAGGCAGAGTGGTAGTTGGCTTTGCGGGCCTGCAGAGAGGGCGTGTCCAGGAGCTTGAGCCAGCCCTCGGATGCTGGGCGCGACTCTGGGGCAGGTGGTGGGCACTCGCTCTCGAACAGCCCTGCCCGCGAGTTTCCTCCGATGCCAGTGCCAGTCTCGCCCTGCTCTGAGAGGTCCAGGAAAGCTTGCCGCAGCGAGGGGCTCTCGGATAGCGAGCCAAGGGCGCCGGGCTGTGGCTGGAGGTAGGTGGGCACAGGGATGCTACCAGTGGTCCGGGGGGGCCAGAACATGCAAAAGGGGGGGTAGAAAGCATCTTTGCGGCTGGGCCAGAGGAGCCCAGAGAGGCCACCGCTCTTCTGGGCCCCGGGAGACTCGCCATCATCTTTCTTCTGCTGACACAAGCCAAAGGCGGGGAAGGGGTAGGGCCCGGGGAACAGGGAGCTCGTGGGGAACTTCTGCAGCACGCCAAAACCCTTACTGGGCACTGGGATGACGGGGTAGCTGCGTGGGTGCTTGCGGGGGGACAGGCCCCCGGCATCGGCGTCCTCGTCCTCCTCGAAGCGGCCCCGCTTCTGGTTCAGGTCCGGTGGGATCATGTGAGGGAGGACGGAGCCCACAGCCTTGACGGGCCCCATGGGTGGGCAGTGAGATGATGGCAGGGCCCGCTTGCGGCTGCCGCCGTTGAACATGGCCTTGACATCCTCCCAGGCGAAGGCCAGGTCCTCTGGAGGGCTCTTGTCGGTGAGCTTGAGGTGACGGCGCCAGGAGTTGAAGTTAGCAGCGTCGGGCTGCGTGTACTTAGCGTCGGGCGTACGGTGCGAGTGGAAAATGAACTTGTTGGGTGAGAAGTACATGTTGCAGTAGGAGCACTTGATGCACTTGGCGCGCGAGCTGTTGTAGCGTGCTGGCACGAAGCTGCCACGGCAGCCCCACGCACACTCATGGCTCACGTCGAAGGCGAAATTGTCGGGCAGCTTCGGTGGCGAGTTCTCGCCCAGGAAGGATTTACAGAGGCGCTCAGCCTCCCGCTTGGTGATCATGCCGCAGCGGCGCGATGAGATGGGCATGGCGCCTGCCCGCCGCAAGATCTCCAGCTGCACAGGCGTACACTGCACACAGGTGATGCCCAGGGCCACCCGCCGGTTGTGGATCTCATTGTAACTGTAGTTCTTCAGCAGCGTGTTGGAGATCTGGGCCAGACAGAGGCGCTCCTGGCTGTCAATGACCAGTGAGACGATGGGCACGCCATACAGGATCACCTGGCCCACCTGGTTGGGCTTCAGGGAGGACGGGTGGCCGGGCCGGGGTGGGGTGAGAGGCTCCTGCTGGAAGGGGCTGGGCGCCGTGGCCATCACGATGTCGTTGGGACCTGGGAGGAGGGCCTTGTCCATGGTGCTGCTCCACCAATGGCAAACAGCTTCTCCCTCTGCCAGAGACAGGACAGAAGAAGACAGATCACCGCTGGTGCACGTCAGAGAGTGTCAAACCCAGGGCTTTGCAGATTTGATCCCACATGGGACCCTGCTGTAGGGCCATGTGAACCAGCACCACAGTGCGAGACCCGTACTGGGAAATGGTACCAGCTATTAAAATGGGTGTTCAACACGAGGGACATAATATTATTGTAAAAATAACAGCACAGCGACAAGCTGCTAAAGTTTACCTGTTTGCAGAGCTACAGTACATGGCCAAAGCAAAATAACATCACACAGGCTTGCTGTGATTATTATAACAGTAATCAACCATAATATCAATCAGTCACATTGAATACATGAATTCAAGTTAACTATAATTAATTATTATTGCTGTGGTTAGCGATGATGATAAAGATGACAATAATTAAACAACAACAACAACAATAATAAATAATAATAATAAATACTAATTATTATTGTTATTATTATTATTATTATTATTATTATCTGATGAAGAGCCTAAGAAAGATTCTATTTATAAAATGTCATAAATAATACGTTGGTTTCAAGGTGCAACGCATGGCTTTTAAAATAAATAAATCATATTTATATTTATAAATTAAAAGAAAAAATACATGAAATTTAATGTGTTGTACACTTCTTAAAAAAACTATGCCGTTGATTTGAACTGAATTAAATATATTTACAAGTCTTATTCCAACAACAGAAAAAATTCCGGTTTCTAGGCGCGAATGCCTTTATAATAAAAGCAATAAAAAATAAGTTTTGGAGACCGCGAACGAAAAGTGCGTTTATTCAGTGTGTTTCTATAATTAAAGGCATTTTAATTAGCATATTTTTGTCTCTTAACAATGTTTTAATTTTCAGTATTTTGCAACAAAAATCATTCGATCGAATCATTATTAAATACAATTACATTTTCAAGTTTGTCACTGCCTAAAATCAGAAAATCGAAATCATATAAGTTTTTATTTCAGTCCGATATGTGTAATTTTCCGTGATCGGTCCGTTTTTGTTATGTATCTGCTCGGTAATTGCTGGTGTAATTAACTCTTCACACTCTTCTGATGTTATGAAAAAGTGCATCATTATAATTAAATTCCACAACAAGCAGTGCAACAATAGCAGCGATAGTGGGCTAGTACGGGAAGTAATTCTAGAATCAGTTGTATCGACACTAGTAAAGGGTAGCCTAATAATTACAGAAGAGCTTTTTCGAAGAGCATTTTAAATAGCGCTTAACACACCTCTATCCAGCTTTAAATTACGCAACACTGGGAAACGTGAAACACGGCGACATTTTCCATTAATTGCAGAATGCCATGAATTTCGGTAAATACATTTCAGACGTTAGTTCACAATTCGCACAAATAGTTAGCCTACTTTTAGTTCGAGAAATTTAAAGCGACCCCAATAAACCAAATATTAGCAGAATAACAGACTGTATGTATTTGTACAAGTATATTTATGTATCGAAAAGACACCAAGATAAAAATATCTCACACGGCTTTATCAGACCTTACAACGACAACTTGTCATAATGATTTAAATGGCCAACAGAGTAATAAAAAAGCACGTAATATTCAATAACTCGCTTACCTCCAATAAGGAAAAATCCGAAGTGATATTAGATAACGGAATGGGGCATTATCCGTATCTGCGTCACAAGCGATCGGATACACGAGAAAAGTGACTTAAATAACCAAAGAATCAGCAAATAAAGTCCGCGGTGGGGAAGGAGCCGTGTTTTCCGCCGACCGAATTAGTTAACAGTCGGCGATGGAGGAATGACTGCACATCCTCAGTACACTTATTGCCTTTAAAAAGGCACGCCGCCGGACGCGAGGTGATTGGCGCAGTTCCTGCCCCTGGACTGGCGCTGGCGCTGAAAAGCCGTATGGCGAGGAGCCAATGACGTCTCTCTGACTGCCACTCAGCGCCGTAAAGAGGGGCTAATGCGCGCAGCACAGCCCCAGGCAGCCGCCGCAGTCGCAGCCGCCGCCGCCGCTTACCTCCAATCTCACCAATCGACGCGCACCATATGTACGCGATTTGTTAACAACACTATGAGAGGAAGGGGGTGCCGGATCCAAAGGAGATGTCACAAGAAGGGAGACACGCCGCACAAACCTCCTGCGATGACGGCTTTGGGTGAGCGGCGGTCACCTTGCACCAAAAATGAATCATAATCAGTTTTGACCCGTTAACCCCAAACCCCTATTTAGCCCAAATGTATTTTTCGGATGTTATTAATCACGGGTACTTGTAATCGTCATAAATTTACGTTAATTATAGGCTATTCATTCTGTTATCAGCTGATTTAGATACTACTTGACAATTATATTACATATTCATGTTTGGGAAAATATTTTTTCTCGGGTCTAAAGCCTGTTTCTCGTTTTATCCCGTTTGGGCAGCTTTAAGTAAAAAAAGTTATATATATATATATATAAACTGAAGCAAGACTGAAGCAGTGTTATTATGCACTTTACCAAAAGCGGTAGCATTAGCCTAATTCAAAACATGATTACGTTCCATTTAGCACCCAGATAACTTTTTCTATAACGAAAATGCAAGTTCAAATTTATCTCGACTAAAAACTTTAACTATGACAATGCACTACACAAAACTACATAAATTGTGATTTAAATATCAGACTAAGAATAACCATCAAACTCCACAAAATGTTTTAATAAAAGCCAGTCTTGAACATAAGACGACGCTATACTGTACTTGGAACGTTATACTCTTACATTCTACCAAGTCTAAATTACATCTTGAACAGAGTGAGACCTGAACCATTCATTAACTTAAACAATTACAGGCTATATGCTTTTTAAATGCAATGTAAATAAAATTAACACTAAAAACACAAATCGTATTGTGGTGCATGGCGCAATAATTTAATACCTAACTTTTTCATGTCGCATAATAAAAATTATTAGTATGAATAACAACAACAACAACAACAATAATAATAATAATAATTATTATGATTGTTATATTTTAGTACTCTTACTGTAAAAAGAGTACTTGTAAGTTTACACTTTCCCCCTGCTGAAATTTACCCATTCAATCAATAATGACATCGCAAAGGGGGTAAAGGCTGAAATGGAAACGGTGTTCAGTCGTTGACCTGTCATTTTTTCATCATTAGGCAGTGGGGAAACTATAGCAGCCATCGACTGCTATCATGCTAAAAACGGTCAAAACGATCATTTGGAACAAATGGCTCATTTACAAACAGACCGTCTCATCAGTAACCTCAAGCATTCGTACTGACACAGAGATATTATCGTAGCTTCATAAATCACCAGAAGTTCCCCTAACGCCAATCAAGCCGGTGACTTAGGACATACGTTTTTTACACAGAGTGAACGACAGGAGTTATAAAAAATGCAAGAAAAAGTTGTAACATTCAATCAGGTTAAAAATCAAGCTTTATTTTCATAATTTTTAGTATTAATTTCAACCGTAGAAAAATGAGAGTACATTTTAAATTCTTGTACCCCATTTACTTTAAATTTGTTCAGAGCAGACCGCAGAGCTTATATCTTACAGAGATTACAATCTACACCGAGATGAATTACATTCTGTACATTTAATATGAATTACTGAAATATCTATACAACTCCCGGACATATTAAATAGTAGCCACGATAGTTGCGTGTATGTGTGTGTGCGCATACATGCATACGTCTGTACATACACATATATATATATATATATATATGTGTGTGTATATATATATATATATATATATATATATATATATATATATGGGCACGTGTTATTACTTATTTTCGCAATTTCCATCGTGATTAAAGCAATGAATATTAACGGTTCCACGCGCACTTTCAGAGCCGGGCGGTACTGTGGTACTGAAAGAATGGGGAGTGAGTCCCATCTGCCGCTTTCTAAACCTCATTTAGATCCCATCGTCCCCGCTTTTGTCTCGGCTATGCAGCATCCCTCCAGCGCAACGCCACACGGCCGCCAACGCGCACAGGCTTTCCTACGGACCGAAACAACAATAGCAGCCTAATGATAATGGCCAGCGCGGCAAATGAAGAGGAGCCGTGGGCCGATCAAGAACAACGTCACGCAAAAACAAGCGCAATATGCACGGCTTGTACCATCAATATGACTGAATTTATTTTTAGCCAAATCGCCATAATTAATATTAAAAAGAACCATGCGAAATACATTTGAATTCATCGATTCACAATTATTTGGAATTACCACAATATGTAGGCTATTGAAAACCTGTCTCAAACAAGCGCTTAAAAATAAATTAGACCGCTAATTATTAACACAACGGATATTACTATAGTACGTCAGTTTCTACTTTGATTAGTATCATTATATTAACTGCTGCCTTCTATTTAAGTCAGCAGCAAAAAAAATCCTATTTTCATAATGTAGAGAAGGTCAGTTATGCATGCAGTAACCCTACTGTGAAATTAATCATGCGTTTACAGAGAATTGTTTATGTGACCTATGGGGGTCAAAAAGGAAAAAAGGCTTATAAATTAACAGCTCCAAGACATACCAAGACTAAGACATTTAACTCTAAATAGTCAACAACAAATCAAAGATGCTCGGGGCGATTAATTTGAATTTTTAAATACGGGAGATGTTTCCGCCAGCAGAAATTTGCCATTATCCATTTGATTTAATATTGCTTTAATTCGTCGCACAGCGTGCCACTTGAATTACACGCTTTTGATATTTTAATGGTCAAATTGAAGCTTAAACATGAATATTATGATATAACTTTTATCTGATTTGGATTTTTAGAGGCAGTTAGTTCACTGTGTCAGTGTAAATTTTGATTTTAGCACACTGATAAACACTTCAGCCTGCAGTTCAAATTATTATACTTATACTGTATATGAACACGTGCCCAGCTGATAGTTTTTGTATTTCCCCAGACGTAATCTTTATTTAATGCAACCATTCTATCACAATATTGCAAAGTAAACGTGCCTTCCTCCGTAAAAATGTATTGCTCCATGTAATTTGAATGTAGCCTTTTCAGTTTATCGGACAAGTATGCATGACCCACAGAGGCTTACTATTAGCATTTTCCATTATTTTTGATTATTCAATTATTGTAGTCTACAATTACTGGAATGCGACCGTAATACTGCATGCCTGCTCGCGGTCACTAAGCGCAGTGACGTCACGGCGGCTAGAATAAAGCCAAGTTGCACAGGCCTCAAATCAAATCGGTCTTTGAAAAAACGAAACCACACTGTCCGATCTAAATATGCGCCGTTGCCAACATACAGCGCATTTCTATCTTCTTTAACCTTTAACCTCCTTAATTAAGCGCGGTGTCTGCTTCTAAGCAGCTGTTTACTGTCGCTCACGTGTGCCGCTGTCATAAAGTTATCAGACTTAAACCCGTCCTGACTTGCTGATGGGGCATTAATAACGTGCTGTGCCTAACGGCTGCATTTCTTATTCCAGAATAACTATCAGATGACAATAATTAATTATAAGGGTATAACAGAAAAATACATGTTATTCTGAGTAGAACTTTATTTAGAAAAATGTAAAATTTAAATATGAAATGTAGTAGTTACAATTGCCTTTTATCTATAATAACGTATAAAGTAAACACTTATACCTGCATTGTGCAGTATTAACCTCAGGGATGCGAATGCCGAAAAACAAACCCGGCTGATTTTTAACACCTGCATCTCCAGATTACCGGAGTTTTGTAACAAAGACGCAGAGGAATCCGGAAGGAAGCGGTTACGAGCTAATAGCGGGTGACACACCTCGTTTCGGCCGAATCCCAAAGATTGTGGAGCTAAAGACAACACGCATCTTCAGCATCTACCAAGTTTTGTTGTCCATGCTTTTGCTGAAAGACGCGCAGTTTCTTTTTACTTTGCAACCTGTATTTACAACTAATGCGTTCAATTTAAAATTATTCACCTAAATAAACTTACAATCCTTTTTTATCAAGGTTCATGGTGAGACCTTACTGCGGTATTCACATGTACATTTTATATGCAATACTGTGATTGTTATTATGATTATTATTATAATTACATTTAATTATATTCTTTATGAAAGATTTGTATAATTTTTTGAGCCGGTCCTATTAAGAAGATACTGAAAATATCATGTTTACCAGGACATCATAGCATACCTCTTCAGGACAGTCACAGTCACACCGTTTCCCAATCCGTCACCAGGGGTCTGTTGCAGCAGAGGTGAAGAAAACAGAAACAAGCCACATTAAGCATGCACAAGCAGAAAGCACGTAAAGTTGAAAAGAAAATCTGGCGCGTTTTCTTACGGCACAACCACACTGAGCGAGCAAATGGGCCGGGACGGGATGGGAGGCCGACTTAGGTTTTGTCTAGTACGAGATACAAACGAGGTCTCCGAACGTCATGCAGGTTTAGTACATGTTGTGGTGGCCAGCAGCATTTCTTACAGTTCCCCTAAGGGGAGAGGACGATGGAGTGGATCAGCAATGCCGGCGCGATGTGTGTACTTTTGGAAAAGTGAACAGGTGGGAATGCACAGGCCTACTGCAAAAGTATTATAACACATGGACCACAACGGAAGAATTTAATTACGCCAGAAATGATTCAAGAAGAAGCGAACAGGTACCATGTTACTATATATATCAAGTGTAATTACAATCGAGAAGAAGTGTGCAAATTGAGTCTTTTATCTTTCATAACACTTTAAGTTAATCGTACTAATCTCAGTAAAACGACAACAAATATATTCGGTTAAAATCTCTGAACCACTGGGACGCTAAGGACATGGGCTATAACATGTACGGAACTCAGTGGCTGATTCAGACACCCGTGGCTTTCTATGATCAATTCCTACACAATACTATTTTATTACTACGCTGGCCAGGTAACTACCTTTCCGAATTAAGCGTCAGCATACAATATGCATTCGCAAACAGCAAGAATATTCACACAGAAGATTTTTCATGTGCTTAGTCTGTTTTAATCCTAAAACACGCGAATAAAACTCATGCTATTAAAGGACAGCATGCTGTATCGCGTGTTTTTTCACGGACAGCTATCACTTAATCGCTTAAGCGAGCGCATAGTCAATAGGCAAATTGCTTCAGGTTGATGCTCACAACTGAAAAGTCGATCCAGTTCACGGTATACTGTGCCAAGCTGCCTCATTTGACAGAATGCAAGTTGTACTTACAAATCAATTACCATATCGATTTACGACAGTTGATAATCATCTACCACCTCCTAATTATCCGCGTCACGTCTGACGAGTCGCAGTACAACTGCGTAAAATGTGCACTTCAGTCAAAAGGCAAACCGCCCGATCGAGCAAATTAGCGTTGTGCGTTGATGTAATCGTGCTCACTTACTGTATTCCCGAAAAGAAGGGAACCCAAAGTGCCATTCAGAAAGACAGCTCACCCGGTGCTGAATGCAGGTCGGGATTTCACGTGGTTCGCCAGACGGAAGGCGAGCGGATAAAATGCTAACCGCCTATACCGACCCCTGCTCTTTTTACCTCCACTGTCCCGGTGTCAAGAAGGAGCGGCAGTCTTTTTTGTACATTCTTCACAAAAAAAAGTTATTTCGGTTTCGCCTTTCCGAGGGTAGGCATAACAGTTTGAGCAGTGGTCTGTAGCCAGAAGTTTGAGTTTAAGATCTCCAGTTCCTTTATTGTGCTGTATTGGAATACCCGGGTTTCGCGATGGGACAGGGAAACCTATGAAATAAAAATTACACTGGCGCTCTCAGACAATAGAGTCAAGCAGGAAAAAATATACTCCTGTCAGCCAATGCAATCACCTCGCACACCAGGAGCGCAACCTGAGCGAATAGGGGCGGTCTGCTCACTGGCTGCAGCGCATTTCATAGGGTAATACCATGAATTAAGTTTTGCTCTCTCTAATTTCTCCATCACCAACAGTCAGCGGGCACCGCTCATTTATACGCCAATGTGTACACTGAACGTTGAAGCGGTACACGTGAACTAAGCAGATATCAAATAGCCTAATACCATGTCTTGTTATTCTAAAAATAAAGCATTGCAAAATATTCTCATTCCCCATCATTAAATATTTTACTGAACGGTGTTTCTGAGTAGTATCTACATCTTCAATGTGTCTTTAAACTATAACGCGGCTATAGCCTGTCTTTGTTTTAAAACGAAATAAAACGTAATACATATTATAATTTACGTGCGTGATTATAGAGCAGATGAAGATATATAAAGAGATCCAAACAGAGAAAATGAACACAATTGTGCCTAGGAGTGAAAGGACAAAATAAGCAAGTTAAATTACCGATGCGGCAGCATTTCCTGTTATTCGCGTCTCTGCACTCAGATTGCCTAGTAGGATAATTTAAGTTAAACCAAGCCACGTTTAAATAAGGAACATTTTACAAAAATTCATAAGTTACACCACTTCGACAAATGAAGCGTGCATAGTGAAAATTGTGTAGACGTGTCTATTTTAAATATATACAAGGTGACTTAAAAAAAGACAAATTATTGTTCAGCTTCAATGTAATATCACATGGACTACATTTGCAGAAAAAGCATTTTAAATTGTGCCAACGAATTTAAATGAATTATTAGTTTTATTAATAGCCCATATTGTTTGCATTCCATAGGTGATCATTTTATTATACAAAAAGATATGGCGGTTTTTTTTAATTTTCCGTATATAACGGCAAATGATTTTAGAAATAATGTAGGCCTACAATTATATTTTATATAGCATGCTATTAAATTAAATTACATTTAAAATCATGAATAATAACACTCTATTGAACAACAGCTACAGTAGCCTATAATTCTTGCCTGTTATCTATAGTTCCAGGAAGACTTAATATTATCGGCATCCTTTAAAATGAATTCTAAGAGAAAAACTAGCACAGTGAAACAACCACCATCTTTACGCAGTTATATTGGCGATTGTTTAAGAAATACAGGCATCACAGCAGAACAATTTTGTTTTGGTTAAAAGTCCATTTAACCAATGTTTTCACTGCGTTCTCAGCATAAATGTACATTAAACCCAAAATCCAGAATAATTGCAGGCTACATTAAAAACTAAATAATAACAGAGTAATTTAAGATTACGTTTACACCAGTCGCCTCCGCCTCATCACACTCTATGAATAATGTCTCCGCTGACATTTTCTTCCCAACGGACAACAGTTTTCTGTTTAGAGTGACAGATGTCAAATTCACTCTGGATAACGATACAGAGGAAAACTTTTACCATCTTTTTAAAAAACAAACGTGTGCAACCCCGTGGCGTTTTTGGTCATTACAGATCACGTAAAGGAAGGATTTCTGCAATATCAAACAGAAATGACCGAAACCGTTTGGAGAGCGTTTGGAGAATATCATGATGAAATGTAGTCAAAAGACGAATGAAAATGACAAAAAGTATAAAATATTTCCAAAACTACATTTTTTCAGATGTACTCCGTAAACTCTGAAATATGTATTTCGCATAGACGCACAAACATAAGCAAAATGATATATAAAAGGACGTGTATTGGAGTCGCTGATGTTCGTTTTAATTTAAGGTAATTATGTCATATTTTAAAAGACCAACCAAAGCCGATGAATCAACTGCGCAATACTACAATGCTAAAAAAAGGAACAGAGTTTCATGAAAGCTGACGATTTTTCCCGAGAATGTTAATAATTAAGGCGCGAGAGGGTGGGGGGGGTCCTCTTTATACGTTACCGCACATGACAATCTATGCCACCTAGTCATGTTTCAAGCAATTCTTCTGTCCAAAAAGAATGAAATATTTTGAAACACTGTTGCATTTAAGCACTTCTGCTACTCTGAGAGGCTTCATATTTTGCTGATTTTTGTACACCTCCTCCCCCCTCACACACACACACACACCTGATGGGGTTGGTTTAAAAGCAGAGTGGGACTGAGGGCTGGACACAGCAGGGTGTCCATGGATCACAGTTAAGCAACCTCCCCCTAACTTCCACCACCTTAATTAACAAGTTGGTGCGGGGCCAGTTGCTCTGTCTCTATCCCTGGGCTGCACGCAGACTCTCTTGCTCAGGTGGTGTGGCTCCTTGCCTCAGAGGAGGCATCTCCAAAGCTTTCTGAGTGGTTTCTCCATCTTCCTCTCTCACCACCGGCCAGTAAACAGCCGTTAATGTGCCTCTTAGTATAAGAGGACAGGAAACTCTGGGTAAAACAAGTCCTTTCATAATTGATGAGCATTTTTAATCCATCACTTAATCACTCTTGTTTGCACGTAGTGGGGCCGGTGGCGATCTGCTGGTGATGCCCCCCACCAACAGCTGGAACGTAAGCTCTGCTCCACAGCAGCCCCTCCATGACTCAGATGCTGCTTCTGATCCGGTTATGGTCTTTGGGTTAAGCTTGCACAACTCCTCTTATTCACTGCTCTAATATTTCATGGATGTAACATGAGGGCATGAGTAGAATTCCAGGGTCCAGCAGAAGGGTCTCCACTGGGATTAAGAAACCTGGAATCTCTGCCGTCCTTTCCCTGTGTGCTGAGTTTGCCACTGGCAGCCTGTCACCTTCCCCTGTCCGCCATGGTCAGACTGAGAGAGCATGACAGCGTGGCCACGTTTAAGGGGTTGCTGGGAACATCAAATGACATCAAATCATTTTCACCAGGTTTAGTCACTCACAGATACACTCGTTTTGTTCATATAGTAATGCTTGCTGTGTTAATTACAAGACATAATAAAATATTAAGCCAGAAAGTGAAGAAGAATGATTACAAATGGAGAACAGGTCAGAATTAATGATGAAAGCGATTTAAACATTTATGATTAAGAAGAGCTGATCTGCAGTAGATGCAAAGCGAAAAAGGATACGGGCTGTTAGAGAGACATGAATTAATGAAATGGGATGCATTAAAGGAGGCGATTGGTGGACTGCGGGGAAGTTAAAGGGGATGTGTTAAAGCGACTGATTGGTAGACTACAGAGAAGTTAAAGGAGATGAATTAAAGCGGGCAATTGGTGGACTGCAGAGAAGGGAGTGCATTAGCATATAAAGACAAAGCCTATTTAAACAAGTGCTACAAAGATACAGTAATGGGAGTATTGCTGATGGTGAAAATATATACAGGACTGTTTTACCGTTGGTAGCGATTGACTGACTTCTGGACAAAAATCAGGATGGTGAGGGAATAAGAGGCTGAGTTCAGTTCTGCGCTCGTCCAACTCAAGTTCTGTACAAGAGCAGCCCAGGACTGGCTGATTGGAGAGTTTGAGGATGACTTGGTTAGCAGTTGCACCTCTGCAACCGAATGCATCTGACACGCAAACAAAAACAAGGGCAGTGAGAGAGGCACACAGGAGAGCCTTCTGCAGCCTGAGACACTCCCGTCTTAGTGAAATGGCTTAATGACATCAACATAGCCTCCCACGGCCCCTTGTCACTCTCCGCTCCGTGTGCTTGACGTCATGTGACGGATTGGTCCTTCAGGAGGGGCGGAAATGGCCTGCTGGCCCTGTTGGGGGTTCAAAGGTCAGGGCTCATGGAGCAGGACTGGTGCCAAAAAAAAGGCTGGGCACCACATAGGGCAAGCAACAGGGGCTGTCAGAAGAGGAGTCCCGAAGCAGTGAAACCAGTTTAAAAAAAACAGGTGTGGCCAATGAAATGTAATTTGTGCCAAGACGCAGACTTAACTCCATCTGTCACCAAAGTGTAGAAGCGTAACAGTTGCATGTGTTTCTGAAGGACCTCGACCCCAACAGGCACTTTGTGTGGCGTATCTGGGGGGGGGGGGGGGGCTGTAATGTCTCCTCGGGAAGGGCCATTAAAGATACATCCTTTGTTTCTCAGACATTAATCTCCAAAACGAGCACTGAAATTTAAAGCTGCTGCTTGCTAATGTCAGAGAGCAGTGGAACCCAGGGGAGGTCCCCTTTAGACGGAGATGGCGGGATCAGCCCCCCCTACCCCCCCATTGCATCCCTCTCTCTGGGCCAGATAGAAATCCGGGTTTCAGTGTCACAATACAAGTCATCTGCTGCCGCCCAGACGAGCATTAATTGTGTAATCTGATGATCCGCCCCTGTAATCCCCTGGAAACATACCGCGGTAATATGGGGAGTTACAAACAAAAGAGCTAAATAACAAATGGGGAAAAACAAGCAATGGAGGTATGGGGCGTTTTCAGCCAGCGCCCCCCCCCCCCCCCCCCCCCCCCCCCCCCCCCCCCCCCCCTTGGTTTCCCCCCTGGCCAACAGTCGAATCTTCCTTTTCCAACCCCTTTATTTGCTTGTGAAAATTTGTCCTACAC
>JAAGVU020000113.1:21915025-21943831 GCA_011763525.2 Mormyrus iriodes | reverse complement strand
AAGCGGAAAACCGCACAAAGATCTCCTGGTTGTGTTTTGCGGGCCTGGGGGAAACAGCCTGGGGGGGCGGGGGGGGGTCAGCTGGGGAGGGGGAGCACTGGGGGCAAACACCAGAGATGTATAACAGCCAGGAAGCACATGGGCCATCTCCTGCCCCGCAGCCAAGTGCAGCCCCGGCTCCGAAAGAAGCGCTGGGGTGTGAAATATGAAAGAGACGAGATGTCATTCAATTTGTCCATTCTACCTCACAGGTGTACTTCAGGTGGGCGGCCCCTCGGCGGGTGAAAAATGAGTGCCGCCGATCGGGATGACGTTGATGAACCTCGCCACCGCTGCCCTATCATTCTTTTCCGTCTGGCTTCCCCGGCTGAGCGCGGACGTCCCCTTCCCAACCCCCCCCACACACACCCTCTGAAATTTGTTGAAGGGACAAAACAAACCAAGGTCCAGCCTGGACTGCTTAGGGTCCAGCTGCTCTCTAGGCCGCAGCAGCGGAAGGCCAAACATCTCGCACCCTCTGCCGGGCCAAAGGTTCATTCTCTCTTCAGCAGCTTGTCTGTCGATTGCCATGAAGTCTTCCTAGGCCATAAAACTGCAGCAACATAAGTTACTTACACATCTCAGTCCGGCCCAAAAGACCATTATGATCCCGTCCAGGCTGGATTTACTGGGACCTTTTAAGACCCAGCCATCTAATCTTCGTCCACCGCACCCAGGCCTTGAAGAATGTGATTAAGACAGCATGATCTCCGGAAAGATGCTTGGGTGGCATTTAACCCTGGAAGATAGCAGGACCGCAGCAGACAAGTCAGTGAAAGTCTCCGTATCGACTCATGGAAGACCACGGAGCCTCCCTGGAGAAACGAAGTCAGGGGTCAGGCAGGAAAAACATGGCCTCGGAGCGCTGCTAGGTGACCTCGCGAGAGCATCAGTCTGAGCAGCTTCCTTAAGACGAGGGAAGAGTTTCGATCCCAGTTCTGCACACGGACCGGCCGGTCGGCTCAGAGGGCCTCAGATGGACCTCTGTCTTAGTCAGTTCCTCACCTGGGCTCACACGAGTCTGCTCTGCGTCTGACACACACCATAGTCCTGCAAGTAAATAAAGTTAACCGTGCAGACAAACAGACATATTAGAGCTTTTATGTAACTGCAGAATGGCAGATGTAGCCCAGGAAAATACGAGAGCCCCCTTCCCCCTGGCCAACCTCCACCCAGCCGCCCCCGTTTGCAATAAGGCAGGAAACATCAGCCATAATTACTGCTCACTCCTGGGCTAAGAGATCGGACCTCCCATTAATCCCAGAGCGTTTCTCAAACAGCCGAATGCATTACGCAAATGAAAAATACAAAAGAGTGGGGGGGGGGAGGGCTGCAGGAGGCCTAGATATTATTTAAGTGTTCTTGTAAGCCATCTAAGATATTAATGTAGCAAAGCTACTTATGAATATTTAAGAACATAAAAGGGAGACAGAGACAAGGCCACACTGACCGCAATCCTGCTGGGGGAGGGCATCTTTAACGGATTTTATACCCGGTAAAACAATCGGCATGTTTATGGCACGGGGGGAGAGGGGAGGAGAGTGGTCTCCCCACTGCCCTTTTAAAAGCTGGTCCTAACTGATGCATCTCTGTGTAAATAAGGCCGACCGCTGGCGGCAGTTTAAGACCACGCCATCCGGCACCCGCCCACGGTACGAGGCATTAACAGCCTGTAGCACGGCAGCCCTGAGCAGCTAAACCGTAAGGAAAAACAAACAAAAAAAAATGCATCAAAAATTACCCCCCCCCCCAAAAGAACGTATTTGTGCTGATTTGTGTTGACAGCAGCCTCTCTGAGTCTTATTTTTATTGCTGGGAAGACGTGAGAAATTACCATATCTCCTATCACGATTCATTAGGAGTTGGCAGTGTGCAGATGATTCCAGAACAAGGCATACGGTGTCACGCGGCCTGTTGATGCGCGGTGAGGCGTTAACAAAGGAGGCGCGGAAATGGAGAGAATGGCACGAGTTTGAAGTTTGGATTAGATTTTATCATGATCAAATTTCCATCAGAGCAAAAACATTTGGTTATGAAATCCTACAAACAAACAGGTATCAGAAGCGCATCAGTGAAAATGATACTCAGCCTCACTCTGGAGTGTTGTCTCTCTGCTGTCAGGAATTGATGGTACCATTTATTATGGTTTTACCAGGACAGTGTGTTATATACCGAAATGCTGTTAAAATCCTAAAAACATTACAGAAAGTCAGATTGTACTATTCATTGTACTCTAGCGTGACTTCATGGGACATGGAAAAAGCTCATGGATGCTGTTAAGGTTCAGACTAGGTTCAGGCTTAGGTGTATGTTAACGGTTACAGTTGGTTTGCGGCTAGTCTTAGGATGAATGTTGGTATAAGTGGGTATTTGGGTTAGGGCATCAGGGGTAGGGTGTGAGTTAGGGATGTCATTAGCGTAAAAGATTAGGGTTTGGATTTTGTTTGGATGTTGTTTGACGTATATGGTTAGAGCTAAGGTTAGGGTTCAGATCATCTTAAGGGTTTGGACTTAGATTGAGCTAGGAGTAGAGTTAGGGTCACTGTTATGGCTCAAGCTAGGGCTGTGGTTAAGGTCATTATTAGTTTCAGAGTTAGGCTTAGGGTAAGGGGCCTAGAGCTGGGTTACAGTTATGGTCACAACAAGTGACATGCTAACACACTGGTCATCCATTACAAGTCATGCCTTTCTTCCCCTGCAGCTGCCTGTTCTCTATCTAGGACATATCCATACTTCATCTAGGACATATCCATACTCCATCTAGGGTACATCCACCGAAGGCTGCACCACTCCTGGGTGTCAGCAGCCCATGTACTGCAGACGAGCAATGTTGACATAACCAACATATCATTATGTTAATATCATATCGATATATGAAAGCTTTTCCCACAGCTGGTCATGTGTTAAATTGTCAGGTCTGAAACAGTAAGTGAAAAAAAGTTAAACAACTTTGAAATAGGGCCCTACCTACAAACAATATTCCCTGACAATTTAGAGGCACACAGAAAGTTGACAAGCTTTCTTGTAGTCTTTTATACATGCCCTGCACCCCCTCTTACAACTCAACATCTCAAAGCAAATCATACAAAAACTAGTTAAAGTTAACTGCCACCAGTGCAGCGAGAATCTCTGAAGGATAAAGCAGCCTTAACCATGTCATCTGAGATAGAGACAGAAACTACCAGAATTGTAAAAGTTAAAGAAATCACCTTGTGGTGCAGTCTGGAGGGGGGGTGGCTGGTGTTAATGTAACAAAGAAGACATTTTAAAAATCCTTGTATATAATTTTTACTTTTCAAGCAAAGATTGCCGAGCAGGCATTTGTTTTATGAATCCCAACATATTCAAACTTATGAACTTCAATCATAAAGACTTAAGACCCCTCCTCAACAACTCCCCCATGGTAATTAACCCTTTAGCAAAAAACACCCCCCCCCCCACCCTGGGGCACCCCATCTCCTCCGATAATGGCCTGATGAATTTTTAAGCACAGACGAGAAAGATAATGCAGCGGTAATCCATTAGTAGGGTCACCCCCTCTCTGTGGCTCCACATAAGCAGGGCAGAAGATGCTGAGAGAGGCAAAGATGCACCGGAACCCTCTATGGTACAGAAGCTACTCTGCCAGCAGGAAGGCTGACACGGCCCCCTGCCAATGGGCTGCCCTCTGGGGGGCTGTGGGAGGGTCTTGGGTGTCGGGTTACTTCTGAATGCCATAAAAGGATATGGGCGGTGAGAATGTCAGAGACAGGGCAGTAGGTGGCAGAAGTCAAGGCATTCCAGCTATTTAATGTTACCTAGGGGATTAGTTCTGACTGGTAGATTCATTCATTGGCCTCTAAGAATTTAAGCTTTATGTTACACAAAACTAGCATTTAATTTCAACAGTAAAAACCAACTAATTCAACTTTTACCTGAAGATGTACACATGCATTTCTAAATTCCAGGGGTGACATCTTAAATCAATTTAAGCTTAAATTAGGTACCTGAAGTGCATCAAAAGTGACGGGCGTTGTTCATTTGATATCTGCCGTTGTTGATGCATTCAGAAGTCTGGGAACTAATTTTAATTAAACTGAAATTATAAGAATTGTTTAGCTGTGTGATTCAACCTGTCAGGATTTAAGAAAATGGTGTCCTACTTGAGGGCAGCTCCAGACAGCGTGTAATCCAGTTAGCTGCTCGATTTTATTTTGTTTCTCACTTTTACCATCTTAGAAGAATAATTTGTCTACTTAACTAGGCCAGCGTTAATGTGCATGTCTAACCCAGTAATCTCCACATGGACACATCAATTAAAACAGCCGTGGTCTGTTTGGCAGAGTTGGGAGAGGAGGAGGAGGTGAGCAGCGGTGGGTGGGGTCTTCACTAGGAGGCCACTCCCCCTTCTCCCCATGCCTGTTTCCCCTTGTCACCTTGGCTGCTTCTACATGCAGACATCAAAGAGGGAAAATCAACTGTTCTTCCGAGTGAACCATGTATTTGGAATCTGGTAATTCACACAAGAATGGGGCTCACCCCAAAAATAGTTTAAGGAGGTTTCCCTAAAAACATGATAACTTTAATAGCAGTAATGCCATCCATTCATCCATTTTCTGTAACTGCATGTCCTATTCAGGGTTGAGGGGGGTCTAGAGCCTATGGGAAGAAGGCAGAGAACAACCCAGGATGGGGCACCAACCTATCACATAGCACACACACACATACAGGCAATTTGGCAACTCCAATTAGCCTCAACATGTTTTCGGACTGTGGTGTGGGGGGGTGTTTAACCGGAGTACCCGGAGAAATCCCCACAACGGCATGGGGAGAATATGTGAATACCACACACATGGCACCCTGGCAGAGACTCAAATTCTGGTCCCAGAGGTGTGAGGTGACAGTGTTAACAACACGCCACCATATCGCCCCCTAGCAGCAATGGGAATTTTAAAAACAATTATAATTGTAAGTTAATTATAAGGTGCGCAAACAGCATGTTTGAGACATTTCTCTTCATAGCTTTGTCGCGACAGTAGGGAGTAATAAAAGAGGGAGGACAGGGGGCCTTTGCAAGTCACGACGACGGCATGCCGGTGACGTGGCCACATCCGTGCTCAGAGCCCGCACCTCCGGCCAGCTCTCCGTCACTCTGCCGCGCATTGGACACGTTCCCCAAGCAGAGCGCCCTAAATGACGGCCGCCAGCCAGGGCAGCATCTGTAAACTCTTTCTCCGCATATAACCCAAAGCAGGGGCTGATGTATGTCTGTTTTGCCCCACCTCTAGGAAGAGGTGCAGCGGGGCAGGGTGGGAGGGGTGGCTCCGCACGCTTATTCACACAGTGCACCCCAAGGGTGGGTGAGATTCAGTAGTGAGACAGAGCACTCACAGACTCCATCTCACGCCTCTTAAGGAACACGTCCTCACCTGCGCACCTCGGGGTCAGTCCAAATTTCAACAGCTTCTCCTACATCAACCGGGAGGATACAGCATGCAGACCAGTCAACACATGGCACAAGCTGAGGTAATTCTCCCAGTAAAAACATGGTACTTACAATCTTGCCCTCATAAATCTGCACTGTACTAAACAGAGAAGGTGCTGAGTGACCCGGGCTGACCCTGAGGGAAATCAGGAAGTTTCTCAGCGCCACTGGATAAACACTAACCACTTTGGACTGAACAGGCTGGGCCAAAAGCTAGGACTTTAAACAACAAAGTGTTTTCCTTTTAAATATGTTGTATGAGGAAATGATTCACATTTAAATGACAGCCTCTCTGAGTGTTACAAACATATCGTAAGGTGAAAATGCATTTTAATACAGTACACCTAACCTAACAAACATCATAGCCCAGCCTATAGCCTACCTTAAACATGCTTAGATCACATTAGCCTACAGTTGGGAAAAATCATTAACACAAAGCCTATTTTATAATAGTGTTGAATATCTCATGCAATTTATTGAATAATGTACTGAAACTGAAAAACACGTACCCATCGTAAAGTTGAAATATCGTAACACGGACCATCGTAACCTGGGAAGCATTTGTACTACCTTATTGCAGATTCAATCTTTATAGGTTAGTGCAAGCCAGCATAAAACAGCTGCAAAAATTCATATTAAACAGAGATTAGGTTTGATTTTTGGGTGACTTTGCTAAATGATGAAAACATGATGCTGTGCCCAGTTCTTGTGTTTATGCACCATTTCTGGGGTGACTCGTTATGTAATGTGAATTAACAAAATGTCTCTTAAATATTCAGACAGATACTCAGTACAGAATAAACAGTGAGAGTAACGCTGATAATCGACAGTGCGTAAGCTGCATGTTAAAGCATGGCTGTTGCATCAACACAGAGCACACGACAGGATTATAATTTGATTTGTATTTTTAAGATAGTTTAGGCCCAGTCAGACTGTATTTACCAGGATCAATAGTAGATCTTTATCTGTTTGATTTTATTCAAATTGTAAATAAATTTTGCATGTAGATTGCCAAAAAAAATCTATGACTATATTTATGATCATCATCTTACATATTAAAAGCTGACTGATTAAGCTTTGTTCATACTGAATAATCCATATGAATAATCCATACTGAATAATCCATACTCTTCCATGACTGTACCTTTAACTGTATTGACATCCCGGGGCTTCTGCATGAAATGTTCTGAATGGGAACAAGCAGGCTGTTCTTTTATTAGTATTAATCATGCCCTCTAAGGCAATGAACCGCTAATTAAAATGAATACGGTTTATCAGTGTACAGACAGACTCTGAACTGGCCGGTAGGTAAAGCAGGGCTGAGCAATTCTTCAGCCTGGAACTTGTTTCACTTACTGGGACATATAAATGAGGATGAAAGCAAAAATGAAAAACAGGTACATGTAGTCAATTTATAAGCATATCATTTTCTACTATTAATATTTTTTAATATTTAAATGGGATAAACAGTGGACTTTACATGGCTGTTACATTGTGTAATTATCAGGAGCAATACTTGAGCAAGACAGTTACCCCTTTGAAAAGATGAAGAATGTCTATCAGTAGGTCCCCCACCTCAGGGTCACATCACAGGTGTCGATTTCTGGTGTTTTACCCTGTCTGGTGAAGCTCTGCTTCACTCAGCTGCTTCTCATCCTTGTCCCCAAAACACCTTTTCAACAAACTTCTTTCCAGTTTAAAATTTATAGGTATGTTTCTTAACACTCCCATCCTCTCACACCCTAACCCACCGTCTTAGTTACTTGAGCAATCAGCACTTAATTCGGTGGGATGCTCCGAACATGTTCCTGCTCAACACCAGCCAGGACGTCCTGCTCGCTGCCGAGGGGACCCAAGGGATCATCCATCTCAGCACCCCAATCGATCGCCCACAATTACAAACAAATCGAAATGTGATTTATCTCCCTGGGAATCATTTCAATATCAAGAGAAGTGGGCTTACTGGAGGCCCTATCAATAACCCCGCCCCCTCCCACGTACATACAACCCCCCCATACGAGTTCATTCCCCAAAGAGGCAATCACTCTAAGAAATGTCAATACAACCAGCGATGCACAAAAAGGACCAAGTGATTGAGATATTTTGATTTTTTCATTCCTCTTTTTCTTTTTTTCGCAGTTAATTAAGTCAGCAAGAAGCTGTCAAGGATCATTTTCAAAGCGCAAAACCGCGTGCTTGACATTTGATGATGTCGTGCTCCGTGCTGATTGAAATTGATTTTGGAGGCTGGTAACAGGGCTGCTTGACAGCTCGCTACCCATAAACCCAAGGACAAGGGCCCTGGCGGTACGGCAACTCATATCCCGCCGAGTGATGGCCAGCGTCATGCAAGGGGGTGGCCGGGGGTGTCTGTGGGGTCACAAAACTGGAACACATTCACAATAAATCACCTCAAACGCAAGGCAGCGGTTCCTCCGGACGGCGCGGGCATGAGAGAGGCCACCCATTTGCTGTGCGTTTAGCACAATTACAATTTCAAGGGGGAGGGGGGGTTATTAATTTGGAAGGGAGACAATAATGAAATGCCACTCAGATAAGGAACGGGACGCCTAAGGCCAAATCAATCGCGGAACAATAACTGGCAAGCGGGTGGAGCCCGTTAGCATGGCCCATGGTGGCCTGTCTGCCGCAGCCTCTCCCCTCTGTACCCCTGTTAGCCCTCTGTCAGGTACACCCCTCCTTTCCGGCCCTGGCTGGGTGGTACGTAACCCACCGATGCCCCTAGTGGAGGGGGATGGAAAAACATCAGGCTTAAAGTAAAGCTGGGGGTGGGGGGTGGGGGAACATGGCTGTCTTTGTTTGCCTTTTAATGCCCAATGTATCTAACACACATTTCATGGTATTTTATCTGGGACGCGCGTGTTTGCTAATTTCGATCTGTGGCTTTGTCCTTCTTTGTAACATTCAAACACTCTCCAGCTAATGTGATTCCGCTGCTTGGGGCTAAAGAAAACGATAATTTAAATAGTAAATTGAAGAGCGGCTTCATTATTTTTATTTTTATTTTTAATCACTAATCATTTATGCTGCACACTATGATGCAGATTGTGGCGGTGGCCCAGATAAAAGTGAACATTAACCCTCCTCACTAAACTATAATCAAAATTATTGGTAAAAATCATTTTTCCTGTGGTCCAGAACATACGCCCCGATTACAGATTTATGAAGTCACATGCTAAAACTGAAGGGCGTAGACATGGGTATGGACGATAGGTACATGTCCCATCCTGTATTGTGGGAGTACCGTGTGTTTAGGGGGGTGGGGGGGTCGGGGCTGATTTGGTCCCTACCGATGCTGAAACAAAACCTGCACTCTTGCAAAAAATGTTTATTGTAAAAGCTGTCATTCGACAGGAATAAAATGAATTTATCCGTACTTCCCTAATAAGCCGGTCATTTTAACACATAAGTTATTTAACGTTAATCATACTGTTATTGTGCCTTACAAACCAGACCATTTTTTCAATGATTTAAGTACTCTTTAATTGCAGGGAGTTCTCTACAGAAATTATTAAATCAAGAAGGTCATTCCCACCTCACTCCACAAATGGCATGCTTCCCTTCAGCCTATCTGCAAAATAAACTGTGTGCTTGGTATTAGCGGACTATCCATTGGTCACCTGAGTAGGAAAACACACCAGATTAAGAAGTGCCCTTAAAATGTTGATAGACAAAAACAACAATATGTGCATCCATAATATGTCTTTTAGGGAGGGGTTTGAGCGTAATGGAGGGTAAGTTTTTTGCCATCTATGGCGTAGAGCACTGTCTAAGTAAGAAGCAGCACCTGGTATCGATCAGACCACTGCTCATGCTGATGGGGGGGGGGGGGGGGCAACACTCTCACAACATCAGGCCTATTAACCCCCGGCCTCACGTCCTTCTCGACATCACTGCTGCAGTAATTAGGGAGTCGATCTAAAGAGCGTGTATCACTAACCCAGCGCTGTCAGTCAGCGGCACCTTTGACAGATTCGTTAGGCCTGTGCCCTGGAGCTTGGCGTCCAACTGCCTCATCAACCATTTCTAAAAGGGCCTCACAAATTGCAAGGGGGGGGCTTGAGAACCTTCTCCCGGTGACAATTAGCTTTACATCAGAGGCTGGAAAAGCCAGCTGCCCCGCATGAAGGATAGGTCAACCGTGCTGGACTGGCAAGCTGACCTGCCCCTAACCTACTTAACTACCAGTCCGGCTGAGTTAAGTTTCAAGAGCAGTGGGTTTGGCCTCTACCTAGTGACTAAATAAATCTCCTGACTAGGACTGGACCTGTGTACTAAGTTCCCCCTACCCCCCCAAAGACAAGGGCTCTCCCTCTTTCCAACTCAAACTGACATTCACAGATAAACCATTATTAAGCAACTACTAAACTCTCTGTAAAGCTCCGCTTTAATTAGAGATGAACTTGCTAATTCCCATAATTTTTTCTTAATTGTTCCATTCTCTACCTCACAAACATCACAATTAACCACAGCCCCGTTACCATATCAGCCTGTGCCACCATTAGCATGGGCCGCAATCCCACGGACGGGATCGCCGTGGAAACACGGACCATCTATCTGGTTACGTCGTCAACATGGCCCAGAGAAAGCAGTAATACAAATTAATCAATTTACAGAGAGCTATACAAAATAAAAATGAGGGAATGTGAGGAAGGAATTTTTTTGGGGGGGGGTCAACAGGCTTGAAATTAAACCTGGAATCAAGCGTCTTGATGCTTCCGAGCCTTTGGGTCGGTGCGGAAACACCCAGAAAGAAAGGTGCTGGGCTTCCAGAAAGCCCCTCTTGATGCCTCTATAATTATCCTCCGCCTTTTAGTTGATTAACTTGTAATTGTCCCTGTGAATGTTAACAGTCCCATTCTGATCATTACAGTTATTGCCTGCCATAATTACTGGTAATGTTCTCTTCAAGACATGGCCGTGATAATTGCCTGTAGGAAAGCCTCCGTTTCGGTAGGTGCGATGGCGAGTCGTCAGGCTCGAGGAGGACAGACGGGTAAGCAAAGTTCATGTGGGTAAGCCTCAAAACGACGCATCCTTAAGTGGCTGGTGTCTGTGACAGACTGACGTTGAGGGCACGGTATGGTCAGCCTGGATGTAAACACAAACGTGTTTATACAGAGAGAGTCAAAACTGGACTCCAGAACTCCACAGAATTATCACATTTTTAGCATCAAACGTCTACTGATACTCAGATTCAGCATAGATGTGTAAACAGAAATGATTAACTTTCATCATAATAAGCTCATTTTACTGATAAATAATCTAGGAAATCACACATACATGGCAACATATGTTAGGTCATTTTTAAATGCAGTATAATACGACATGTCTATTGTCTGTACTTTCACATTCGCCGAACTCCTGTATCCAAAACAATGGATTTGTTATTTTTCCAATCTTTTGTCATTGGATTTGTATACATGTTTCTTTTTTAACTCTGGGTGAATTAATTAACAAGGGAAATTATAATAATACACTATTAGTATTGAACATATGTGCAGTTTGATTGGTACTGGTATTAATATTTCATATTATAAAATCACAGAGGGATTTTTAGGTAGAGCCCACAGAGGGCCAGGCGATGTACAGTATTAAGGCACATTTAGCCAGAAAAGCCATTTTGCCAATGATTTCCCTGACAAATCCTTACAATAGGTTTTCCTTTTCGGGTAACAATTAACGAATATTCAAGCATTAAGGGAACGTAATACTCGTGAAGCCGTTTTAGGGCGAGCGGATCCGTGGTCCCCTGTCGGCCGGCCATGTGGGAGCTTTTCCCTGATGACAGGTACAGAGATGGCAGCGTGATCCCAAAGCCGGCTTAAGGCTCCCCCTCCAGCTCTAGCTACTGTGGAGGAAACTAAAAAGGGGCCGTTTTAAAGTCCACCACGACTTTCTCCTTCATTCCAGGATAATGCCACTTGGAAAAGGCCGAACAAAGATTTTATTTCCTGGTCTCTGTCTTTTTTTCCAGCCCATTAAAGATATTGCAGGGTCTGGGACCCCAGATGCTAAATCACTTAATCAAAGGCAATGGCTTGAAAATCTTGTTTCAGTTCCTTATATCTGATTCATTCCTCCAGATAAGAAAAAGTAAAAAAAGCACATTACAGATCCCCCCCCCAACAGGCCATGCATTATCAGTTAAGCAGCTGAAAAAAGCTATCACCAGGTTTATCCGGCGGGGGTGTGCGATTGCTGCATCCACCGATCATCTCAGCCCCCACTGACACGCCCCCCCCCATTCCCCCAGCACCATCACAGCATAAATAAATAGGCCCCCCTTTTAACTTGAAACCTGCCCTACGCTGCAATTTTAAACTGTCAAACGGGAAAAACCATAATTCCAACTTAAATGAGGAGCTTGTGCCTGCCTGGCAGAGGACATCGAACAATCTCATGATGCACCTCTGCAGACCGTCTACAGGACCAATGGCATGGCCACAGTAGAGACGCACCTTCAGGTGTGACGATGGAGATGGTGTATTGGCACGGTGACCCCAGCAGGAGCCGCTGGGCTGCCATGGAAACAGCACTGGTCCAGGCCTGGCACTTCCTGTCACATCATACAGATTCCTCAAGCTCCGAAACGCTCAAAGACAGAGAAAATGTTTTTATGTTAATTATACTTTTGTTAAAGCCTTTTTGGTAACCTTCACACTTTGTCTGCTCTGACCAGCAGTTTGCCAATCACCCAAAAGTCTAATGTGTTTCTTTAGGGAAATTCAGCCATGCCTCAATAGGCCCCTACAACATTAACCCTTTCTCGGTTTTGAACAATTACATATTGATTGACGCTGGTGAAAAGACCATTATCAATATCATTAGACATAGAAGTAATTTAGCCATGAAAAGGCCGGTATTGATTGAGGCCGACAGCCCGTTAATGTTGGGAGTTTAATACGCTGCACGTAGACAGCCTCACTCCGCTAAAATTTAACATATCTGCTCCCCACACACACACACACACACACACACACACACACACAGCTCTGTCTTTGTGCCACTTCCCCTGAGAATCAATCCACGCTTCCTCAGAATAAGAAGTTCATAGGCTCACCATGAAAATTAACACAGCAGGAAGCTGGGTTTTTTGGGAGGGGGGTGTGACCAATCGTGGGCGAGATCCGGGACACACCCAGGCGTATGTCTCTCAGCAGCTGTCGCCAAGGCAACGAAGGCGTCCGTCGCAAGTGTGAGGGAAGCCTACATCCTTGGAAACTAATTAGCGTGACACGCAATCACATTCTGTGTGGAGATGATTTGTAGTTCAGGGCTACACGCTCTGGGGGGGGTCTCCATGCCATCTGGGTGGCCAGATCTTCCTCTGCACCCCATTGCCATATACAGCCCCCCCATTCTCCGACATGCGAGGGAGCTTGCTAAAGTGAAAGTGGTACTGATCCGGAATCCATCCTTAATGTCTGATCACCCGACGGGGGTCCGGGGCCCTCAGCCAAAGAAGGGAGCCCCCCTCGGCCTGCTCACTCCAAGGCACTGGACATGATCCAAAAACACGGCTGGTCTTCTGCACACACCATGGTATGACACCTGAGATGGAGGGATCAGAGAGAAGCACCCTGTCCAGAAATGAAAACGATTCTAATTATATTCTATGATAGACATGTAGCGTCAGAATATTCATAGTAAGATTTCTGGGGGAAACATTAATCCCGCACCACAATTAATATATAAACCACCCCACATGTTCCTCAGAGATCCTGTTTCACCATAACTTTAATTTTTTTTTTTATTTTAAGGCCGTGGTGGGGTGGGGTGGGGTTTACCATCAGCCTGACCCCCCTGAAATCCCACGAGGACCTCCGATCTGAAGGAGCACTGGCGTAAGACAGGTGGATGGCGAGCAGCTGCACAGGACTGCATGTATTGCACCTGTAAATTTGGAGACATTACTGATAATCACATTCAGCCGTAAACAATCAAAATTCTCCATCCTGGTTACTAAGAGCAGCATCTGAGGGTCAGAGTTATAATATTCATTGGCTGGATAGGGGGTGGTTTCTTAATTATATGAGGCATTTCAGATTGATGTGGATCCACATACCCATGGAATATATGTTATTTAGTTTCCTGACCAGCTTAGGCATGGAGCATTTTAACCGGAGCCTAGCTTTCAACTTTCAAGAACGTTGCTCTTCTGGCCACCAGCAAGGTCTTCATAATGTTTGCATTCATTTTCGTGCAGTAGCTCTCAGTAACTAGACTTTTCATGTGTAGCAAGAAATTCCCCAGCAGCAAGAACCTCATCTGTGAATGCTCTCACTGTCCGTCTAAAAAGAGAGCAAAAACTTGAATCTTCTTATAAAAAGTGTTTGCAATTTTAAAAACTATCCATAAACATGGCACATGGGAAATATGACACCCTCCCATGATAGCACCAAGAAGGAGCAGGTATCAGGCCAATGAAATGGGTCAGGAGAACCACAGGTGGCCCGACAGCTACCAGGTTTTCATTCAGGACTTCCTGCCAGTTCACCTGACATGTACAAAGGAGGCTGGGTATCAAAAGGTTTCAAGAGCAGAGAAGAGCAAAGAGCTGGATTTGCACACGCAGCCTCTCAGGAGAGCAGCTCATGGTGGAGGTCGGGGGGGGGCCTTCAGCGCTAGGGACCCGGAGCACCTCTGAGACACCCTTTGGTTCTGTGTGAAAGGCTGACAAAAGCATAATCCCCATCCGGAGTATGAAATGTGGGCTAGCAGGTATTCCGCATCCCAGGACAGCCTGCATGGTCGGAATAACGATCCCAAATGGGGCAGCCGTCGCTATGGAAAGTTACTGAGTAAGATGCTGCCACCCTCCACCCCAACAGGACACCCGGCCCGGGATCACGGCATTAGGGCCACATGAATGGGCCGCCCCACAATGCCCGGGCAGGACCCATCTGTCCTGACCCACACCTCCACTAGACAGTGCTGGCTCTCTTTGTCTGCAGCTTCATCTCCAAGTGGGTCTTTATTTCACCCCCCTGTGCTCTTAATACAGAGTAGAATGGTGGATGCTGGGGAGGGGGGGGGACACCATTACCCTCATTGAAGAGCACGGCGGAGGGAGGGAGTACCATACATTACAGTCGCCGGAGAGTGCAGTGGACCTGGCCCACTTTGGACCAGGGCTTTGATTTTTTTAGGGAGGGCGCAGGATGGGGCGGGAGGGTCCTTCAGAGCGGATGCCCTGTCAACCCCTCCAGATGAAGGGCCATGCGGGTTAGCATTAGCATATCAATGTCTTTTATCTGAAGGCCCCTGCCAATCTCTGCCTGGGCTCGAAGGCCTGGGGAACGTCAACCTCTGGCTGGGAGTGGGGGAGGCCTGACACCCACACCACAACCCCGTCCGATACTTTCATACGGTCACAGATGTTTGACAACATTTTAAAGATGATATTAACCCTAAAATTCAACACCACCCACAACTACATCAAAACTGATCCCAAAAACCGATCAATAACTGAATTCATGGATGACAGCCTCAATAGGTGAGTGGCTCCCACACCCTTCCTGCCGAATTTCACTCACAGCACCCCTGATTCATCTAATTATGGGCTTTAAGATCAGCGGATCGCCCGTCTCTGGACGGGACAGCCGGGAATACTGGAGGGAGATTCAGGGTTGGGAAGTCGGGGCTGTACAATGGCACTGAGGACGCTCACAGGGAAATCAAAAGAGGGGGTGGGCTTAGACCCCCTCCTCACCCGGCATGTCCTTCTCTCAGATTTACAGGCATGATATCAAAGCGTAACGAGGAATGACAATCAGCGCATTCACGGCACAGGAAAATAATTCAGGCCCTGAGCCGCCCCCCTAATGGCTCCATTCAGCTACTGGCGGTGGCACACCTTGCCAGCCCGGAGATGCCGGCCGGCGGCTCGAAGCAAATGGCATTTTTGATTGCAGAGACAGCATTGTGTTGGCCGCGCTGGGGCCATGAACCACGCGCTTCGCATACGTAAAGCTGGTGCGTCTCTGCCCAGGCACACGATCACATACGAGCCGGAGCAGGGGGGGGGTGGGGCACAATGGGCCGCAGCAGGCCTGGGGTGGGGGCTGTGTGCATGCGAATTGGATTCATCGGGACGGCTCCCGCAAATTAATTCCCCTGCTTGGGGCAGATTGCTTTACAGCGGTGTCACGTCACCCTGAATGGCACAGCGTGGTGATGGAAACGAGGGCTGACAGGCACCCAGAATCCCCGGCGTCGGCATCGCGCAGCACCCACCGCAGAATGATGGGGGTCACCGTAAATGTTATTATGCTCAGTCGCGGCCACCGCATACAGGAAATCCACTGCTTTCCCCAGTGAGTCGGTAGTCGGCCCTTTCTCCAACGGCACCACCACAGAGAGCAGAAATAAACATCCTAACAGCCCAGTCCAGTAACACAGAAATACAACTGGTCCTAACTGGTCTTACTGGGGGGAATAAAGGAAGAGGTGGCAAAAATGTTATGGGGGCTGCTGTTGACAGGAACTGCTGCAGTGCATTGTGGGACAGTTCACACCACCAGGGATCTCTGACACGCCTCCTCAACTTCCACTCTCCGGGTGTTTAAGTCAACATAAGAAAGTGAAGTGAAGTTTACGAGGTCTTTCTGTTCCCAGATCAGTGGTAACGCTGACAAGACTGGCTGTGCCAGGCTGCACCATAGATCACGGTGAAAAATGAGGTTGCCGCCTTTGAATCCTCTCAGGGAAAGAATGATATTATTTACAACTCTTAACATATGGGAGTTTGTCAGGGCATCATGCATTTTTCTGCCCGCTTACAACAGCAAAGCAACAGAAACTTTCTTTAGTTAAAGGAAATAAGTCACGAACTCCTTCGTCTGGAAAGATGATCATTCGCAATTTTCAGGGCTGTCACCACAAAGAAGTTAAAATACGACAGAGTTAAAAATACCATAACATCCTGCAGGGATCTGTGGCAAGTCTGGACCACGAAAAGCACATCCCGGTTTACAGTGACCAGGACCACGTGGGAGCCACAGATTCGTTAAGTCTGCAAACAGACATCAGGAAAGCAGGACCCTATACCTGGCTGCTAGATACTCTCCATCCCACAAGCCCCTTCTTCATAACATCTCATGGCATCACGGCCGGAATCACATCAAGTCCAGCTGAGATCTTCTGAGGTGGGACTCCCGCATGAATTCGTAAATCGGTATGACACGTCGCGGTCAGCAGGGTTAAAGGTTGCTGCAGACACACGGAACTCCGTTAATGGATGCGCCGTCTTCTTAAGGGAGCCTTTGAAATAAGTATCCATTCATCTTACCACAAATGGTGAATTACAGTGAGCAGGCGGTTTGTCTGTAAAGCGAGCCGGCCGCAAGTACCAGCAACCAGAGCGTGCGGGCCATTAGGGGAGACGTGGGGAGGCCCGAGGCGGGACGACCAGTGATAAGCAGGGGTATGAACGCAGACGACAGAGCCAGACAGATGCAGAGCCACCCGCATGTTTGTGTGCAAAGCGGCCAAACGAGGGCGATACAGGACTCCGGGGGGAAAAACACACAGATTCAGTAACATGTTTCTCTTATGTGCTTTGCAAGGTCTTATGTATTTCCTTACCACAATGCACTGCACAGATATGGTCCATGGATTCCGATTGGACGGCACAGAGGTCGTAACCCCGTGGTAACGGTGTGGCAGCTACAGTCTCTTATTTCTCCATTGTTGCTCTTGTGCAGCCCCGGTATTGTATTTAGAAGCAGATTTGAGGGACTTGAGTCGCAAAGTACCATTTCCCTCATGGTGACGGAGCTGCAGGAATGAATGAGGTAGAAATGTAATGGAAATCTCCATCTGACAAGCGTGCAATCTTCCCCGCGCCAAAATAAATTCCAATTTGTTCACCGTAAATGTTAACACCGAAATGAAGTCTTCCCTGGCATTACCCCGGAGAGACGGATACCCCAGTATGCAAATTCTGCAGGGCTGCACGGGAAATCTGCGCTCAGACGAGCGCTTCATTTGAAGAGCTTAAATCAAGAATCACTTTGGATGCCAGGAATGGAGGCCGGTTTGCGGCCTGCGAAGCTAAGAGCAGCACCAGCTCACCGCCAGCTTCTCCTCAAGCAGACTCTACACCATCTCCACGGAGAACATCAATCGTTTTGTTTCCTGAGAGGGACAGAAGCAAGCAGCAGTACAAAAAGACACTGGTGAGAGGGAAGGAAACAGCCCAGTACTGTGTCACCTGCTGACCCTAACCTTGGAAGCTGGTATTCAGTAATGCAGCATTGACATGAAGAAAGAGCCAGCTTTTATGTGCCTGGTGTCCCGGTAGACTTCTCTTGAAAGCTGCTTGAAATTTTACAAAGAAAGTAAAAAATATCTTGCAGTTATAAAATCCACTTAACTTTAAGGCATTAAATTGCACCTTACAAAGCTTAAAAAATGGACATTCACCTGACTCCATTTATCCATCAGACTCGTACCATTTATTGTGCCACTTCTTGTTTGTAAGTACCTACCAGCAATGGACACATTGTCTGATGGCCTCAGACCATCAGTTAGAGTGGAGGGTGGGTATGAACAGTATCCCACAAGGTCCAAGCCATACTGGCCATTATATAATGCTCCTGGTGATTCGTGTTTTTGATATTGTCACTGGGGTCCCCAGCAGCCCTTTTTACTTACAGCCAATGAAACCAGCTCTTTGTGACTAAAAGCTGCATCATTTAGACGTTTGTCTTGCTCACACAGCTGAGGTCACCATGTTGGCCACCTTCACACTCGTCGTCGTCGGGGCGATTTCTGGATACTATCTGTATCATAAAGATGGACACAAAGCACGCCAATCGATGGAGTGTTTTCCACAGCGGTGCAACATAAAACTTGCAGTCCATGAACTGCTGGCCCCGCAAAACCGATGCTGATCCACAACCACTCAATAAAAACATACATCCCACAATGCCCTGCTCTCCTGAGCGGTTTCGCATATCGTAAAGGTTACAGTATCAGGTTGTTAAGAGACCCTGGACAGCTACGTTAACTAATAAACCCACAATTCTAAAATAAGGATAAAAAAAGAGTAAAATCGTGATTCATGACTTCTTCCGTCTCCTTTAACTTGGCACCTGAGTCCCACACAGTCGTAGCCTGGTGTTCTCCACTGAGGGTGTTGTATGGGTCACCCCCAGCACCCCCTCTGCACTCCCCACACACCCTCTTACCGTCTCATCACGCCTTTCATGTCTCCCCGCATGGCCCCTGGGTGATAGACAGCAACGTGACACTTTCCCTGCATATCGAGTGACCGCGAGCGCATTGCACTGCAGAACCGAAGAACATGTGCCTTGTGACCTCACTGGACCATGTGACCTTGGGCGGCTGGCCGACCACCTCAGGCCGCTCAGCGACCCAGCTCCCGGGATCACTTAAGGTACAACCATGATCACGTGTCACCAAAGCCGTGGTGCTGCGCTGGGTTAAGTGTTTGTCTGGCGAGCGGTACTTCGCTCCATTATCTCGGCAGTGGGGGGGCTGGCACCCACCCCACCCCCCTGCAGTTCGTTTCTCAGCACATTGAATCAGCCTGGTTCACCACGGGGGGCTCATAGACCCCTTGAGGGGCAGGCAGGGGGTGCAGAGGGTATGGAAGAGGACCATGATGTCCAGGAAAGGCTTTGGCGACCCCATAACCGGACCCCACATTCTGGTTTTGAAAACCATGCCTCCTCCATGTAAGCAGACAGCTCTTGCACCCAACCTCACCGGCGAAGGGTCCGGCTGATGGACACACTGAGGCCACCTGTTGCCTCATAAGGTACATAGAGAGGCCCCAGTATTACCCCTTCCCAACACACCGCCACTCCCTGATTGGAGCGCGCTGCCGCTGGTATTGCTCTGACCCGCTCCAGGGACGGCTGGAATAATACCTGTCAATTCACTCACCCAGTTAAAGCAGCTCCCCCACCCCTCCCTCGCTGGACTAAATCAGGAAAAGAGAAAGACAGGTACTGGGCACGAGGGGGAGGGAGGGGGGGCGGATTCCCATTCAGATGATGATTAAAATTCATAGGCTCCCAGCGACCCCCCCGAAGCGGAGGCAATTTTGGGCCAGTCATAGGCAGCTTTCTACAAAATTAATTTGACAGGTTTGCATTAAGTCAGCTGATCAATATCCACTCAGGGCTGAGCGGAGAAAAATAACTGACCGCCGTCGCACGAGATGAGAAAAAATGAATCTTGGACACTTTGTTTTGTAGCCTGCCGCCACCCCCACCCCCCCGAGCTCGCACCTACATCACAAGCCCTGACCTCACGCCATTGATCGGCCACAGTTAACATGACAAAAGGCTGGAAGTTATACCAGGCTGTAGCTACTGGGGGGGCCATCAACCCCCACCCTACACTAAATGTTTGATGGAGTGACTTGGATTTCTTGGCCTATGTGCAAGGAAGGGGGGGGGGGCTTATCTGCTGTCCCCTCTTGGAAATGACAAACGACACCAGTAGTTTTGACAGGACTTCTAGCTGTACAGCAAGGGCAGACAGAGGGAATCACTCAGCTCTAAACTGGCTGTTTACAGGGGCTGAAGTGGACAAGGAGCCAGAGCAACAGTGTGTGCCTGGGCGTCACATGGGTGTCACATGAGTGTCACATGGGCATCATGCGGATGTCACATGAGTGTCACATGGTGCTCCCCAAGGTGCTCCCCTTAAAGTCCAGCAAAGATCTCAGGGAGTCCCTGAAGGATGCAGCAGGAGTTTCATCCTGACCTTTAGCTCAAAGCGCCATGGTAACCAGAGGGCAAGAGAGGAATGTAGTGGAATTCTGGGAGTTTGCTGTATCAGGCATGCAGCAATATCTAGGCAGGCAGGGTTGGCACCTTACGCACTTGGATGCCTTCCCGTCCCACGTAAGACCCCACTTCTGTTGGCTCCCATGACGAGTGTCGGACTCTCTGGTTCGCAGACGTCTCAGAATTTCTCAAGGTCCCATTTTGCACTGAGACACCAGAATGAGGGCAGAGAAAAAATACGGCACCTACGCGGCCCAAAAGAGGTAAAAAAGTAGGGCGATGAAGATGCAGATGCCGGCATCGGCACTTTCACGCCTCCACTCCTTAGCAATGCAATTTTTTAAAAGATCCCTTCTTTCCTGATTTTCTCCCGTTTTAGAGCCAGGAATTCGCAGCAAAGGCACCTAGTGATGGGGGCCTTTTTAGCTCCATGTCCATCGCTGGCCACCCCCTGGTTTCATTCCTATTAAAGAACGGGGCGGTCTTAAAGAAGTGTGCATGAAAAACAAGTTCCCCGAGGCACAGCGGAGCTTGTCCTCCAGGCAGATGTAGATTGAAACAGACATCAATAAATAATTATGGGACTAGAGACTTTTAAGTAGGAATCTATGCAGTGTGAAACACTGTTTAATCGAGTAACTTCTGACACTGCATCCATCAGGGCCAAACTGCCAACACCTGCAGAAACTTACCTGCTGCCTTCGGTTTGTTGAGGGGCTGGGAGGGGCTCATATCCCCCTCATCCAGTCACAGGGCTCCGCCGCTTCTGTGGAAAAAGTCACGGAGGACAAAACAGCCCGTGTCACTCCCACATTTGCTCCTCAAGAGCAGCCAAACGTGCAAGTCGTCGCTCAGACTAAGCCCCTAATTACTTTCTTCAAAGTTATCTGTATGTACACCACCCTGCTCGCAATTTCAGGTGTTAGTTAGGCACTAATTAGGATGCATAACAAGCATACAGGCATGGAGCCCTCGAGGGGCAGGGCTAGGCGTCCCTGCACGAGTCTGTCATGGGGTGCCAGGCACACAAGCTGAGCACCGGCCAACCTATTTAAGGTGTCGCCCACAAGGCCGCGTGCGTCTACATCCCAGTCTGCTAATATGGGCCGAGAAGAGGGGGCGAGTGTGGCGTGGATACTTTTTCCTGCCTAGAGCCAGCATGCCCCCCCCCCCAACACCACACTCTGGACAGGCGTAATACTAAATTCAAGTGGGTTTATGTTTCCTTATGAAGTGAATTTTCATTCCTGTCAGATATTCAGCAAAAGATGGGGGCTGCAATGTGGCGTCTCCAATCAAGGACTACATACAATCAGTTACACTCTGTGACAAGTCCACTTACAGCAGCGAGAGGTGTCTCTGGGGGATCAGCGGCCGACCCTTCCTTCACAGGTGCATAAAACATTCCAAATCCGCAGCTTATTTCAGACTGAATTGTGGAATGTACTCTGCACCCAGTGTCATTGATTTTCACATTTATGTCACGGGCGTTTCCGTGCAAGCAGCACGATTACATCGAGCGAGAAGAAACTGGAGCAAACGGGGAGACCGTCCCCAGATCAGGGCCACTCCACTCCTCCGTGTAAACCGATAAACTCTCCAAATAACATGTCATTTTGCCAACAATAGAGAGTAAATAAAAGCCATCTTCAGTCTCTGTTAAATCAAAGCTTGTTCAGGATTTCAGGAGATTTGCAAATTACCTCGGGGATCCCTCCCTGTAACAAATGTTTTCACCCGGAGCTGGGGGCCGCCATATGCTCCGCAGGCTTCCACAGATTCACTGACGATCCATCTCGACTTGGTAATCCCCCATCTATCGAGGAGGGCTGTGGTGATAAATCGGAGGAGAAGGGGGAGACACGACGGTTAAGACTATCTCACCTCTGCGAGGAAGTAATTTTTAATCAGCATGAACTCTCAATAAAGGTGTTATACAAATAGAAGCGGTCGGGACAAATTGCATCGTTCATCCACACAGGGCCTAATATATTTGCAATTGTTCATGGGGAATTATGGAGCGGAATGTACAGTACAGCCCCCTGATTTGCACTGGGATGATTCATCTCAGCCACGGGCTCAGCCACAGCATCAGTTAATTCACTGTCTGTCTCCTGTAACACATTCTAACCCATATAAATGGAAATGCGGGTATCCACGGAAAAAAGGCCAGTTTCAGGGGAAGGTCTGACACGTTCCAGAAGGAGGCGCTGGGGGGTAATTAGGAAAAAGTAATTCGCACTTTCAGCCTCCTCATATAAATCCATTTAACCCACATGAAGGAAAAAAAAACTGCTCATTGCAAAAGAAAAGGGGCGATCTGATAGCGGTCATGATTGGGCAAATTAGGCCACCGAGAAGCCTGCTGGCCGGTGGACAGGTTAGGCGGGAGACCTGCGATACAGTCAGCAATTACAAAATGTAAACTAGAGGTTTTTGATGTGACAGAGATGCTAAATAATCAGCACATTGCATTATGCGATATTCAACCTCACAGACTGGCTGAGTGCTTCACCATCGTACAGATCCCTTTTCTTTTGCCATGCACATGCAAATTTCGGTTTTACAAGGTGCAAACGTACACCATGCCGATTAGATAATTACCCTGAGCATTAGCAGTAAGCACTGGCTGGGCTGCGACTCTTCTCGTTAACTACACTAATGAGATAGCTCTCTCACTCAGCCTCACTTATGGCTGGATCAGCGTATCGACAGCTTTTGCATTAAACGCCGTTTAAATGCGCTGCTGTTGCTTAGCCCTGATATCCAGGCGTCACTCCTGCTGATTAGTAACTGGGGTCACCATGCCCAGCCCCCTCTGGTGAACCCTGCCCTGAACTGTCATAGCGTTTGGTGATACATCCCCAGTGGAAGAAATCGATGGTCAGTGTGAGGTCACTTCCTTTGCCAAAAGGAAAAGGACACTGAATTGTAATTCATATTAAAGCATGAGTAATTAACCTATCACTGCAGACAAACCGGGGAGGACAGATGGCAAATCGTCCCACAGAATGAAAGGGGAAACGGTAACAGAGGACTCACATGCTGGTGACACTTAAAATGCAGAATTAAGTGTCGACTGCGAGGAGTCCGTTTAAATCAAACTGGTTTAACGGGAAATATCTTAATTTTGCAGACTCTGAATCACTGTCGGTCCTGTGACACAAGGGGTCGAATATCACGTCAAGTGAATTTGTGAGGCAACCTTAACGACAAGCTCCAGCCAGACTGGGCATGCTCAGCCAAGGCTGTCCAGCAGGGCGGCGCCTGCAGGTGTGCCTCTGTTCTCTCCGTTATAACCAAATGAACCTCCAGGGGTGACTCCCCCCCCCACAGACTTTCAGAGCCCCCCTCCCCCTGCACACCCAGAGTAAGTTGTTTGTGCTGTTTTGGTAAATGGGGAGTTAAGCAGATAGATCCAAGCGTAAAATCTGAAAGTGCCCCCGGGGGGGGAGCCCAGGGGGTGCCGTTTGAAATCAACTACATATCAATTGAGCAGCATAGAGCGGATCCTATGATAAATTCTATTTCTCAGATGCCTATAAATTACATTTTTTCTATTCTGCACTCCCCCCCGTCGCCCCCCCCCCTTCCCTAGAGGCCTTTTATCCACAGCGAACCATGATTACGTTGTGCGAATGTCTGCCTGAATATTTTCTCAGCCCTGGTGACAACATTAGCATTGCACGTATGTCCCGCTGCCCGAACCCAACCACCACCACCCACACCCCCAGCACACACACACTATTTACCCCCCCAGACGCAACATGTGCCTTGTAATTCTACAGTTCATTATCTCGTTGTTTTCTGTAAGTACAAGCTTAGATTGAATTACTGGGGGCTCTGTGATCTATTTGGAATTCTCCTACCCTGCCGCCTCCGTAATGAATGGGCAATTTAGTCTATCTTCACCAAGGCTTCTTCAGCGCATCAGGCATTTAATTACTCTGAGACTGTTTGCCGCGATTTTATTACACTGCTGACATGAGCTGGTTCAGGCCCGCTGAGCTGGATGGGTCCTGAGGTGGCGGAGCCCCGTTACCGGGGCTGCCCAAGTCGTGCCCGTCTGCACTGCAGCTAATCACCCCGCGCTTGTTTGTAAGTTTCAGTCCGATCGGATCACACATCACTGTCTCTGTGCGTCTCTCTCCTTACATGGCTGTGACGCCTCATTTTTAATCATCTGCGCTCTTTTCTGGATGCCTTTCATTGCAGCAGAATAATTTTGATTCAATTAAATCAGCCCCATTTGATGAATCTCAAACAGCTGCTCATGACATGATATTAAAGGGCCACAACTATTATTTTTATGGCCTTAGCGCCTATAGCTTTATTGCCAAGTGAAAACAATATTCTTATTTAACGGCATATTAACTTGAATGTTTTCTAACATTACAGTCTATTAGCAGGGAAGGCCCCCCCACGCTAATCCCTCCGGCTGAGCCGGCCCGCGAGGCCTCTTATTGTAATTTGCTGCCACGTTGTCAGAAAATTGAGTGTAATGACTCCCCGTTTATCGTGCGGGAGGTGGCGAGTGACTCGTGGGGCGGGGGGTGATCTGTCTCGCGGCTGTCAGAGAAGAGACGCAAGAGTCCATGCTTGGGGGGGTGGCCAGAGCTGTCCTGAGCGGAAATAGACCAGCCTGCTGCTTGCAGCATTTGCATGGAATAAAGACATTAACCTGATAAGATATTTATGTGTGCCACTCCTGCTCTGCACACTGCACACATTCTTTTTTTACCATAAAATATCCCAGCTTTTACCCTAGTAAAAACCCAGTGAAAAGGCAGGTTACCAGGCTAGGTTGGTGGGTTTTGGTGGTGCTGCTAGTACAAAAAAGAGGTTACAGGGCTTCCCCTCGTAGCGCCCTGGGTGTCCTATGAGACCGGCCGTCGCTCTGCCCCCTAAAACCCCCCCACCACCTCACACTGAATGAGGGCTGCACCTGCCACGTTTGCAGGGACAGACAAAGCAAACACTGTGCCCGTCTGGCAGCCAGGAGCATCTCATTCTCACAAACAATCACCCCCCCCAGAGGCCCCCTCTTCAGTGTCCCTACCTGAAATGTCCTCATAACGCGGGGGGCCACCCCAGGGACTACCAGAGTACCGACCATAAACACAGAGACCTGGGTCCAAGACGTGGGTTTGAAGTCAGTCCTCCTGGTCCTCTCTGCCCATTGTCTGCCGTGACGAACGCAGACCTCACACTACACAGAATGAGGGACTGCTCACCCGGGCTCACGAAGATAACCCCCACCCATCCACACATCCACCCCCAAAGCCCCCCAGCTCCTGAGCAAAAAGATGGAAAGACAATCAAATTTCACGTGATTTTTCATCCGTTTGGCCCTGCAGTCTAATGGGAAACAGCGGGTTGGCCTGCTGACAGGGGGGTGGGGGATGGCTTCGGGCTGAGCAACACGACTCACCCCCAGACTCGGCCCTCAGCGCTTCCCGCACGTGTAAGACAACATCTGTACGTAATAATGAGAAAATCTGTCAGTGAACAATAACCCCGCACCTCTGCACCCGCCTCAGCTGCCTGCCCTCTGCTACCTGCCCCCACGCTCTTAAACACGGCGAACTCGACGAGTGAACATCATCACTGCCGGTGCATGGGTCTGCTTCAACAAACAGATAGACAGGACACCTGCCCACACGCCATTTTCACACAGGCACAGAAATGGACAGCCCAGAAAACTGCACTCATATTTTAATCACACTGGAATCTCAGCTCTGCAACAGCATTCACGGGCATAGCAGGTCGCCCCTTGACGCCACAGGTGCACAGGAAGTGGGAGGCTGTCCCCCAAGGAGCCGTCTGTAAGTTGCACCACACAGCTTCGAGGGACCCAGACCCCCCAGGGATGGTGTGGCCTTCTACATGGGCGGCTAACAGAACAACATGACACCACTTGCTTTTTTAACTGAGAGATATTTGGAATGGACCATCCTGTTCCTCCTTGCCCTGAAGGAACCAGCGACGTCAATATCCAGATGGGAAACTGTGACACATTCTCTAAGCATCCTGGGAAAATGGACAGCATGGCGCCCAAATGGCCAGAGCTCCTCCCCAAAGGATGGTGTTTAATAGCAGCTGCCATCCCCGCTGATCAGTGCAGTGGAAGCCATGCTGCCAATTAACCTGGAGCCCCTCCCCCATGAGCTTTGGCAAGAAGATGTCGCTGTTAGGTTAATTGCTTCATGTCAGAGTGACCCAGTGTCAGTGGTGACGTCTCTCGCCGTGAAAGCGATAAGCATCCCCACTCAGAAGCCTACAGGTGCTCCCCTTTAACACCTGACCAGCCACATCCAATCAGAGTGCTCGCTGCATGGCCTCTATATATAATGTGTATATATTATACGCACACAAATTTTACAAATATATAAATATATATACACACACATTAGATGGACAAAGGTTTTGGGACACGCCTCTTAATTATTGAATCCAGGTGTTTCATTCAGACCCATTGCCACAGGTGTATAAAATCAAGCACCTAGCCATGCAGTCAGGTTTACAAACATTTGTGAAAGAATGCGTTGTTCTGAAGAGCTCAGTGAGCCTGGTACTGTCATAGGATGCCACCTTTGCAGTAAATCAGTTCATGAAATTTTTTCCCTGCTAGATATTCCACGGTCAGCTGTAAGTGGTATTACTGCAAAGTGGAAGCATTTAGGAACAACAGAAACTCAGCCACGAAGTGACAGACCACACAAAGTAACAGAGCGGGGCTGCCGAGTGCTGAGGCACATAGTGAGTAAGAATCACCAACGCTCTGCTGACTCAGTAGTTCCAAACTTCCTCTGACATTAACCCCGGCACAAAAACTGTGCACTAGAAGCTTCATGGAACGGGCTTCCATGGCCGAGCAGCTGCATGCGAGTCTCACATCACCAAGCGCAATGTCAAGCGTCAGATGAAGTGGCGGAAAGCATGCCACTACTGGACTCTGGAGCAGTGGAAATGTGTTCTGTGGAGTGCCGAATCACACTTCTCTGTCTGGGTTTGGCCAATACTTTTGTTCATATTGTGTGTTTGTGTATATATATATATATATATATATATTGTCAAAAGTATTGGGACACCCCTCCAAATCATTGACTTCAGATGTTCCAATAACTTCCATGGCCACAGGAGTATAAAATCAAGCACCTAGGCATGCAGAATTCTTCTACAAACATGAATGGGTCACTCTCAGGAGATCAGTGAATTCAAGTACGGTAACATGATAGGATGCCACCTGTGCAATAAGTCCATATGTGAAATTTCCGCGCTACTAAATATTCCATGGTCAACTGTTAGTGGTATTATAACAAAGTAGAAGCAATTGGGAACAAGACCAACTCAGCCATGAAGTGGTAGGCCAAGTAAGATCACAGAGCGGGGACAGCGCATGCTGAGGCGCGCAGTGTGCAGAAGTCGCCAACTTTCTGCAGAGTCAATAGCTACATTTACATTTACGGCATTCAGCAGACGCTCTTATCTAGAGCGACGTACAACAGTGCTTGGTAGTCCACGGCTATTCTTCAATCTGTAAAGCTAGACTTAAATAACAACTGTCAGCCAACTAAGTTACTGCCAGCTCGGTTATGCACCTAAAAACCCTGTTACAGAAAAGGACATTAGAGCAGAGACAAGAAGAGTATGTGTTAATGGGTTAGAAGGTTTTTTTTTTCTTCTTAATAATATAAACATAAGTGTGAGGGCTGGTTAGCCCCCAAGGTGTTCCTTGAAGCGGTGGGTCTTCAGATGGCGTTTGAGGACAGCAAGGGATTCTGCCATTCTTATAGCAAGAGGAAGTTCGTTCCACCACTGGGGAACCAACACTGACAAGAGTACACAGAGCACACTGAGAAGAGCTACAGACCTCCAAACTTTGTGTGGCCTTTAGATTAGCTCAAGAACAGTGCGTAGAGAGCGCCATGGAATGGGCTTCCATGGCCAAGCAGCTGGCTCCAAGCCTTACATCAACATGTTGAATGGAATAAGTCAGATGCAGTGTTGTAAAGCACACCGCCACTGGGCTCTAGAGCAGTGGAGATCTGATCTCTGGAGTGACGAATCACGCTTCTCTATCTGGCAATCCAATGGATGAGTGTGGGTTTGGCAGTTGCCAGGAGAACGGTACTTGCCTGACTGCATTGCGCCATATTTGGTGGAGGGGGGATTATGGTGTGGGGTTGTTTTTCTGGGGTTGAGCTTGGCCCCTTAGCTCCAGTGAAAGGAACTTTTAATGCCTCAGCATACAAAGCCATTTTGGACAATTTCATGCTCACAGTTTTGTGGGAACAGTTTGGGGATAGCCCCTTTTCCAACATGACTGCACCAGTGCACAAAGCAAGGTCAATAAAGATATGGATGAGCGAGTTTGGTGTGGAGGATCTTGACTGGCCTGCACTGAGTCCTGACCTCAACCCAATAGAACACCTTCGGGATGAATTAGAGCGGATACTGCGAGCCAGGCCTTCTCGTCCAACATCAGTGCCTGACCTCACAAATGCTCTCCTG
>JAAGVU020000113.1:21894606-21914925 GCA_011763525.2 Mormyrus iriodes | reverse complement strand
AGCCAGGCCTTCTCGTCCAACATCAGTGCCTGACCTCACAAATGCTCTCCTGGAAGAATGGTAAAAAATTCCCATAAACACTCTCCTAAACCTTGTGGAAATCCTTCCCAGAAGAGTTCAAGCTGTTATAGCTGCAAAGGGTGGGCCAACTCCATATTAAAGACTATATATTAAGAATGGGATGTCATTAAAGTTCATGTGTGTGTAAAGGTTGGCCTCCCCATACATTTGGCAATATAGTGTATATACACACACACAAGCCTGGAAAATTTATTGCGCATCGCAATAATTTTGAAGTCATAATGTATTATGTCTTTGATTGTGTTAATGCATGCAGTATTTTGTCATCAAGAATAGTATGAGCAAACATGGTCACAATGTTACACAGAATCCCAGAATTCACAGCTAAAATCAAAACACTGAGTAGCGTCTTATGGGGAAGCTGGGGCTACTTGGTTTATTTAATTTTTTAAAATAGTCTGATCGAGGTATACATAGGGTAGATGTATAGTAATCTGCAATATTTGTTTCATTTTACTGAACTTCAAATCTTCACATCTATCACATTATAACGTGTACTTTCAGAGGTTGTCAAACTTCTCCTTTCAAAGCCACTTGCCAAATAGATTTAAGATTCTAGACTGATCACGCGGCTGGGATTAAATGGTGTTTCGATCCGCTTGTTTAGTACGTGTGATTATATGTATATATGACATATGACATTAATCACCAAGGTGTGTCATTAAAAAATAATAGTTTCACATCCCTACTTATAATACAAAGCTCTCTCTTTTCTTATTGCCATTTGTTCACCAAGTCTTTTCGAAAGCACTGAAATTCAGCTTGTACTTGCTTGCAAGTTGCACTTTTATTGCAAATGAATAATCTGTACATCAAAAGTTTAATCCCCTGTGTTATTTTTGGGGTCGAAGTTACCCCAGTCCATTTTCAAAATCAGGTAAAATTCTATAGAATCTAGAATTTAGAACGGAAGAAGTAAAATACACAAGGGTTAAACCATTCAACAATTTATCGTCCAACAAAATTACAGAAAAGTAATATGTTACGGTAATGACCCATGTATTCCCCGTTGTGTTAATTCTACATTAATTTGGGAATTCAGCATATAAATATTTATGATTATAAGTTTTAGTATTAGGTGTGATTAATCACAGAAAACTGTGATTGGTTAATGGTTGTAATCATTCCCCAGCCGTAATATATATAGAGAGAGATAACCCGATAAGTGAAATGACCATGTGATCCTTTTTCCAGCAGAAATCCATTTTGCCACCAGTTCACAGTACATCATCATCCTGTGGTCAAGCTGCTGGGTTTGGGGGGGGGGACACTGCATGGCCCCTCCCCAGCTCTGCCCCACCCCACATGGCCCGTCCCCAGCACCGCCCCACACCACACAGCCCAGGCCCAGCTCCGCCCCACAGCACACAGCCCCTCCCCAGCTCCGCCCCACACCACACGGCCCCTCCCCAGCTCCGCCCCACTCCACACGGGCCCCCCTCATCTCCGCCCCACTCCACACGGGCCCTCCTCATCTCCACCCCACTCCACACGGGCCATCCTCATCTCCGCCCCACTCCACACGGGCCCCTATCCCCACCTCACCCCACTCTGGCCAGCTCCTTTTCACCTTGCTCTGGCCTGACCCACTTAGCAGACCTCTGCTCACTCACTGGAGCCCTTTGTCATTTGGCCCAGCAGCTAATGGTAAATTTATGGAGGCGTGAGGTGGTACTCGGATAACAGCGGCACTGTAATTACACTCCAGACATACGGCCTTCTCCCCATCTCTCCTTCCTGTCCTGTCCAGCTCCGCGACGCCTCTGCTTGAGGGGATAAAGGGGTCAGCTGACCTGGGGACCATGGGAAAGGAGACAGAAAGCCCGCCCATCGTCCAGAGAGCCAAAAGAGAGATGGGCAAAGCTGCTGTTTGGGCAGAGCGGCGTGTAACTCGAACGTGGAGCTGAACTCACTTCGAGATGATGAATAAATAAATGAAGAGATTGGGGGGGTGTCTATCAGGTTACCAGGCAGCTCGAAGGAGGTGCGTCAGCAGGTCGGCTCAGTCTCCCCTGGGGGGTCGGAGTCCTGCCTCCTAGTCATGCCTGCGCAGGCACACGCAAAAGTGACTATAGCCTCAGAGGCCTGCGCAGGCATACGCAGACATGACTACAAGCTCAGAGGCCTGCGCAGGCACAAACAGACATCACTATAGGCCCAGAGGCCTGTGCAGGCATACACAGCCATGACTACAGGCCCAGAGGCCTGCACAGGCATATGCAGCCATGACTACAGGCCCAGAGGCCTGCACAGGCACACACAGACATGACTACAGAGCCAGAGGCCGGAGCAGGCATACGCAGCCCTGACTACAGACCCAGAGGCCTGCGCAGGTACACACAGACATGATTACAGCCCCAGAGGCCTGCGCAGGCACACACAGACATGACTATAGGCCCAGAGGCCTGCGCAGGCACATGCACAGTAACTTATGACAAACTGGAAACCAGTGTGAGAGGAAAAGCAGCATCTATTCGTACGACAGGCCGCTGCAGAGTAGCAGCTAACAGACAGGGCTGAAAGCCAGGTCCGTCCTCCATCTTCACAGAAAACGGAATACCAGTGACGGCAAAATCAATATCATTCATCCCCCCCCCCATCTGTAGACTCACTCCCCCTCATCAGGCCAAGAGTCACGGCCGTCCACATTTTCACAGATTCAAGGGGCAGAAATGGCTTTTTTTCGGCTGTGCTGAGCCTGTGAGGATATTCATGAAGAATGGCACGTCCTTGACTCTGCAGACGGGTTTTCCCTCTAAAACCGCCAGCACATATAATTACTATCTTCACACAATAAAGTCGAGATCAGGCCCCAGTGCCTACCAGAGAGGCGCCATTAAAACATCTCGCCTTGTTTCTTTTGTAGGACATTATCATCGCCTTTAAACATTTCCAAAGGGAGATAAAATAACGTATTTCATTTAGAGTCAGAATCGCTGCTGATAAACGCTGAGGGAATTTAATTTTATCGCGGCTGCTGACTGGGAATAAGGTCCCATCATGTCTGGTGTCTTCCTGCACCGTCCTCAGATTTCAGGCCCTCAAACTCTGGCCTTTCAAGAGAAATGTGGACAGATGAGATTTCGGAATAAAACCCATGTGGAAAAATATTTTGATAAATGTCTGCAACCCCCACTCCGCCCCGCCTCATCATAAAATACACAAAAACAATTACTAAGACACCAGTCCTTGAACACAACTAATGAAAAAACATTAATGGTAAAAAGTAAGGAAATTCTTTTTTGAATTAAAATTAATTAAATAAATAAATAAAACAGATCCTTAACCTGAATATACAGTTTTGTTAAATGATTTAAATAGATTAAAATCCCCAGTGAAATATTCAAAAATATAACAGAATAGTTAAGGCTAATGGGTGGGTTTAATTCACTTTTTCATTAAAAGATGTGGTCTATTGCTAAGTCCCAGATTACAGGGGCAGACGGCTGCTCAAGGCCAGTTTGACAGAAGTGGGGGCGTTCCTGTTCAGCACTGGCCTGGTCTGTCCTGCCTCGATGCTGGCTGCTAAAACTGGGAACAGTGCAGTAACAATGCCAGTGGTCACAAGGGTTCAACACGGCGGCAGGGGTGGCTTGCAGCAAATTCACTCGATCCAACATACTGCTTATGTTTCAGAGGGTGGGGAATTATGTCAGGATCTTATGGAAGGCTGAAATACATCTGTGTGAATGTGAAACCGTCCCTGTCACAGGCAGGAAGTGGGCCTGTCCGCGAAGAACATCTAAACCAGTCACGGCGGAAGTTCATTAAAGCTGCTAAATGGACTGCAAGCGGCAGGGCAGGGCGCACATTGCCGGGGCTCTCCAGTTTACAGATCACACAGGCTGATAGCGTGCCTGTAAACATCCAAAACCACTGTGCCCTGTTATTAAACATATGTAAACTGGGCTATTACCAGCTGGGGGGCTGGTCACAAGCAGAGTAATTAATTTCTACGTGATTCGTTGCCTGCATGGCTCACCCATCTCACTCAACCAATCAGAGACCCAGACCATCACACACCCCTGACAAGGTAACACAAGACAATTGGGGGGAGGGGGGGAGGTGGCAGCACTGGGCCAGCTCCCTGGCTGACAGACAAGGGGAATTGGCTCCATAAATTGGGACCAGTAAAGAGCAATGTCTCCTTCATTAAAAAGCGGTGAATCTCTATTGCTTTTCATTAGGTCCTGCCTGGCCAGACAAGATGTTTAATCTATGGAGCGTGGCTCGCTAGCCAGCCCTGGACAGCCCGGGACGACAGCAGCGTCCCACACAAAAAGAGAATCTTATTTATTAAGGAGAGGTGACAGGTGCTGAATAACTTGTTTTGGTTTTATTCCTTTGGCCAGACAATCGCCTCATTTGGTTATGAAGGGGGCCAATTTGGGCAAAAGCCATTTTCATAAAGCAGACCTGACAGAGTGTGTTGGGGTGTTGGCGAGCTGTCCTTTGAAATTAGCCCCACGAGGCAACGGGGTGAGGGGTTCCCTACACATTAGGCAAGCTAAAATATAACCCCTGTACAGCTAACAAGAAAAAAAAATCAGAATCCTGCACTGGGAAACATCACCCCCACTTTCTCATCACAGTTTCAATTAAAATCTGATTCCGCGCGGAGCCGAGACTCGCAGATACTAGGAAGCATCGTTAGTGGCAGAGTCGTAAAATATCAGGCGACGTGCGCTGCCCAGAAGAGGCATAAATTGATCCAGCGATGAACACTAGGGCAGGTGTCTCAGTTTGTGTGATGGAACAGTATGCAAGCCTCAGGGTGGCAGCTACAAACATCACACAGGAGCGTGTGTGTGTGTGTGTGAAGGAGGACAAAAAAACACACTCTGGGGCAAGAAACAATTTTGCAGTGCAAATCCCATCTTGCGTGGTCTTCAGCTAGTTAGAGAAATTGACTGTATTCCCCAGACCCGGGCCACTACCAAGTCTCCATCCATTTTCCAGCACGATCAATATTTATGAAGCCCGGAGGAGTTTGCGGTATAAAACACATAAACAGAGACGTTGCACGGCGTCCAGCGCTGCTCTGGGCCGCTACACAGCCGGCCGTCCCTAACCGGCCCACGGCGAACGCGGGGCGTAGCCGGCAAGGCCCATCTCGGCTTACATAACCCAAATGGCTCACTGTGGACTTTAAATCCACCGGCGAGTAAACAGCAGCAGACTGATAAAAAGGGAACGCCAGCTGCCTCACAGAGCTTCCATGCGCCAGCAGCTGCTAATGGCCCATGATGTCAGGATGCCACGCCCACTTCCAGGGCCCTTTGGACCCTTGCAAACGCCTATGAAAACTCCCAGCCTCCCTCCTCGCGGCAGTGATTATAACACCATTAGGTAAGAAAGTGAAGCCAGTGACTACATCAGAACAAGGCCCTCAGTGCCAAATTCGCCTTCTCGAGCAATTACTCTGTGTTGCCCAGCCGCATCACTCGTGTTTGCTCGTTCGCTGTTTTCTGCAGGCCCAGACGTGCAGTCGAGAGTATTTAAACATTAAGCGAACAGAAATAATGGAGGACGAACATCTGTTTGACTCACACGGCCTGCGAAGGCCCCAGAAGGAGGAACCCATTTACTGCCTACACACATTTCACAAATCAACTTCAGGATGTGAGGGCCATAATCACATATTCATAAGCTGTGAAGATATTTCAGCTTCTACGGGGCTGAGGCTGCTTCCATTCTGCAACCTCAGAAAAACATTTTTTATAGAGGTTTTAACCTAAGCGAATTATGAGCGGAATAGCTAAGGTGTGGCATGTAGTGGAGTCAGCAGTAAGTCAACCAATTTCAGAGGGAAAACAGACAGGAGAAAATCTACAGTAAAGTTTGCATATTTAGAGTCCCACGCATGAAAAGTCCCAGAGCCGAGGACAGCACAATCTTTGGCGTTAGATTAGCCGCTGGTGGCTATCTCCAAATGAAACTTTCCATACCTAATGCTTTAAAAAGTGTTGTGGATCCCCCCCCCCCTTAGTTTTTTTGGTTTTAAAGTACACCTATCAACCATGCAGGTGTGAGTGAGGCGTGTAATTAACATGTCATAATCAAAATGACTAAGTCTGACACATTGTAATCACTGGATGGAGATTAGCTGGTAGCCATGGGCTATCTGTGCGGCCTGTCTTAATATCATTTGCATAATGAAAGCCAGCCGATCGTAATAGCTTTTCTTTGCCTTATTATCATAATTTCACCCTGGGCAGCAAGGGCTGTGCCGACATCTCCCCATTACCTTCGAGAAACTCCCAGACAAAGTCACGCTCGACCCGTTGCTCTGCTCACCCGTTAGTCTCGTGGCTCCCACCAAGGAATAGACAAGTCGTTCGCGGATAGACGGGAGGAGGGATGTCACCCTGTCTCCATTCAAATGTTAATGGCCTCCCTCTCTTTTGCTATCAATATAGGCACAACATAGCGATAATAATTCTAAATGTTTATCTCTGAAGGCGTCATTATTGTATAGTCCTAAGGCTGCTGGAAACACAAGTAAATCCCTGGTATACCCTTGGACTCTCACAAAAAAAGCTCATATGGGTTTCCTCTTACAAACAAGATGCTTTACCATGTAAACTCTGTTCGCGGTAACTGCTGCTATCTCCCAGAATACACCTCTGCATCAATGTGGGCTGTTTCCCAGCAGCACAGTCCACTCTCCCCACCCTGTGTCCATCACAGCTTAAAGGCTGACAGTATTACCTTGGCCAGAAATCTTATACTAATCTGTGCCTTCGAATATTGCCTGTCTGTCAACCATTTTACAACTCACAGATCATACCACAATCAGACACATACACACACACACACAAAAACAACATATAAAGAGAACCACAAATACACACATCTCACTTGCTTCTGAAAATAAAAACCTTTCATTCCCTTATAAAAAAAACCTTTTAACAGACACAAATACCCAAGGATTATTGACAAACGTTTAAGATGTTGGTTATAAAGAGTTTTAATGAGTCTCCCCATTTAAGCAGCAAAGTGCTTCTGGATGGAAATTACATGTAAAGATCATAAAAGCTTAATACAACATTGTAATTATCTTCCCATTTAATTTCAGGGAGAGGTTCAAGAGTGTTGATACTTGGTTATATATAGTCAACACAATGTCCTGTCTTTCAGATAATCAGTCTCTGCAGATCGAAAGGGGGGGGGGGGGTCTTTCTGTACAAGCAGTGTCACAGACATAAAAAGAAAAATTGAAAAAATTTTTATGAATTCACTTCACGCTGAGCAAGAGAGTATAGATCACGTATGTGGTCAAATAAGAGCAAAATAATCAGTAACAATCTTCACTTAAAGCTCCATCTCAGTACCTGTACTTGTCTGCTATACAATGAAAGCAGAAACTGCTCTCAAACACACAGATGAAGCAGACAGACGCCCAGTGACCAGGAGACAGCGGATCCTTAATCAAAGGGAGTTTCTTCTTGCAGAGCAGGGACAGCTCCTGTCTGGGCCCAAGGTCCCCTTCAGAATCCATCCTTGGGCCCGTATGGCTCTGAGTCACAATAGCCATTTAATGTCAACCTTGCAAGGAGGTGGGGGTGTACATACCCCAGGTGGGACAGGAGGTCCCGATACTTCTTTTCTTCAGCCAAAAAATGACCCCACTATGGGGTCACAGTAAAGTTCCGTATGGGTACATCTTGACCGAGACAGAAGTGGACTGGCTGCTGGTCCATCAAGATCAGAGCCGCGGACTATCAGAACCGCACTGTCACAGGGATCAGAGTACATGCCGAGAGGCGCTGGCCCATCAGGATAGAACGGCGATGGGACGGTCACCATGGTGAAGACTATGTTAGCGAATGACCATCATTCTAAAGCTGACAAAGAGCCACACCTGTTTCAGGCAACAGACAAATAACCTTCAATGAAAGTCATCATTTCAGGATAATCTGTAAAAAAGCTCTAGGTTAAAGGTCCCTGCTCCTTACCAGCACATTTATGAATGAGAGATTTGAAGGGCTGATGTTTACAGAAATGTGGCAGAGCTGAGATGATAACCACAGACATGAGTGGTCAGCAAGCCCCCCTCATCAAAACGAGGAAGATCTGAGTGTCTGCAGCACTGAACAGAAGGCCGCTTGTCATTCGCTCTTCTCTCAACGTGGCCTTTCCCATAAAAATAACAAGTATTAATAAGAAATGGGACAGTCTCCTCAACATGTCCCCTCCTTTCCTGTTCTCAAATTCTGGAGCCTGCTCGAGATTCGAGAGCGAGACCTGCACCATTGCCTTACCCAGGGTCCGTAATGCTAGTCCTAACATTTAAGTTTCTGGTAACAAACATTTACAGAACTGAACATCAGCTATAGACAAAAAGAAGTAATATTTATTACTTTCAGCCTTTGTTTTATTTTTTACACAGAAACATGCTTTGTTAAGCTTCCTCAGACACGCGAGTCTGCCAGCAGCTTTTCTCCACGCTGGAAGATAAAGGCGTTCTTGTTTAAACCCCCCCATTGGTCGCCCTCCGGGGGTTCCGCGTGGGCCCCGGCATTGTGTGGCCTTGCGACGCTGTCCCAAAGAAAGCCCTTTAAAGGCGGAACCCTCAAGTGCAGACCAGACAAATGTTTAGTTAAAAAATAACAAAAGGGGACCGTAAAGAGGAAGGCAACAGCGAACAGTGGGCGAAAGGAGAGCGAGGGACGAAATCGAAATCTAATTAAAAATTAAATAGGTTGCTTTCACAGACTCCCACCTCACACCTGGGCCTGAAGGGGAGCGAGCCAGGGTGGGGTCCGGCCCGGTTAAGCGGCGGGGAGACGGGCCTTGGGCCACAGCTTGGGCCTGCAAACAGGAGCACTTTGGAGGTGCAAAAGATCTCTTTGTTGGTGGGTCGGGTGATGGCAATCCCTGGGTAGCACCGAAGAACATGGATGAAAACAAAAAACAAGGAATGAGAAATGTCCACTTCCCCTCAAGTCCCTTTGCAAACAGTCAGGTATAAAGCTAGATGCCCCACGCACTCATGTGAGGTACTCTGCAACAGAATTCAAAGGCTTCGGTGGAACAGCGTTCAGCTGGCCTGCTTTGGAGGCCGGCTTGCTGGGATGACTGACAGGAGCTGGGAAAATGGACCAAAGACACGGATGGGAAGGAGAGAACCAAGGGGCCACACCCTGCCTTCGTCTGAAAGGAGGAGGGAATGGCGTCTCCGGCCGCAAAGCCAGGATCAGGAATGGCGCGCGGTGAGGGGGTGCGGCCAGTCCTGCAGCTAATGTAACTCACCACAAGCTCCCCGTTTCCCACATCTATAAAACCTTAAGGCTGAACAGCCCCCCCCCCCAAACAGGGAGGGTATCGACAGAGACATGCATTTGCTAAAACGATGATGAATATTTCATGGGGACATGGTTTCAGTGCTCCTGACGGATGTAAATAAGTGAAGAGCCATGATATTTACCCCACTATAAAACTTTGATGAGTGCCTAGGCTATTTAAAAAGCCTAAACATGACATGGTGTTTACACTCGGGTCAGACAGTGAGGTCGGACCAGGGAGAAGCTTCAGCCCTAAAAGGGGGATAACGTTACACGGCCAAAAAACCCTGAAGGATGTCCCTGCAGCTGCAGCGACTTACCCCAGGGCTCTCTTTTCAGTCCTTGTGCCCACGGGGCCCAGACCTCAGCGACGTAGAGCCTGAGGGCGGGGACGCAAACCAGAAGCTGGGAGGGTACCGGCAGGCATCACGGTCTCTCTGGCACAGGGTGGGTGTGACCCACACTCAGTACCACACCTCTGGCCCAGATGGTAACGGCCGCAGCCTTTGTTAACTGCGCTTTGAAAATGCATCGCGGCACGCTCATTAGGCGAGTTATTCCCGCAGAGAGAACCAGGCCGGCCCGGGCTATTTACACACTCTCGGCGCCTCCATCTATGGACGCCATGGCGGCCTAAAGTGCTCCGTCACACCAAAGAATTTGAGCCGCACCCCTGGCACACACTGCCCGGCGTTAAAGGAGTTCCTGCACTAGTTCTGCTCTGTCCGGCCGAGCGATTCGCCAGGGACTGCACTCCCAGTCCAGGGGAGCCAGAGTCTATTGCCTGGAACCTGGCCATGGGCCAGCAGGCGGGACAGACACTTGCCTGTGAAGGACCTCTAAGGTGGGAGCTATGGGCGGAGCTGACAGGAGGGTCCTGGAGACACATTTAAAAGGGGGGGCATAACCACTGACACACCACCCAACACCCCAGCAAAACAGAGGAGGGGGCGTTAACGCTCCAGCAGAAGGCATTGGCAGGGATACGGGAGCATTACATCTAGATCAACAGATGACTGATAGTATCACCGCTGCCCATCTTTCACGAGCCCTTGTTTGATGACAGAGCAAGCCTCACCTCACACATCTATTAGCCGACGTCACAACCCTCCCCCTGCCCCCCCCGAGGCAGGTGCATCAATAACGCTCGCGCCCGCCTGCCCACCCGGGAGGACGACACCGCCAGAGGGCCCAGGCCGCGCGCCTCATACCATTACAGGCTGCCCATCCTTCATCACCGGCCCCAACCCCCACCAACAGCAGGATGTGGTGTCCAGACCGGTGTCCACTGCCCCCCCCCCCAAAGAATTAACCCATTACAACCCGGCTTTTAAGGAATATCACCATGTTTCAGGCCTACTCTATGCCGGACAACCACCCCACCTTCTGACTGAAACAAAACTTTTACACAACTGACCACAGCCGCACATTTAAACATTAAAGGCTTGTGGAACATATAAGATGAGGGAAGGGGGTGTCCACAGGGAAATCTCACTCCACCCACTGCTGCACCACCCAAATTAAGGCTACCCTCCTGCTGCTTGAGGCCTGCCATCCTTGACGCTTTCTGAGTCTTACTGGAACACATGAGGGCCAGTCAGGGAGCCCCTAACAGTGACCAGACCCTGGCACACATTGGCAATCACTGCCTTCTGCTTACACCGATGCCGTCATGTTTTTTTTTTCCATCTTACATAATCACTAGTTTGATACAGCATAGTAAATACTTTTTATAACCACCTGAGTTTTGTATTACTAGCATTAACGGCTTTGAATTTTTACTGAATTCTTTTTGTGCCGCACCTGTGGGTGGGGCCCATACAAAATTGACAACTAGAGGGGAAAAAAGGCAAGATGGATACAAAGGCAACGTTGGCTTTAGTGGCGTGTTGTTCGCCTTGTTTAATAAGCAATATACACAAAGGAGGCATTTTCATCAAAGCAAAGAAAACAGTGTCCGGGCTGATGGAGGCCGCGGCGCTCAGCGCTCCCGGCGTAATGGGAGGACCCTCCAGCACCTGAGACCTCCGGCTCGGCCACCTCTCCATCCACGGTGTCTTTTCTTTCATCTCTCGTTTATCCTTCCCTTGCGCGACCTTTCCAATTTATTCGCACAAAAAAGTAAAAAAAAAATAAAATAATCCCCCCATCCGCCTCACCCCGCGCGAAAAAATTAAACAAACAAACAGAAAAACATCAGAGAGTGACGCTTAATAGACCGCCGCCCGGCCACCCTTTTTCATCTCCCCCAAGGGGATGGTCGCTGTTCCGCTTCTCCTCCGTTTTATTTCTTTACAGCGACTGCTGCACCATCAGTATGTTCACTTGAAGATGTAAGACTCCGCTTTCATCCGCGCTTCTTAATTAGATTAACTCACCTACCCGCCGAATCATCGCCGCTTACATCGCGGTAAAGTGCCGCACACCGAACAAGGCTCTTTCGTAAGATTAATGAAAGGCAAGGAAAAAAAGACGCACGGATAGCAAAGCATCGGTGTTTTGCACCAACAAGCTCGTACGCTAAAGGGGGAGTTAATTAGACGCACCTCTGAGTTTCTCTGATAACATGGGTGCGATATGGGGGACAGATGCGGCAGGTCGTTGCTACCTTCAAAACATGCAGAAATCCCAATTGCACCGTGTCCAACAAATGTTTCTCCGAAAAAATGACCATTTTCAATTAGAAGGCCATTTAAACTACGTGAAATCCATCGCAGCCACTACGGCCCAATAACCGGTGTTTCGAAAGAGCCCCATTATTTGCCCATAATCGCCGGATAGTAAACTGCACATTACAAAATGCACAGAAAATCCACAGGTCCACTTAAACTATTCTGTTGCTTTAGACATGTCTAGTTTTTGGTACAGGGAGGAGGTGACTCTGTATATTTAAGAATCAGTAACTCCCCCTGCCCTTAATTGAGCTTCTTAGTTATTAATTTTACTGTTAAATACTCGAAGAAACGTTGCTCGCTTTCAAAACGGCGCTCATTAATCTCCCCCCCTTTTATTCCAACTAGGTGAGACTCGTTCCAGTGGCTAATTATTACCTTCGTATGCAAATGTCGTTAGTCCTGCTTAAAGTGTACTTTCTTATTTAATTAATTAAAACAATAATCTATGAACTTTAAATTAGTCTGGTGTAAAATAATCTCTTTTTGTCGTTTAATAATTAGCAGCCAGTAAAGCTGCTGTATTAATTGCGTTTAGTCTCCAGCCTCGGGAGACGAGAAGGGGGGGGGACTAACCAAAGCCACAGTCGCTTCCTGAAATAGAGAATTCCCTTGAATTGTAGTCAGGGAAAAAAAAGGAGAATACACTTTTTTCAGCATGCAGTCAGTAAATTACCCCAGGGAATCAGACGGAACCCTTAATTAGCCTCGCGCTGTGGTAAAATTGATTGAAATGCAGCACATCAATTATTAAACGTAACAGTTTTTCTCCCCCCCTCCTCCCTCCACCTCTTTAGGTAGAAGGGTGCGTGGAACCGCTGGGGTGTTACCTTGATAATGAAGGCTCTGCGTGACAAGGAGGTGCACAGAAGCACGCCTCCTAATAGGAACCCTGGCTTGTAGGGCCTTAATTCAGGGGGTAGTACCAGTAGGCGTCCCGTATCGCTGAAGGGTAACGGTTTATCTTAAACGATACACGAAAATAATAATGGACAACGGATAGCTTTGTTATTAATAATGTGTAAACAGAACGTTGTAATTGTCAAAGGTTTTCTAAACATCACAGATATTTCGATGTTTTTTAAATTCGTTCATGAAAACGTTCTTAATCGGCTATTAAAAAATATTGAAAGTTGAGATGACATTAGCTAATTTTGTCAAGGTCACGACAAGAGGGGGCGCGCCCAACCCTCCTCTCCATTCGTTTTAACTCAAGTGGCTTTATTTCCTTTGCGAGTCTGTCTGGTTGGTTTGTTTGTTTGTTTGCTTTCCTAAGCCTGAAGTGTAAATTAACTCTGCAGCACTGTTCCAATGAACTAGTACAGCCAAAGTGAATGGGTTGAATGAGCGAAGAGAAGCGAGGTTCATCTTCCAATCCACGCTGCTGAAAATTGGATCACTCTGTAGGCACCAAGCTGCCTCTAATAAAAGCCTGCCTAATTCACTAAGAAAAGGACTCATTAGGAAAACGGTAATAATCTGTTTAATTGCTTTAATTACCATGCGAATGAAGAGCCCAGTACAATCACAGCTCAGAACACAGATGTTGAGTGTTCTGCAATTTGCCCTTTACTGCTGCCACCTTGTGGTTACCGCTCGCACTGCAAATTGCACCCGACATCGAACACGGCAGTCTTGAACACTGAGGGTACATTTTTAGGTTGTCGTGGTCCTGTCGCGCCCGTTACTTTAATCATATTTTTGCATTCGGGGTTATCCTGTACATTTCATCCTGATTCAGACCTAATGCGTCCATTTCCTAGATTATTTTCCATCCAAGCCAAAACACTTGGTTATGTGAGAAACTGGACCTCTTGAAGGTCGAGTACTGAAAGAACATGTGACATTTCGTGGCTGGTGCTGCCTGGTCACGGCGGCTGTGTGCAGAGAGCGGAAAACTCATTTGGGACTAATTAATTTTTTTCTTCTCTGGGCACCCCTGATCCAGTTACCTGGCTCCCCCTGTTCCGAAATGGCAGCAAAAGGCCACCATAAGACATCCAACACTTCACACTGGACAAGTCGAGGGACGGGACACAAAGGAGTTCGGGGGAGCCTTTGTAATGCCCTTGGGGTCAAGTGTAGGTTATGACAATGTATTAATAACATATTAATAACATATTAATTAGGAGCAATGACTTATACATGATGTTCTCTCCCTATGTCCAAAAACAGAACAAAAGTCTTTTCTTTTGGAGGTTAAAGTGATGGAGTCCCAGGTCAAAGGACATTGAGATCAAGAATGATCCCCCCCCATGGCTTCTTGCCAAGACATCCTCTATTCACCAAACCCCTCGCTCCATGTTTACCCATTACTCAAGACATTATTGCTTCAAATAACTCAGATTAGAAAAGCCAACAGCCAGCGATCAAGATCCAGCCGATGCGAATTGGAACTCGGAACATGGCATTAATTAACTGGGTATTGGGTATGTACACCAACCATACGATTTGATACTGCCAAATCACCTCCTTACGTTCAGGGTTCCCTCGTTATCTTTTTAAATATCTCCCGTGTCAATTTTCCAATGAATGCCATTTAACTTTTCGACACCAGTTGACGCTTGGTATAACGTTACATTACCGCGACACGTGTATCCGCATCCACTGTGCATGACGGGAGGTACTTTGATGGTCTACTGGAGAGCTGACGGGGCAGCACAAGAACGGTGTCAGCAGCAAGAGCCTTAACCGTAGTGACAGCGTGTAGTAACGACAGCAAGGACAACTGTCGCATTCCCCGGGCGGTGCCGACGGGCTCATGCGGACGGCCCTAACCGCAGCGCGCAGCTGTTTGCATATCGGGTCTCTTGAGGGTGTGAATAGGGCCACGATCTACAGCCACCCTGTTGCTCTAAAGCAGGGGTGGGCAAACTTATCCGCAAAGAGCCGGTGTGTATGAAGGTTTTTGGGATAACCTTTAGGTCAGCTGTTCAAACCCAGGTGTGAGGACTCTTCAGCCAATCAGTCCTCTACTTAGGAATCTAATTACGGAGTTGCAACGAAAACCCGCATACACGGTGGCCCTTTGCGGTTAAGATAGCCCCCCCTTCCCCTTCCCCGTTCTAAAGACTTGCTCCTGTGAGAGTACTCCCTCTGCAAGGGGCGAGGAACATAGATCTGAAAACAAATGTTTCACACGCCTTGAAACAAAAGCCAACTGGATAAGCGGATCTTAGAACATTCAAAATCAGACACCGTGACTGACGGATTCCCAAAGGCAGTCCCTGACAATCAGTCTCATAAACCTCGCGCTCATCTTCGCTAGTCAAACATGTGGCATCAGTAAAGCCCAGTTAAAATGTCAGATGACCACAGCCGGCCGGTAACTAGAAATAAATATCCGGCGGGGGTCCAAAAACCAATAGACTCCCCGGAGTAGACTTCGCCGAGGTTTTCCCGGGACCGGGGCCGGTCGGGAGACCTCCCTGCCCTTTCGGCATAGAATCCCTTCCTACGCCCTCTTTCATACGCGTAGCTACGTGCCTGGTTAGGGGCAAACATATTTCGGGAGGGGTCAAACCCGTATTTTTCATTCCCTGGGCACATGCCCGGACGCAGAACCTTTTAGAGACCGATTATCAGCGTGGTCAGTCGGAAACTGTTCCCGTGTCTCCTGACCCTTTTCAGCGCGGTTCTCCAGCCTACATACCAACCGACATCATTCGTAGTGCACAGTTGATGCTGACGTGGATATATTTAAATGCTCTTGTCACATCTTAGGATCTCGAAAACTTCTGCTCATATTCCGTCAAGTGCTGGAAATTTCTATACGGATGGTAGTACATCGTCGATGTATCAAGCTCACCTGCTGACAGCAGAATACGAGCAGAATGGAAAGTAAATCTTCGAGAAATGTGCTCCCATTATGAGAGGGGAATACGTGAAAAGGTGTCCGCACCTGGAACGGAGGTGCACGTAAAACTCCGCGACATTAAAGATGATTCTGCATTTTATACTCACACTAATACACCGAGTACACCACTGCTGAGACCACCTTCGGTCCTTGGTTGTAGGGGCATTTTCTTTCAAATAAACAGGATATTTATAGAGTTGCCACCCGTCCAGGATTTTCCCCGGACCACCCCGGATTTTGGTAGTCTGTCCTGGGAAGGAAAAAAATTAATTTCATTCCGGGACACGCGGAATCTGTTTCCTCATCAAACGGACCTAAATCAACCTTTGGAATTGTGTCGCTATGTGCAGTATTGTTGGTCCATGACTGTGTGTCCATGATTTTACGAAACTGAGGTGGCTTCCCTACGGTGTATAGTTACAAATTGTCCTCAGATGAATGTTTCTCGCCTGGGCCTTAAGTTGTATCTGCGTACACTATTTTAAACGTTCATGGTGCGTTATCTTATTTGTAAATTAAACGTCGGAATGGGAAAAAAAAAACACGGTGAATATATGTTTGAACTGGAGCTGAACACGTTCGGAAATTTTCAACATGGTGTTACAGAAAAAAAAAAACACCGGCACAATTGATCGTAGGAATCGTCACTGTCAACTTCATGAGTGACTGTTTGCAGTGAAGGGATTAAACTGCTTTTTTAGGCCAATATCCCCCTCTGGCGGCCGAAAGGGAGATCTGCTGCTTGTTGCGAAAGGAGCCAACGCAGCGAGTCCCTTACCCGTTACACCTCACAGTAAAGCACAAAAATAATCAAAATCAGTTAGCTACGATGATAGCTTTTCATCACGTTTAGTCCGTCCCCGCTGAACTGAGGACAGGTCCAAAAAGGCTGCAGAGATACAGCTGTGAAAGGAGGCAGGGGCCTTACACCACATGGGGGCTGTAAACAGCACAGGAAGGCCCTTAACCTGATTACCGCGAGTTAAAATAACATCCGGTTTTAAAAAATGGGTGAGCGAGTCTAAGGTACAGTTGCTGCTCAGGAGAAGCAGAAGCATCCATCAAGGTACTGTGCAAACATGATTGAACTGGGGCAAGATGTACCATCTAGAATCTTCCCGAGGGCAGAGGACCAAACACCATTTCATGGCTGGGACCAGGGTCAACTCACAGTTCAGCACGTTTCACCCACAGACAAATAGCCAAACAAAGCAAAAGTGATGAGAATTAGAACCTTTATTAGTGTACTTATGAAGTCTGCATATGCAACACACCTGAAAAGCTTATCTGAAGGTCACATGTTCTACCAGTCCCTCCCCAGCCGGTAAAACAGGCCTCTAACAGTTAAATGCTTTGCCAAAAAGATAAAAAAATTAAAATTATATACACATATATGCATGTCTGGTCCACTTTCACTTCTATTAGCTACCCTTGTCACACCCTAACCCTTGAAGACAAGCATTCTGCCTCGATGGCCAGATCTCCATGTGTAATACTGGCCAGGTCAGTCGTCTTCTCTGCTTGGGGAAGCGAACTCACTAGTTGCACTTACAAAGTACAATCACGTGTATTTAAGAGGAAAGACGGGGAGAAGCTGACAAGTACACGGGTGGGAGAAAATCGCCACTGCCACGACGAGGACGGCACAGGGGGATGGAAGATGGGGCGTTCCCATCTCACACGGCACTCAGTGCAGGGTCCTCTTCTCCAGAACAAGATGCACACACCAAGCATGGTGCCAAATGTTCTCAAACCAGTGACATAAGCACCTCAGGACACTCAGAAGCAACAGAATCTCAGCGAGAACGAAGGAAAACGAACGGCTTGGGTCAGAGGCAACCTGTGCAGGCTGGCTCAGTCAGCACGGCACAGCCTCACAAACAGGAAAACGCCTCCTTGAGGATTAGAAATGCCAATGCGAGCACAAGCGCGCACTCAGCCACTTTGGCTGAACCTCTGATACTCCCCAGTGCTCTTTATCGGGAGGGGGTTCCTTTCTCAAGCTTCGTTCCTTAATAAATAGGACGCGGCCTAAAAAAATATTAAATTCTAATAAAAAGGAAGTGAGCTATAGAGATTTTAAATATTTATATATAAAAATACATGAGAATACAAAAAGTAGCTGAAAGGAGAAAGGGAAAAGAAAACAGAACGGGGTATCAGATCACCGTGTCCAGACGGTCGCCAGTTATGGGGTGACCCTTCAGAAGGTTCCCTGACTGAGCCATGGGGGGAGGGAGGCAGGTGATAACACCATACACACAGGGAGGGGTTTGCGCAGCCTTATAATCCATCTGATTAAGGGGGTAAACCTGCATGCTAACAACTGCACGCCTCCAGTTTAAAAGGTAACATTCTCTTAAGTGGACAACTGGAAAAACTGGAGAATTTGAGGTTCCACTCTGAAAAATGAAGATTACTAAATCAAAACATGGACTCTGGTTTTTCCCGTCAGAAAGAGAGGTCAGGAGTTCAGCTACTACAACGTCACCCACACAAAGCAGGAAGGAACTGGACCCTAAAATGGCCCGGACGCCTGGCGCCGTCCCAAGCCGGTCCTGCCAACCAGCCACGGTTCTACATCGATACATGTTTCAGTTCTACCACTAAAAGACTTAATATACAAGCTTTAGGGGTGAGTAATGAAAACAAGGTGAATAAAACTGACAACACAGTGAGTGCTGTTTTACTTTTTATACCAGAGAGTGTGTGAGAGGGAGGGAGGGAGAGAGATAGGGCTGTGGCGAGTCTTTGTTCTTTCAAGTTGCCATTTTCAGGTTGGCCTCCTCTGTGGTGGCTGCTGTCCCTGGTGGAGTGGACTGGGCTGGGGGGGTGGTTATGACATACTGGAACAGCGGACAGAGGGGGAGCCCATCTGAGTGAGAACCTTGTCCAGCCACTGCAAAGGCCCATTGAGGTGTAGCTCGATCCAGCAGGGGGTGCTGGTCACCGTCTGCCGCCTGAGGACAAGCATCCAGTTAGATTCTCGCAGGAGTGTCACAGGCCACAGAGCAGCTGCAGTCAGCTTTCAAACGCACCTGTACTCAGCCCCCCAGCCTTTGACAAAGCTCATGCGGATGGTGCACATTCTGGTGAGCTGGTAAACTGCTTCAAAGCCCTGGTTCACTGACTGGGCCAGGAGGGCGGCAAACTCCTGGTTGTTGAATATCTTCAGGTTGCATCCTGAATAAAGTGGGGGGGGGGGATAAATCGCAATCAGACAGTCAGACGGCATCCAAGAGGTCTGTTTCCAGCCCGCAGACCTGCACTCACCTGGGGGGATCTTGCAAACAGTTGCTGGATGCCAGCCATACCTCTGGTTGCAATTTGGGCTCTGGACAAAGATGGCGCTGTCGCTCAGGCACTCGGCAAACACCTCTCCGCCAATGTAGTAGAGTCTGACTCCCCTACCTGTGAGGGACACAGGTATCACTTTCACCCCAAAAGGAGTTTATTACACGGTCATGGTAAATCTCATCCACATGGGAATCAGCACTGAACTCCTCCCCCTCTTTGCTCGCGCCAAATCAATCAATAACATTAATCTCCAGCTGAATTATGAGCTTAATGGTCACGACGGGCATGAGATTCATGGCATGGTGCGGGGGAACACAGTCCCTCCACCAGCTGGTTAGTCTGAGAGCCCTGAAACAGCCACATAAGATTCTCTGTCACTGCAGTGACTGATTAATAATTCCCATGTTAGCATAACCATCAAATGCAGTCTTGGGAGGCGTCAAGAGCCACCCGGATGGCATCTAAAACCATCAGAGGCGCAGAACACTGAGCACGAGCGTGAAATCTGCTAAGGAACTTTCGGAGTATTCTAAACTGGGTGTTGAGGAGACATGCATCAAGCTGGGAAGAGTCACCAGCAAGGCAGGCCGGCTCTTCGAAAGTGACTCACATACCATGTCTTCACCACCACTGTGGGGGCTGAACACTAATATGTCAGTGACAGGGGAGGGGAGAGCATGTAAAGACTCCTGTTGCTCAGGATAAATGGGAATGAGCACGAGGGGGGAGAGAGACCACAGATCTGTATTTAACAGCATCATTTCCATGCCACCTATGTGCCTGCGCGTCATCTCCACCGTGGCGTTGCGGTTGACATTGGACAGCAGGCCCAGGCAGAAGCGCTCTGAGTTTGAGGGGTCCGTGAAGCCGTCCACCGTCAGCGACGGCTGCGAGGCGTGGAAGGTCTCGCCCACGCGCTGGTTCAACTCGTAGTAGGCAATGGAGCACCAGAAGGCTGGTTCTGAGTACGTCACCGGCTGGAGGTCTACAGTGGGAGGCAGAGATAGGCCAAAGAGTCCAAATGCACCCCTTTTTCTGCTGTGCCCCGATTTTTTATATCAATTACAAGTATAGTACAAATGGCCTTAGGGCAGGCTTCCCCAATTCCGGTTCTGGAGGGCCAGAA
>JAAGVU020000113.1:21863478-21893298 GCA_011763525.2 Mormyrus iriodes | reverse complement strand
GTTCATCTAGCCATCCAGCAAGATATCAGTGACTTTTTGGAAAACAGAAGAAATTCTTACTAGTTTTTATTGTGTTAATTTGCATATGTTCTAATGTTATATTGAATTTTTAATTCTGAGCAAATATACATTTATTACCCAGATAAAAGAACATTTCTTTTCACTGCCTAAGATTTTTGCACAGTACTGTACGTCACGTACATTTCCTGTCAGGAAAACTGACGATGGCTACAGAACACACAAAGTGCCTAACTCATACTCTCCTGCCAAGTTGCCAGAGCACAGCTCACACGTCACATAGATGTTACTTTACACCTTTACAGAAACCTTTGTGGCAAAATAAAGGGGGGATCTTAATTTGCGGACAGAATGCCTACATGTTAACATGGGGGGTGGCAGGGCATAGCCATTGTGAAAGTGGCACCTGGTATGTAGTTGTTGGGAGGCTCTATCCCAGCAGGGAAGTTTGTGTTCTCTGGTATAGAGTGAGTGTAGTCGTCCAGCGGTGGCAGCTCCGTCAGGATCTCCGTGTGCCTCGGCACCAGGACCGGCGGGAGCACTAGAGGGAGGACAGTGTCAAAATCTCAATGAAGAAACACACCACACAGTCCGAATTCTCCTCACCTAAGCAGAGGTGCGTCACAGCCCCGTACCTGGTGTTTCCACCCGCTGGTAGTGGTAGGGATTGACACACACCTCGTCCTTCTTGAGGTTGAAGGCGTACTGACAGGCCTCGACGGCACGCAGCTCGTGGTGGCTGTGCAGGTCAGGCCAGCGCCACAGGCGGCAGTAGATGACATGGGGCAGGCCTTTACGGTGGGACACCTGCAGCCGGCCGTCCAGGGACCTGGCCCAGGAAGGGGGAGGGACACCCATGGCATGGAGGAGGAGGTTGCAGCCAGAGTAAAGACAGGGCGAAGGGAAGAGGGGGAGCTGAACAAGCAGTTTTCAAAGGGTCCCATTTACAGCTACCCAGTGCAAACATGTATCCATCTTCCAAAGAGCAATGTGCTTTGTGAACATTAACACTAAACACACATTTAAACAATTAGCTGATGGACTAAAATTAACCTAGATCCCACTCTGAAGGATAATCTTCCCAGACCCAAATGTGTCATTATCACAAAATCAACAGCACCTCAGCTGTGACAGGTGAAATCTAACAAGCAAAAATCACCAATTCCATTCACCAAACTAGAAGTGCAGGTGAGCAGTCACAGTGGACCCCGTCACGGACATCACGGAACCAGCTTACAGTCTACAGAGCTTCGAGTGACAGCATCAGAGCGGGACAGAGGATAGTCACCTGGTCTGGTCAGTGTAGCAGAACAGGCCTGATGCATCCCACTGTTCTATTGTATTTGGTGCACTCAGTCCCCATATTTCAGAGCAATTGCTGTGCACAGGAAACCAGGGAGGACAGAACAGAAAAAATGATAAACATGGGGCATGGTTCATTCAGAAATACCAAGATGAGTTAACATGGGGTGGGGGGAGGTGCGGGGCATCTTTTATTGGAGGCGGCAACTGGGAGGAGAGCCTGAATTTCATATTGCTGCCGTCCTCAAATAAGAAATACCAGCTGGATGGACCAACCAAGACAGTGAAATGTGAGCAGGGTAGATGACGATGTCGGAGTTACAAATCTGAGCTGTGATGGTGTAGATCCAGGAGTGTACTGGACTCCCAAACTGGCAGCTTTGTACAAATAGGACTCATTAAAAGCTATATGGAGAGACACCAAATGGCATTCCAAACAGTTTTTACACATTTCCCTGATTAAATTCAATTTACTAGAAAACAAAAGGAATCAGGACAATGTCAGGGACCTTCTCATACCTGGCTTGCTCTGACTCAGAATCAGTCCTGTTCATTTACTTTTGGCAGTAGTGATCCTGGCATTGAACAGGGCCATATGAAGGACTTAAAACAACAGAAGAAATGAGGCCTGTAAACAGTGGGTGGGATTTCTTGGCACTGCCAATCACTATCCAGTGTAAATCAACGGCAGCCAATAGAGCTACATCAGAACCAATCTGATCTGTGATAGTAAATTTCCAAGCTTCATTTGGGCCACACCTTTATAGCACATTAAAGGCCATGATCTCTGCCATTTCACACTGTGGGGTCCTCAATCCTACATGTCTGACAGCCACATACTTCAGATCTATAGGGCTGATTCTATAGTAATAGAAAAACATAAATTTAGTAAAATCAGAATCCCAAAATCATACAAGACAAATCAGAGCCAGCACATTACAGTAATCAACAATGCAAGTCTACAAAACCCAATAGTTTTGGGGCCCCTGGAAAAAAACCAGCACAGAAGCCAAACATTTACTGTAAAGCCAGACAACATACAAGTTCTCAATTTCCTTGCTATTTTAAGCAGATTAGCATGGAACTGGTACAGCTGGTCACTCTGTTCCGATGGCCAATCAAGCAGCAGAGAGAAACTGGTTGCCTACGTGACTTCAGCTGACTCGTAGTTACAGAAGGATCACATGCACCAGAGGATCATGGCCTTTTAATTATTATTATGGACCAAAAGGCCTCGTCTTGTTTTGTAAAAAGTCCAACTTAAAACAAAACATGTATGAAAAGGCCTTAAGATATAAACATCAAAAGACTCCACAAAAATGTTGGCAGACCCACAACGGGAGACATTCTAGACAAACAAAAATGAAATGACTGTGAATCATGGGTACATTAAAAAAATGACATGAAAAGGTCACACATGGTATCAAGAATGGGGTCCTGCTCCTTTTCTGAAATGGGACTGAACCATTACAGACAGGTGGGGCCATGCTAACCTGACCCCTGAAGGCCCAGGACACCGAACACCACATACTGCTCCACATGTACTATAATACCCAACTCCAAGGTAGGAGCCGTGTTCTGTCCACCTTGGGTAGAAACCGTAGATCACCCATTTGTCATTTAACTGCCCAGAGATGGGAAATAGGCTACAATGTGTACCCCCCCCCAACAAATTTCCATTTTCCATCCCCACCATACAGAAGTCCTTTTTTGAAAAGGCCAAACATCTGATTTAAGAAAGGTACATTTCTCCTTAACAATATTAACTTGCTTTATATTACAGCCTGGCTACAACATGTGATCTTTCTGGTCAGGTAGAAGGTAAAAGTTACATTCAAAGGGGAAACAAATATGTTCACATATCAAAGCTGAAGCTCAAACAGAGCAAAGACATTGAACATACTAGCAGGAAGCATACTAAAAATGCACACAACATTGAAGATAACTCAAAGTTCTCTTAAGAACCCAAGGCAATTTTCATGACTAAGTCACACAATTCCAGTAATAGTCATTCTGCTTGATTTTAAAACAACTGAAACCAGAGCTGGGATGAAATCAAAACATACACCCACTGTCGAGACAGAAGAAAGCAAGAAATTTGATACTAACTGAAAAGGAGCCCATAAACTGCAGGGCAGGAACCTGTGTCAGTCACAAGTGTGGTAGGTCAACACCAAAAGGAGCGGATTTTCAACTTACAAGTGCTGCCAAGCTAAAGAGCAACTCCGTGATAGCAGGGAGGGAGAGGTCTAATGGAGAACTCAATGACTGAAGCATTCAGCGTCAAGCTCCTATTATTACATCTGCAGTAAAACCCAATGTACACCCACTTTCGGGATTGTACCCATTTACATCTAAACTGGCGTTGCCATGGCCACAGACCGCTCCAGTGAGCACCGGTTCACATGTTGGTCTGGAACACGATCCACTCCATGCTCTGAAGGACTCAAATGGCCAGTCAGAAGGTTACGACACCCAGGTCATCAGCCAGAAACTTGACTCCATTTCCACAGGTGGGTTTGATATGTCCATGCCGTCAAGGGCCACATTCAACCTCCCCAAAAACAGATGAAAGATCTCATCATTCTTACAAATATGTAAGACCCGTCTTTTAACTTTGCCAAAAGCACTGTAAAGACTGAAATAAGTAATGCTTAAAACTAGCTTACAATCAATTAATGTTTCTAAAGGACTAAGGCTGCTACCAAAGACTTTGGGCAGTAGTCAGATCATTGAAACTGCTTCCAAAACAACCTTCTGAGACAAACCACCCAAAAAGCTTTCAAACAAAGCAGTGAGGGCTGTACATGCTGCAACCCAGGAAGAGGCTGCAGAACTGCCACTATCAGCAGATACAGAGTATGAGTGGTCAAGCTGAAAGAGGAAGGATCCATGGAAACAATGCAGCCTGGGCTGCATTTAGAAGCTTCCTGCACAATCAATCCAATTACAGATTAAGGAAACAAGGCTGACACACAGGCTTGAGAGGGTGGGCGGCTGGGGGGAATCCTACTGGACAACCCTGTCAACTAAAGCAAACTTCAATATGCATGCAGATAAGTCACATACTGAATTGGCAAGAAAAGACAGGGAATACAGCCTAAGACCCCTGAAATCTCCCCATGCATGCATGCATGTACACGCAGGCACGTTTGTGTCTGTACCTTACTGGCCAATAATTTTAGACCCATAGAGTGACATATGGATCAGCTCACTGTACGCTACCCAAGAGAAAGGGAGCACTAACAGATTCTCAACAGCAAGCGTGAGAGAAACACCTGCAACAGCATGCATTCCCATACACAATAAACCTGAGCAGAGCACTGAACTATGTCACTTTTTTTTAGTAAGCGCACTTCTTGGCATTTTTAGCCAAGGCAGATGCCTTATCATTGAGGAAAAGAATATCTACCAGCTGATCTACGCTTATAAAAACACGTAAAGTCCAGCAAAGTTCTCAATGAGAACTGGCTCAATTATTATTTCAGAGGACTGCAAATACACTATAGCAGTTGGACACAGCTAGAAATTTACAGCGTTGACTCATTACGTTTAATCTGATGATCTGCAAAGCTAATTCACATTAAATCAGCCCTTTACTTGATTACTCCTTCCATTCCCATAAACTTTTGATTACATTTACAAAAAAAAAACTAAATAAAAAAAAAGCTACTGATTACTTCTAACAATTTATTTAATCATAATGGAAAAATTAAGAGACTTCATTTAATCCACTTGTTTTAATCATAAATTTAAAAACACATGCCCTACTGCTATCACAGCAAGACAGCCTCCCAATACAATAACTACAGCCATTCGGGTAGGAGGAAGTCAGCTGACCACAAGACTAATAAAATTACACAGCAGAAGTGAAAGCAGGAGCCTTAGATGGCGACACGGCCCACAGGAAGGGGAAGTGTGCCCCATGCCTACTGGTCACCCACTGATGCAGGGCAGATCCACTGAGGAACTTCCTGATGGCTGATTCTGCTTATTCAGCAGGTATGCTTGTAGTGTCTCTCCAAACTGAGAAAAGCTTTGGAGAACAACGTTTCCACTTTCAATAAAAAAAAAACAACAACTTGTATTTCCAAACATCACCTTTCTGAATCTTAAGTCTAAAGCATAATTTAGATATCCAGTTATTATTATGGTTATATATGGTAATATGAAGTCAAAGGGGGTTCTGAGTTCTGTAGTTAAACCGATATCACAGAGTACTAAGCAGAAGCACTATGCAGAACCCACCCCATACCACCTGGCCCACCCGAGACCACGCAGGCCCAGCTCCTACACCTGTCCCATTCCACCTGGCTCACCCAAGACCATACAGGCCCAGTTCCTAAACCTGCCCCATTCCACCTGCCTGTCCTGAAATCTTATGGCCCACAGTACACCTATAAACCTGCCTTCCACTTACACCAATGACCCACTATTACAGGGGAGTTAAATGCGACTCCCTGTGCCATGATCCTTGTAATGTGCCCCTCCCTAACCACCCACATGCCGACAAAATCAAGACACTAACCGATTTCAAGCTCAGGATGACTACTTTGGGTAGAGCTCTAGTCAGTTCCACCCACTGCTCGGTAACATGGTATCCACTTCCTACCTCAACTCCCCTCCCCCCATCGAAAGGTTCCTCAAGGAAAGCTGCGTCTGGGCAGAGCTTTCAGCCACCACATAAAGCGCAGCATGGAAAGCTACTGACCTTTTCCAGGAAGTGGTTCCCCTCTGAGACTCAATACCAGAGGAGCATTAGATTATACAGTGCCCTGTGCAGCATGTGCCAGGGACCAAAAAATGCGCCACGAAAGCTGCATCAAGAACAGCAGTTCACCAATCATTTAATTAATCAGGGACATTTCAGCTTGAACTTAACAGAACAATATAGTCTGTCACTCAAAGCAGAGAGGCTGTGCCAACAAGTCATATTCCCCTAGCAATGGAAGTAAAAATTAACATGGCACTTTATTAAACCTGATATTACAACGAATAAAATCAAAGTACTGTAGTCAACAGTGTTATGTCTACTGCAGAAGTATTGGTTGCCTGGCAATCAAAACTCAACATCAGCGCTAATCTGAAGCATAAAAAGCCTTAATACACAAAAGACATTTAAACAAAAAAAAAAAAAAAAAGACATACTGAAAACTGAGCTGAGCTCAGTAATGTGGCCTGTGTTCCTTCAACATGGCAGACAGCTCAGTTAACAGTAATGTTAAGATTAAATTTAAGACAAGATAATTACAAGCTCTAACCTTCAAGGGCCTATTGATATTATTAAACAATGATGAAGCCCAAGGTTGGTGTAATGGCCCTAAGGCCAACGATAGGGAAGAGGACAGCCTTAATGTAAACCGTATAAAACCAATCTGATCAAAAGCTAATTGCTGACAAGCAGTATACGTGTTACATTTAGTTTGGTTGGTGTTTCCTACAAGCCAGAAATCTAACTAAATATTTTAGACTGGCAAATATCACACTGACAGCAAAGCACCAGCGACTATTAATCTTTACTTCATACTCCAGTGTACTGCAGAAAAACTGATCAGTTTTGACTGAACAGTGAACCAAAGCCAAACTATTTCAAGTTACAGTTAAGACACCTTGAACATTCAACACAATCCAACAGACATCTAAACAGATTACCACAAAAAAGATGGATAAAATTAGACTTTCTACATTCTACCTTCTATAGGACTAAGGCTGGGAGCAGCAGAGAGTAGCTTTAACTGGCATCAAATTCAGAACAAAAGATCAAAGTCCTGTGTTCAGACAACAGTGTACAACCAGAAACACTGACTAAAATAGACCTTCCATACAAACACGCCCCCTTTAACTATTTTCTAGCCAAAGCATAGGTGGTGACTGAATGATACAGCTTTTGCTGCCCTGTATCAGTGTCCAGCCCCAGGTGCCAGAAATATCTGGAGGAAGTGGTAAAGTTTTCCGTGATTAACCAGTTAACACAGACACTGTTCATGTCTTGCAATCAGGAATAATTATATACGTGCATCCTAAAGCACCCCCCAAGTTACTATGTGAAGACGGTGGGAAATGTGAATCCAGGCCTGTGCAGAGATTCTTAGGGAGGAAATACTATACCGTAATACCACCCAATCCCAGTAACAACTTCAAAACTGTTCATAATAGCTCACCCATTTCATGACACTGCTTGCACTCATGTTTATTGCCATACATCTGCTGGTCTGGTGGAATATTATTGCTGTACGTGCCAAGCACGACCACGGAGAAATGTTTGTACACCAGAGTGTGTGCAAGACCATGCACAGACTGTATCGGAAGATGTATGAAGTATGAACTAGGCTTTAGGGACATTACTCTAAATATGCAAGTCTGAGAAGAAGCAGGACTCCATAGAGTAATGACGATAGCATGGTACATCCAGTCAGGAGGCACAGGTCAGACTCTGATCAGATAAGATAGGTTTTTGGTAATGGAATGAATGAATAATTACTTTCAATCATGGCACACTTTATGGAACTAAGAGAGACACTTTCCTCAGGTCAGGTGTGATTTGAAGGTATGCATACTCAACATGCCACCCCATGTCTAAACAGCTCTTTAAGGGTATATAATACACCCAAGACATCGCTGCAGAGAAGACAGACACTGACCACACCGCATTCCTACTGTAATCATACGTCTGTCTCAGGGGGTGAAGTATGGCAGACCCATGGTGCAAGATTCAAAGATAACCCCAAAACAGAATCTATATTCCATTCTACTCATTTTGAAAGTACCACTAACAAATAACGAAAGTCAGGAGACTGCATTTATCACTCCTCTTGCTGAGTAACCACCAGTCAAAAAGAAACGGCCCTCAAAATTTCAGTGAAGACAACATGCACATCAGCCCACACAGTAGCCTGGTGCAGGACCAGACGGGTCTGCTTGGCAGAAGGTAACATTACATGGGCTGCAATCATTCTGATGTGACACCTTAATTCACAATGATGTAGAGGGTGACAAGACAGGGAAATTCAAAAAAACCTCATCAACATACCAAATCAACCTGGTCATGAAATAACATTCAGTGCCAGGTTAATGCTGAAACTGTTGCAGGACAGCTAGGTAAACTTCAAAAGCAGCCTTCCTCTCAAACCAGACCGTGCTCATGAAAGGTAAGATCAGTCTCCCTCTCCAATAAATCTATTAAAAATAATGAATTTTAAACCATCCTTAAAAAAAAAAACACCACAAGCACACAACAAGGCAACACACAAATAGTCACATGACACAAGTCAGCACTCAAATGCACCACAAGCTTTCAGATTTAACATTCATCCATTTACTCAATTTGATATTGTTACTGAAGCCATTCAGCTGAAACGAACCTCCTACATGCTGGGAGTTTAAACTTTCTAGGCACAAATCCTGTCCCTCAAGCACTGCGCTGCCAACTCAGAGCCAACAAGAACCAAAGTCCACAACTATGCTGCCCTCCTGAATGCTTCTTCATCCAGCAAAAAAAAAAAAATCTTTCAGAGGGAATGCTTCAAAATCATTATTGTTTCATTATAGCACCTCTGCATCGGCACCAACCAGAGAACTGAGAAAACAGGAAACCCCTGAATACAAAGAGGTTAAACACGCTATATCAGTACTGTTTTCAACAAAAAGGCACACTGAAGCCTGCTAAAGGAGCAGGGGACTGTAAAACTGAAATCAGGCAGTGGGTTTGTTTAGCAAACTGCAGTTTTACTGCTGTTGCCTTTTTCCATATTTATTTTGAAACTATAGTGGACGCCAAGCCACAAGTCATTTCATTTAAGCCCCCCTCCCAAACAAAAACCACAACCCAGCTTATCCTCTCCGCTATACCCTTGACAGCATGGTTTTAATCAAGAAAACTGCCGGGAAGAGGTTCCTCACGACAGCCAGGGTTTTCTCCTGTCCTCTGCAGGTCAGGGGAGTTGAAACTGAGTTGTGCTCATAAAGTGACCTTGCAGCGCCGCCCACTGGAGGGAATGTGTGGGGGAGGGGGGTATCACTCAGCAATCAAGTAGAAAAAAATGGGGAAACCAGTGATACGCATTCAAGGACACAGACCAGTGAGAACGAACCATTTCCAAAATCAAAACGCACACCACCACCCCTGAAACAGACTAATAAAACAGACGACCAGCCAAGAAATGAATAACACAGGAACACACTGCCAATGAACACACCCCAGTATTAACAGAAAAGTCAATGATAATACAAGACAGGCAAGGCAAATGCCCTACACCAGATTGCTCAATATCAAGTCTTTCATATGCACAAGGCATGCAGAGGGAAAATGACACTGTTGCCGTACGACAAATCCAGATTCTGGATAACAGTCCTGAAACATGGCCATCTTCTCCCCACACTGATTCTTTCACATAGAGATCGCCTTACTTGCTCAAGCAGTAAACAGGAAGTGAAACTTAATGCCAACGTTTATCTAATTAACGAATGGGTAGAAGTCAGACTGACGGATTCATCGAGACTGAAATGGATTGGTTTCATCAACTCAGCCTCACTTCTGGCCCATCTTAATTTGCCTGAAAGAGATTAGGAGGAGAAAACTGGTGCACAAACAGGATGAGGGCCGGGTGAGAGCAGGCGCAGCCTACCTGGGAATGGTGACACACTTGGTGTTGCTGTTCTGCGTGGTTATGGCCTTCTCCAGCTCATCCAGCTGGCCTGTCTTCTTCAGCTTCTTCACCAGGCTCTTCACCGCCTTCTCACACCACTTCTCCTCCTGGCCATTCTGTTCACCCCCCCCGCTGCCGCCACCGGCTCCCCCGCCCGAGCCACCCGCCGACTTCTTCCAGCCCAGAAGCCGCTTCACCACAGGTGGAGTGAAAGGCAGGATGGAGGACATGTCCAATTGGCAGGTGTGCACGTCCTCCTTCCCCCGGGTATAGACAAGGCACTGGCACGCTCAGATAGGAGCCAGTCAGACTGAAGAGGACACACTCTTCAATGTCCAGTCCAGCAAATTCTTGCAGTTTGCACAATAGTAACTATGGGAAGACGGGCAGGCCAGAAAAAGGACGGGAGGCGTCGCTGGGGGTACCTGGGGAAGCAAGAAGGCTGACAGGAAAAAAAAATAAAACTTTCAGAGATTACAACTTTGTTCCTGCCCTCCCCCGTAATCTCACAGAACCCCTGCCCTTGCTTAAAGCCCACCCTTTAATGATAGCATTGCATTGTTACTTGAGTCTTTGCAGGTCCAGCAGTTTATCACGTCACAGAGCAGAAAAAAATGCAGTCAGATCACATCTGGAGAAAAGCACTGCTCAAACTGGTGATCATCTTGCCTGCATTGTAGACTAAATTTCAAGGACAAACATTAATTACCTCACTTAAGAACAGCAGAGTCACTCTGTACTTCAAAAGCATGAACATTATGTGTGGGTAGTACTGCAAACTAGTGTTACTTTGCACTCAGAGAATGAACATGAGTTAATAATCAAAACGAGGCTCATAACGATGCTGTACCTGACAATTTACTACAGACCAATTACATTAAAGAATTATTAATTAATGGGCATTCACATTACATAAGGGGTTACAGGAGTGACAAGGATCAGGTAAAGGGACGCTTTTTTTACTGAAGATCTAGTACGTCGCGACATGAACAGCAGAACGTAAAGCCACTCGTTGGCCTGACGCCGGGTCCTAAGACCCTTAGTCAAATCAAGTGGCAGATTCAGGCAGGTTAGGTATGTTCAGGCACGATCATAGAGCCTGACGTTATTAAAAGTTAATCCAAACTGCGGCCAGACACAAAAGGAGCCAGAGACGTTACCGGCACAGTGAAATGCTCAGAGGCTTCGCATGTGCAGATCTGTAATAGCCGACATTTCCACCAGCATATTTTAAATCAATCGAAGCAGCAGCGGATCAGTGAGCTTTCACTCAATGCGGCCGGGCTGCCAAACCGTGTACATTACGGGAAATCCGATTACCCATAACTTGAAAAATTGATTCAGGACCCTCAGTGTGGGCGGCTTACGGTCGCAGACGATGTTGAGCATCGTCTTCTTGGAGTTCTTGCCACCGTGACGTTTAAAGTTTACAGTGAAATCATAAAACGCATCAAGGACTAGCGGGCGTCTGCATGTAAATGGTTCGTCATTAACAAAAAAAAATAAAGGTTCGACAATGTTTAGCACGCGTGGAGCTGAAAGCAGAGACCCAACCGAGAGTCAGAAGCAGCTATCGGATCTGACACCAGCGCAACGCCAGTTTAATAACCACCAATTAAAGACGGTCCACAGCAAAGGTATTCGAGCAATACCCATGCAGGTTAAACGGACCTCTCAACAATTACCGAGGTAACCCGATCGGATGACTAGCCGGCGGTTATCTCCTGATAACTTGTCCCTGCCTCCATCCATCCTGCCCTGATACTGAGCATACGCCAATAGGCAAACTTCAATTTATGAGCCAGTCAGGTAATTAAAAATATAAAAGTTATTAAAAAAATAAGCAACAGAGTCCCTCTAGTCCCCGGAGAACATGAAGGGAGCGGAAACGGATGGACGGGGCCGCAGTCCTGCCACACAAGCCTCTGTCCGTTTAGTCCCCCCATCAGCCAAATTCAAGAAACCCAGCCATGCTTATCCAAACCAGGCCGATCCCAAAGAGAACCAAACACTCACAAACGCAGGGCATAAGGCGGCTAACAGAGAGAAACTGACAGGCGAGTGCATAAAAAAATCAAAACACTCACCTCGCAAGGAAATGGCTCAGTTCGGGTCGGGATTCCGGTCCGGTCTCCGCGGCCACCTCTCAGGCTAACACGAAACAAACCGGGGACATAAACACACTACCACCCACAAGGCAGCCTCTGGGAACTGGAGGGGGCGCGACGCGTATCGCAGAGCCAGCAACTAGTTAGGCCACTCCGCCAGCTGCCCCCCGTTTTAAGAAGCACACAATTAAAGAAAGCAAGCGAATAACGTCGGCTGGTCAGTTACCAGCGCCGAGAAGCGGCCGGCCAAGTCCACTGACCAGCTCTACAACATGTCTGAAAAGCCCTCTCGCTTTTCACTACCCTGCAAATATTCGCCTCAAATTCACGTAGTGTGAATAATACGGGGGCGTATCCTCAAGAGAAAGTCAATTCCCTCTTTCTCTTTTAAATAGTTTTTTGTGGAAAAATACTTTCTTTCCCCAACCGCCCGATACACTCGAAAATATTCAGCCCCCTCATACAGCAGTAAACCTAACCTAGCTGCTAATGACACGAACCTTTCCCGTGTTTAGTCCCACCTTCCGTCTTGCTATTGGTGACCGACCGCATTCACGCCGTTGAACCGCACGGACTTTCCTGCCGTGCATTGGCTTGACGCGCCGTCAATCATTTTGTTCTGCGCGCAGGCCGGACGTAGGTGGCGTTTAGCGGCGCGGCTATTGGCTGTTGTGTCACTGTGACTGGGAGGAGCCAAGGGTTGTGTCCGGTTTGTGGACGCCGCTGTTTGTCAGATGATGTCATATTACGTCCCGCTCCTGAGGGACATGGAGGAGAAATACCGGCGCTCTCAAAACAGTGTAATAGGACGAGAGTGTTCTTCCGCCACGCAGCAAGAGGAAATAGTGCTAAAATTCAGACTTATAGGTTTTTCGAAAATATAAAAAATAAAAAAAAACAAACTAACGGGTGAATATCAATATGATCTCCCTCGCCTGTAAGTTGACACTTTTCTGACCAGTTTCAGTTGACACGAAAATTATTTTTTTTGCTGTTATTAATTTCGTGTTTTGTACAGCAAGATGTGTATGTTCTGTTCGCCTGCAAAGCAATAAGTGTAACTCTTTAATGCGTGTAACTTACAAAGCTCCCAACCCTGGAATGACATTTTCATCAAGTTTAAATGCTGAAACATGAAATAAATTATGAATCCAATCCCACAACTCCCAATTACTCTCAAAAGGTTTGAAACATTACATTTACAAATGATTTTTTATGACATCGGTTTCAGTACAGTAACATTAACATTAATCCGTAGATTTTGTTGACAGGTTTAAATGTGCATGTACATAACTGTGGAACAAAATCACCCTTTTTTCTGCTTCAGTGACAGATATAGTTATGGCCTATGTGGGCTTTAATATTCACCAGGTTCAGATGTCCTTACTTTTGTGTAACTTATATTAATGTTATCATTCACACATGCAAGCAGCTCAAGAGCGAGCCCTGAATATCCAGAAGAGGGCCAGATGGATGCACCCTGTTTGAGTAATGGGTTAACAGGAGTCTCCTTGCAGTTAGCAAGGTACTTGCATGCAGTGGTCAAGCAAGAAATTCTGGCCCCCCTGACAAAGCATCCAAAATGTCACCTTGAGCCCCCTTAGTACATTCTGTCAACCAGGGTGGGGGGTCCTCCTCAATAAATTTCACCAGTTAACCATTTATCTTCTATAACTTAAGTCATGACTTTGATCTTCTACCCCCTGTAGTACAGGCCTATCCCCCACCCATCCCAGACCAGGCCAGTGGGGCCAATGCCCTGGGGCCTTGGGCTGGAGGGGCCTCAGAACACTAGTGCCCATGATTCCCATGGCCCTCATGTACATGTGAGTTGAATACCAGGGACCTCTACAAGTACAGCAAGACCTGACCATCAGGACCCCTGGGCCCTTTGACATACACAGTGCTAGTTAAACATTAGGGACCTGGTCCTCTCAGCATAAACAGCACAAAGTAACCACCAGGGGCCTCCAGGTGCATGTAGAGACCAAATTGACCACCACCAGGATGCCCAGCCCCTCCATAACCATTCCCCCCCCCAGGTCTGGGCTCTCTGCATGAGAAATGATATAGATATATGAAAGGGTAAGTGTAAAACATATGCAAGTAATTTTTGAGGAACTATCTACCACAATAGTAATTAAAAATAATTTCAGCATGGGATGCGATGTCAATCTAAATTGCTGGTTGTAGTGTTCATATACAGACCCCCCTGTTCCAACAATTCCCCGCTTTACTGGAAGATGCTGTGTAGCTGTTGCTTTTATACTATTTACATTGATAATTGGGCATTCATAAGAAGCTCAACATAGCTGTACTTATGCCTTGTCGACTCCTCGATTGCCGTATGTTTGTAATGTGCTATTTGCCTCATTTAGACGTCGCTTTTGACAAAAGTGTCTACTAAATAAAATAGATGTGAATACACAGCTTGCGTTCTCATTCAGCTTAAAAATTTACGGTCAGTATAAACATGTACTAAAATAACTTGTATACAGTAAGTTCCCTAACACCGCGGACCGTAAGCGTCTCCCCTGTGCCTAACCTGGCTGCAGTTACCGGAGCACAGATACGCCTCCGTTTCCAACCACACTCTCCGGAGCTTTGTGTAGACGGTTGTCAAGCGCACATTAAGTCACCAGAGAAAACAACCATTGATCCTGGCTCGTAAAACAGCATTTGGCATGCAAGTAGACGGGTTCCCCTCTTAAATAATCGCCGTGGAGATTAAAGCAGTTCCAGAAATTTATCAAGAATGCACCGGCTCTGAACAGAAGCTTTACTACGCCAAAGCGCTCTGTTTGACGTTATGGATTTATCCAAATGCGTCAAGTGTCATATGAAATTCTCCTCTTTGCCTTTACTGGAAAAACACATCGAGAAGTTCTGCATTGGAGAAGGCATTGGGAAAGTCCGTCAGACAGATAACTCTCCAGACTTGGTATAGTAAACCCGTAGTTCTGCAAAGTACTGAGTGTATATGTGCAATGTCAATTAAACATTGCTTAGCACATGTTGGCATTATAGTGCATTGTGATTAATTATTTTTTCCCTGTCGGATCAACAACAAATTGGTTTGATAATCTATGAAAGATAACGCTGGCAGGTGAGTCATTTTAGCAATTTCATCCATTAGTCTCGGCGAAGGTGATTAGCTTTCTGGACTAGGCCTATAGTAATTTGTAGTGAAAGAAATGTTATCACACGTGAAAAATTGTTAGTCTGTGTAGCTTTTGATTAAAAGCACGACGTGAAACTTAAAAATGAACGATGCATTTTGATTTCAGAAACTCAGTTTGGCTTATATTGCAAAACATTACATACTTTACAAACACGAACACTTTACAAACACGAGTCAGTATTTCCAGTCATTTTATTGCCGCATTCAGAGTGGAAAATATACTTCATTTCTTAATTGCATTAATTTTAACAGTACATTTAGAGAGAATAAATATAAAAGAGAAATAATATCAGATTAAAGGGTTTGTTGGAAGGATAATATACGGAAAAGTTGGAAACGTAAGACTGAGTATAAAAGTCTTTCAGAGTCAAGTGTTGTAGTTAATCGACATCCAGCTACCTAATTCTTGTGTTTCAAGAAAAGATGAATATTGGCTTGCTTAAGGCATGTGTGGTACCTGAGACTGCCGGTATGAAAGCTGGGCAAACTTGGTGGGAGACAGTTGAGCTGTGATGGGGTTTGTAGTGGCTGTCTCAGGATAACATGTGACTGTATCTGTCAAAAAAACTAACGTTGTGATTAAAAGTGGTCACCTGTTTGACAGTCCATCATCGCTACAAACACACTGAATATAGAACACTTCAGTTTTCAGTACTAAAAGCACTTACTTTTTATGTAGCTATTTATGTGAGTTGATCGGCGCATCCCTGCATCCCAGCGGAATTCACACTCGCAACAGCAGGCTTTGTTTCCTCCAGGTGCAGCAACTGAGGGACTACAGGAGGAGGCACCAGGAGAGGAAGGAGCAGCCGGTGACAGAGAAGCTATTCGACATTGAGGAACCTCACGTAAAGTCCCAGCCCCAGGCTACGGACCCAGCTGATACCAGGAAACCCAACAGTGAACCCACACACATGAGCATGCTGGTGTGTGTATCTTACATTGCCTCTTTTAATGGACTAGAATGACTAAATAACAGTCAGGCTTTAGTAACATCAAAGGACCAACAGCAAGGATTTTAATTTGCAGTCTTTGGGTCTTAAGCCCAGTTCTTGTATCACAGATGTCTATTGTATCGTGGGTGTTAATGTGAGGGCTGCAAAATTGGATGATCTTACATCTTGTTCTCAGCAGCATTGAGGCTTAAGATATTGGTTCTCCGTTTTGCATTTTCTGTAGACGGACTCCACATCTAAATGTCCGCAGACACGGGAGAGGGAAGCACGAGTGAGAGAGCTTACTGGGCTTCACGGGAAACAAGCGGTGGACCTGGAAAATGAGAACAGGCAGCTGGAAGCACGGAGGAGAGGTAAGCAAGACAGAGGTTTGATAGATGAAGGTCACACTCACAGGTGAAATCCAAGTTCCACTTTTTCTGGAATCACACTGCTTGTGTTTGGTTGCTGCTGCAGACATTGACCTGAGGATGCAGGAGCTGGCGGTGCAGGCGAGGAGCACATCTCATGTGGAGAAGATGCTGACTGAGCTGCAAGCCCAAGAGCACAGGAACACAGTCCTGCTACAGTCACTCATGGAGCAGCTGCAGCAGGTCCGGATGGGACCAGTGTGAGTTGGATCCGTAAACTGATTTGTAAAATGTCCTGTGGTTAAATGAATCTATCATAAGAATCTTTTGTCGTACTGATGGGCCCTGAGGTTGATTTTTGACCCTCTTCACACACAGGAGAGACAAAGCACAAAGCAGACACAGCGAGTCTCGACTCATTTCCACCAAGACAAGAGAGAGAGACTCAATCCACTTTCACACCTACATGCCTGCCCACAGTGATGGAACTCTGTCTTCGGAAATCAGGTTTGTCGGCCATTTCAAATCACATGTCCAAATGAGAGTTTCATTTCCAGGAATTTATACTAACATATGCTGCTTAAGTATTCTAGTTCTCCTTTTATTTGTGAACTTCAGCGTACTAAACGTGACTTGTCTGAGATTCTTTCCCCGTGTTTTGCAGTGCCCTGCAGCTGTCATACTTGCAGAGTGGAGGAAGTGACCATTTCATCTTAGTCCAGCTACAGGATTTGCTGAAGGAGGCCCTGGAAGTGGAGATACATCAGGAGATGCAGACTAATGCTCGCCTCCGTTACACGGACAGAAGTAAACGTGAGTAACTCTCTGGGGACCCCCTAATGTGGCCTATTCTCAGGACCCCAGATCATGTTTCCGGTTCAATATGCAGGACGGCAGCACACAGACAAGCTTCAGCTGAACAGAGACCTAATCGCCACAGAGCTGCAGAACCAGCGCCTTGAAGAGGAGATCATGAGAGTTCAGAGGAAGAGGTGGAGGGATTCCAGGCTCATCAGTGTGACCTATGGCAGTGAGACCTGCTCTGGATTCTGGCATCCTCATATAGTCCATGTGGTCCACATGAAGTGATGCAGATGGTCCAAGATTATGCTGAGGATTACCACTGCTGCATGGAAGGTAGCAGCGCTCCAGGTCATGTCACTGTTATCGTTCTCTTCCTGTTTCCTCTTATGGCAATTCAGGTCAGCACACCGAGCAGAAGATGAAGGCAATGAAGACTGACATCGATTTGCTGAAGCAGGAGATTGAGATTAATCATATGAGGCGGAGGATGAGAGCATACACAAGACCTGTGCACCACTCACCACTCCCCATGCTGGTACAAATCCTTGGAAAGGGGCCAGATGCAGACTTAGCCATTGGTTTACCATCATTATCATGGTCCTGGGAAAGACATTTAATCTTTCCCTCAATGGAATAAACAGTTCCATGGAAATCACTATAAAAATCTTAACTGTATGAAGTGCCTGAAGAATATTCAAAAATCTGACCGAAATTGAGAACTATTGCAAGCACATTGTTACTATGAGAGACGTCTGGTTAAACAATGAGTTTAATTTTTTCAGGATGATGTTAGATCAGCTTCTCCTGCCCTTGGGAAGGACTTCATGGACTTTTCCAACGGCCTGGATTCTGTCCTGTATGATCCAGTGTAAGCTTACCAGTCGTGAGGGGCTGCTGTTTTATTCATGAACAGCTGGGAGCATGATGGTCAACAACAAAAGAGGAGTTCTGCTGGGGCACTTAGCTTGAATTACTCTAGAATATGTCTCTGTTTTGCATCCCACACAGAGCGGGCTTCGTGGTGTTCTACGACTTCCTGCTGGGGCTCTGCCCCTCATACAGAGTGTGCCGTTTAGTGGCAAAGCTGTATGACAGAGACCAGGAGATCGGTGCCTCCTCGCCACTGCCTGTTGTCTACTGTGAGCCGGCCAGCCTATCCCCTCATGCCCCCCAGCAAAGCAGAGGATACCTGGCTACTCTTGCTGCCAAGCAGGCCATACCCAGGTGAGTAGGAACTGAATCGGAGTTGCTTTTAACTAAACTATAATCCTGTCTGTATTTCTTACCCCCCATCTTATTCCCTCCTGAAAGAGTCTTTCCATCCCTGGGGGTCTCCCTTGTACTTGAGCTGCAGGCCTCCGGAGTATATGACCCATATGGGCAGCAGGACACAGGGCTGCTTTCCAGGGGTTGGGTCAAGGTGGATGTGTTTGATGCTCAGAACCATTTGATTAGCGGAAAATGGAAAGTCCCAGTCCACGTCCTTCCAATCAGACCATCCATGACCACAATAGAGCTGAACGCTGTCCCACAGGTAACTCCCTCACGTCTATGCAGATAGTTACAGTATGGTCTCATGGATATATTTTGGATCGTGAAGGGGGGAGTTTGCTATTCTTAATTGTTCCTTTTAAGAGTTCCACAATCTACAACCATTCACAGTCACAGATGATTTGTCATGTATCTGATAGGCAAAGTTGTGTGGCCCATCAGACATCCTGGAAATGACAAAGTAAATACTTTTCTTTAACAGGGTTTTTAGGTGCGTAACCGAGCTGGCAGTAACTTAGTCGGCTGACAGTTGTTATTTAAGTCTAGCTTTACAGATTGAAGAATAGCGAGCACTGTTGTATGTCGCTCTGGATAAGAGCGTCTGTTAAATGCCGTAAATATAAATATAAATCTACAAAGGCTGCATCAGTGCATTAGGACTTGTGTTCCCCAGCTGTTCAGTACTGCTCAGAAATGAGTATTTGAATGATTGTGACTCATCTTTTCTTGTAGCTGGACAATGCTGAGCTGTTCTTGAGGATAGTGAATAGCCAGGATACAGAGGTACAGAATTCTGCCCCCATCAGCCACAGCAATTGGAGGCTGTACAAGTATCCAAGCCCGGTGGGTGGACCCGACTGTTACTCTAACCTTACTGTACTGCCTTTTTGTTTCAGGACAAGTGTCATGCTCAGACAGAAAAAACTATGATAAGCATTTAATAATATGAAATCAGCCCATACTGGATGGACTTAATATGTACTGCCAATTACTGCCTGGTGATGTGGCTGCCAGGGAAACACCTCCCGTTGTCACAGTAACGGGCGATATAGTATTTTGAAGGGATGCAAAAACAGTTTTGATGTTCTTAACCCTGATCAATGACTCTTGCATTCGCTGGTTTTTGTCCCAGCTGAGCTTCTAGTTAATGAGTCTGCTTCAGCTGGTGATTAAATGAATTGGTAATTAAACCTGAGGTGTAATGGTGAGCTTTGTAGTGTGTTAAATCAACTTTCGAGTTTGGGGAGAAATACCTGTAGGCCAGTAGTGAAATAATATGGAAACTAATTTGTTCTCATAAAATCTGTTCCCTTTAATAACTTTTTTGAAATTTAAAATTTTATTAGATTGATTTTTTTATTGAAACAAATGAATCATTTGGTTCCATAGACCAGATTAATCAAACCGACTGATTGATTAACCTCCCACAGCCCTGATCAGAGTATGTGCCTACATGGATGGATGTTTGAGTACCCCAGGCAGTCATTGTAGTATATGTCTACACTGAAATAAGAAATTGTGCAGTCTATTCATTTTACAGGATAGAGACATTTACTTATCATGATTTATTTACAGCTATCAGAAATTCAGTTTTGCAGGAAAGGCAAAAATTATAAATCCTGATAGCTTAATGTGATTTTAGTTAGGAAATGAAGGTAACGAAGATCGAGATTAATTAAGACCTTGGTTCAAAATAAAATCTGGCATAGACAGGTGTTATCCAGGACCAGGACTGATAACCACTGTTTTGACGCAAACATGAAGCTCCCCTGGACACCACTGTGGTCGTTAGCTCTCCAGATGTTGGTAGTTATTTCCCTTTCTCCTAATACAGGTGACTGGTGGAACTTGGCGTGTTGCTCGGGATTCGCTCCGCTCTTCCCAGTTCTCGTGTGGCCAGCCCAGATTCCCAGCCTGCACCCAGACCCTAAGCCCCTTTACTGCACCTGGGCCGTCTGAGGAGCTGGAGTGACCAGTGCTGGGCCAACAGAACAAAACCTCAGAGAAAAAGCAAGGTTTACTGCAAAATCAGCTTCCGGTCCTCTCAGTGAAATGTCCAATTAGTGCGATTAACAGGCATGAAGGAGGTGCTGTTATTATGACCCACTTACAGTGTCAATAAGCAGAAGAACTGAAATTCTCATATAAACTCACTTTTAAATGTTGTAATTGAATTCAAATGCAAAATAGTAACATGATTAAATTCTAAATGCTTTCAGTTAAAGGGGGCTGCATCTGCAACTATTAGAGCAACAGCAGCCTGTGTAAATTTCTCTGTGTAAAGTGAAAGAAATGTATGTATGTACACTTACTGTGAATGTGGCTATTTAAAATATTAAGTGATTCGTCACTCAGTAGCCTTTTACAAGGTTATGTAAGAGGACAAGTATGGAAATGACTCAGACTTAGAAATAACTGCTAATGGCTGCTAACAGTGCATTTTCTATAACGTGGCGATTTAAAAACATAACCTTAAAAGGAAATGTAGTCTTTTGTTACTGAAGTTTCGAACCTTCTAGAATGTATGTGATTATGAAACAAAGTGGTATTGTACCGGAGAAATAAAATTACTGTATTACCCATAATGCCTTACTAACTCTAACACAGGTGACCAGCTCAGAAGAGGGAAGACCTGGTTTTGCTACACTTTCCAAACAAGCATACAAATGGGAAGGTTTTAAAACACACCAGCTGGACACCTGAAAACACCTCAGCTCCTTTACTGAAAGTTTGAATCCATCCACGGTTCTACATGTGTGTACTCTGGATGTTCTGAGTCTTCTTGAATTTTTAATCCAGCTATTCTGGTCTCCCCCAGTTCAACAGCTTATTATCGGGATGTATTATTGATGCTGAATTGCTCCTGATGTGTGATACCTAAGTCTCTAGCCAGGGACCAACATCCCATACAGACTGTAATCTGCTAAATGCCATGTGTCCTACAGTCATAGAAATGCCAGTGGGATTCTCAGCTGGTTACAGACAGATGTTTGGATGAATTAATTAATGAACAGTATATTTTTAAAAGCACTTGTAAGCAGTTTTAAAGAGCAATAATAAAAAATATATTAAAAACACAGTGTATTGCTTATTCCCTAAAGTCCAGGTTTTCCTTATTCCCTAAAGTCCAGGTTTTTAGTATATACATAGGCCTATTAACATACACGAATCAGAGATAAATTTAAAGGTCTGCCTCCGTTTAATGATGCAGTACGACACGAGCTTCATTTATTAGTTATAATGAATTTAACTCGGGTTACTGTTTTGTGCTGAATTTGGACCAACATATCGGGGAATGGTTAATGAGCACTAGAAAATGGGATCATTTCCACCGCTCTGAAGGTCCCTCTGAATAGGACATAGAATTTAACCTGAATTATCAGCCTGCATAAATTTATAACCACCTTGAGCAGGAATAACGTTATACTGAGATGCAAATTCCACAGAAAAAAAATCACCCTGGTATAGTGAAGACGCTAAAATGATCATCTATTTCGTACGTTTTTTTTTAAATAGCTGGTGACAGAGCACTCGCTCCGTGTGCAGTTTACGCTTTTTATACAATATAAACCTCGCAGCCTACCTGCAGCGGCTTTGATCAACATTCAGAAGTCACTAGCTAATTAGGAGCGTAGGAGCACTACAATGTCCAGTAACTGTGGCTCCATCAGCAGTTCGCGACACAGGTGATTCTACGAGGATCCGCAGACTGTCTGTGATTCCTTGTATTAATCCATTCATACTCGCCATTTTCTTGTTGTTCCGTTGTACACGCAGGCTACCCAGCGTGTCTGATCTGAACTATTGGGGACAGTGTTATTCAGGGGAAATAGCATGTTAACATAGCCTACCATCGGAGGTAATCAGTACCGAGATCTTTTATTGGATTGGCTTAAAACTATTAAAAATGTAATGGAAAAAAAACAGTGACACTAATGAGTACATATAACAATAAAAGTATGAGCCCAGGAGGTATCTGTATTTTTATTACATTTAAATACAAGTTAAACGTAATTACAGGGGTCTGCAAAATCAAGGTGGCGCTCCACCTTCTGGTCATTGGAAGGTACTACTTCCCCCCACGGGCGTGCGCCTACTACGTATCTCTCGTGACTCAGCAGAAGACGAAATGCATTTCGTGACACAACAAAAGATGGAATACATTTCGTGGTGCCTTTCGTGACACAGCCAAATTCGAAATGTATTTCGTAATTCCACTGAATCAGTCTCGTCCACGAAATGACTGTGTATCATTCACAAAATGACTGTATATTCACGAAATGCATTTCGTCCACGAAATGACTTTCTTTAATTCACAAAATGAAAAAAAGTGAAGTCTTTATGCTTTTGTGGACAAAATGCAACAAGGCGTTACTTAATTTCGTCATTAAATAATACTTTTTGTGACACAGCATGTATTTTGTGCACAAAAATGAGCGCTTGACACTTGGCGCCCCATATTTTTACAGTTCACTAGTTTTTGTGCTGTGAAAAAAAACACTTAAAACTGCATTTTAACATACGGAGTTGTGAAAGATGATGGAGATGGAGGGAAAAAATCGGTGGTTGAAAAATGAAAATAAAAACATGTAGGCTACTTTTGCGAGATCTTGCAATACTTTTCCATTACCATTAATAACTGCACTGTGTCCGTTTAAAGCACAAAAGATGGAATTTATTTATGTACTAATAAGTATAAACCTAAACGATACAGATATGTCCAGTTAAATGTGCTTCAAGCATTAAACAACGGGGGACGATGCACACAGAGTAACTTTCGTATTATGTGTTTTTATACGTGTCCATTCACCGCTAGTGACTGTAAGCAAGACAGCTAAGTGACCATGAACAGCACAGACAATCATTGAAATATTCATTAAAATTCGCCCGTAAAGAAATCTGAAAAACCAATGGGTGTTGCTTGCTTTTGTTGAATGATACTACAGACGGAAATCTTAATAAAGCTATATTTACCGTGATGCCATAGTTAAGGTTTAAACCCGAAACCACTTTCGGGTATACCTCCCTGGTATTCTCGCTTGATGATGTATGTATTGAAATGCAGATCTATAGTGCAATATTTCAGAAAGCGGGTTCGAGTTTAAACCTAGCTCTATATACAGTTACCGGCTGTAATATCTTTCAGTATTTTAAATATATTTCAGTGTTTGTGTACGCACTTCACGTTCAATAGCCCAACTGTCTTGCTTGAAGTCACTGGCGGTGAATGGACGCAGTGCAATTATTAATGAAGAAATCCGTATAAAAACACTATTATTCTAATATAATATGAAAGTTACATAGTATGCATTGTTTAATGCTTAAAGCACACTTTACAGGTTATGTCTGTATCACTCAGGTTTATTCCTATTGGTCCATAAATAAATTCCATCTTTCGTACTTTAAATGGACACAGCGCAGTAAAAGTATTGCGAGATCTCGCAAAAGTACATGTCTTTTTTCACCCACCGATTTTTTTTCCCTCATTGTCCCTTCCGGGACTCTGTAGTAACAGATTGGAATAATAGCAAATGGAAACGGCTATTATGGAGCTGGTCAAGCTAATTTTAGTCTGATTAAGCAAGGATAGCCAACAAAAGAAATCATCGTCATCTCTATCTGTGGGTAGCACCGTTGCCTCCCTGGGGGTTCAAATCCAACCTGTGCGCGGAGGTCGCAGATCCCCCCTTGTCGCACTGGTTACCTCCATCAAACCAAAAGGTTAGGTGAACTGGCTTCTATTCATTTCCCTTGTGTGCCCTGTGATAGACTAGCATCCCGAGCAAGAGTATTAAGTGTCCCTCTGTAACAGCAGGTTGCAGAACGTCACGTCAGAAAGAAACGGAGCTTACTGGTGGCTCACAAAATTCATAACTGCATCCAACATAAGGAAAACATTACCTAGGCGTTTAACAGTGCCATGTTAAAAGAGCAATATACAATCATATTAAATATATAAGATCTTAAATCGCATTGTTAAAAAAAACAATCGTGAATGGGACCAGATTGGTGGGCTTATGGAGGTTATTCTACGTGGAGCCCCCCAAGGAACGTGCCCAAATACTCATTTGTTTAACCTGAGCAGGTGCAGCGGGCTGTGTATTTCATTCCATAGGCTACGGAATCGGTAAGGTGGGTTCTGCTGCCACTCACACGAGCATTCTCGACCACGCCTTTTAAACTGAGTTATCACATGATTTGCCCTGCCAGTAGGAACCTAGTCCTAATTGATTTTTTGTTTATAAAATAGCTTTTCAGACAGCCGTAAAGCCATTTGACTCAGACTAAGTATATGGGCGATCATGAATTTATTACGGTTGCTGTGTATGATTGCATTATGGACTTCAAGAGCTTTATTAGGTATTTTTGAAGAGGATATTAAGACGTTAACAAAGGCGTTTAGTTAAAACTGCTGGGCAAACACTAATGAAAAGTAATTTTCAGCAGACTTTTGTGGCGAACACCAGCGAACCGCATTCTGCACGTTTTTCTTACTGCACCCTCTTTTTTTTCCAACGGGATAGGTTTGGGTCAGAATTGTCGAAGAGATCAGTGGCAGTGTGATGACGGAACATGTATACCAGCGTCCTGGCGCTGCGACGGCATAGGAGACTGTCTAGACGGCTCTGACCAAATAGACTGCGGTATGGTCGATAACATTTAGCGGCTATCACATTGCTTACAGAATCTTTGCTGTACAAAGTATGGTCAAGGAATATAGCGTATAAACTTCCTGCTGGAAAAAAACTCATAGACTAGCATGATTTACATGCTGGTTAGTGCTGGTTTGGTGCTGGTGTAGCTGGTGGACCAGCATAGTTGTGCTTGTCTTCCTGCACGTGAAGCTGATCCACCAGCAAAATTTCACTGATGTTGCTGGTCTACCAGCACCAAAACATGTGCTCTATTTTGCTGGTCTGTTCTGGTTTTTTAAGCAGGGTTTAGATCAGGGCTCTTCAAATCTGGACCTCGTTTCCAAATCCAGGTTTTTCTTTCCAGTTCTTCCAGGTAGTTACTTTAATATTAACAGATTCTGATGGGGCAGAGGCCTCGCACCCGGCTCGCGGGTAAAGGAAGGCTGGGAAATCAGCAGTGCTTGGCACCTGAAGATGTGATTTGAATAGCCCTGGTTTAGATAAAACTGTCAATGTTAAAATGAAATAATGCACTCAAACAGGTAACCTGTCTTTATTCTGTTATATTTAAAATTTTGGTACAAGGATTATTTTTGTAGCTGTGATATTCTGTATCTTTTCTGAAGGTGTGAATAAATAATGATGCGTCTAAAATAATACTTGGTCTGTTCCCGGTGCCGGGACTTTAGGCTATTGTATGGCTGCAAAAACATTTCTTCTTCCTTCCCAGCGTGCCTGGCATTTCTGTGTCGGGATGGCTCCCAGTGTGTGAACCGTTCCCTGGTCTGTGATGGCCAGCCAGATTGTGATGACCGCTCGGATGAGGGGGAGTGTGTCACAGGCCCAGGGTGTCTCTCCAGTGAATGGCGGTGTAGGGATAAGTCGTGCATCCCCCAAGCCTCCATGTGTGATGGAAAAAATGACTGCATGGACAACTCTGATGAAGAAAACTGTGGTAAGTATTTATAGGCGGGAGGATTGCTAAATTTGTGCCTGTGTTCCACTTATGTTGCCTGCTTCATGCAAGCTTATGCAATATTGTTATGCAGATTTTAAAATGGCTTATGCTACTCCTACAAATGTATATATACTGGAGTTGAAGAAGGGTGACCTTGTGAAGACGTTGGTCTTGACTTCGAATGAGGGCATTCAGTCATTTGACATTGACTGGAAATGGAACTGGATCTTCTGGGTCAATGGTACTGGATGTTTGAAGGCAAAGAATTTTTTCCAGGAAAGATCAATTCACATCCCTGTCCTGAGCCCTGGTGAGTGATTGTGATCAGTGTATGTATGGCAAAATACTTCTGGATACTCAAAGGTTTGGGGAAAGTTTTAAAGGGGTTTCTGGCTGCCTCTTGACTTGTTTAACAAGATTTTCAAAAATCCTTAACATTTGGCTAGTGCAGTCTTGGTGTAGCTTGCATTGTTAAAATATATATATTCACTTGTCATTTTCTCTTCTCTTTTTCAGCCTGTTTGGTAAAAGTTGACTCAAAATCAGGGAGAATATACTGGCTATCCTTTAGCAGGTTGAACCTGTTCATGACCACAGTCAGCCAAAGTGACAGTGGCTGGACCTCCAAGCTGTTGTATAAGGCTAGGAGTGAGGTCCTTGACATGTGCATTGACTGGCAAAGGGGGAAGCTGTATTGGTTGGAGGATGGACAACTCTTCGGTGTGGGCATGTCTGGTGGCAATGCCAAGACTGTAATGAACGTTCAAGTAGAGAGCACCAGCATCGTACTGGATAGGAAATCCAATAGCTTCTTCTGGAATTCTAATGGTTAGTTCCACGTACAGCAAGCAGTACAGAAACCGTTTTGCCAGATGCTGAACTTCAGAGCAGCTGTCTGATGTTTGACAATTGGTGGATTGTTTCCTGTTCAGGCCTGAAGGTGATGAGCCTCTTGAAGAGACAATACGCTGCTGTTATGGGGTGGAATTTAACTGGCACAGTCATGGCTGCCCAGGAGCCGTTTTTGGTTTCATTGCTTGATGTCATGGTTCTGTGGGATCGCAGAGCTGGCAGGCGTGTTAGAACGGTCTCAGTGGGGAATGTCGTTGGAGTTGCTGTGTTTAGCCCTGTGGATAAAGGTAAATAAGGGAGCGTTATCAAAATTCAACATGACTGTTAATGTGGTGAAAAATAAAACTTCATGATCATCATAATTTCTTTGCAGATATAAACACCCTTCCTGTTTATAGCTCGGTCTTCAGCCGGACCCCTTCCATAAATCAAAATGAAAGTGTCACCAATGGAGATGTTTCTCCCACCCAGACACTGAGCTGCAAGAGTCCATCAGTTCTGTGTCAAGGGACGCGTTTGTGTCTAACCCCAAATCAGCTCTGTGATGGACAGCTGGACTGTCCCGATGGATCTGATGAGGAATTCTGCCTCAAGGCTTGTAACGACCAAGGTAACTAGGAATTTCCTCCAAAGAACAATAGATTGGTTTAAGCAGGAACTTTGACAACCCAGTCTGTCTCCCTCAGCTGACTTCCTGTGCAAGGACAGACGGAAGTGCGTGTCAAGGGCACTGGTGTGCGATGGCCATGTTCACTGTTACGATGGCTCTGATGAGGTGGCCTGTCCCACGGCGGAGGTGGATATCCCGAGAGTGACCCCGCTGAAGTGCCGTTTGGACTCCAAGCCATGCCGGGATGGCAGTGAGTGTGTCCTGTATGACCACTTCTGTGATGGAATGCAGGACTGCAAGGACGGGTCAGATGAGGATGGGTGTCCTGTGCGGTGCCATACAGGTGCGTAACTCATGCTGTCATGGTGGTGCTTTGCTAATAAGTCATTCAACCAAAATCACATGGCGCTATTGAGCTTGAACATCTCCCATGATTTATGGCGTGTTCTCATACTCCTATAGGGCAGTTTCAGTGTGCACATGGGAGGAAGTGCATTAACATTGGGCAGGTGTGTGATGGGGAGGCACAGTGCCAGGACAGGTCTGATGAATTAGACTGCTGGAAGCCATCAAAGACCTGTGTCTATCGCTGTGACAACCAGACCCGCTGTGTCCCTGAATCTTTCCGCTGTGATGGGGAGAAGGACTGTCTGGATGGTACAGATGAGCTGGGCTGTGGTGAGTCGAGGCTTACGTGGTACATGGCTCTGGTATATGATAACTTTGTAAATTTGCTGGAAACTGCGTGAGAAGTTGACCTGTAGAGTATTGTGTAGGGTCTTATGGTAGCACATATTGAGGAGGAGAAAAATGCTGGACGACCACTATGAATGGCTGCCCTTTGCAGCCAAGCTTGCTGTCACCTGTGTATGGGTCTGTGTGTCATGGAGAGCAAGATTGGATAGGCAAAAAGAATTTCTACATGGGGATCAATCACGTGTTATTTTTAAAATGAGGAGTTAGAAATTTACCCAAAACTTGTTGGGCTACAGTTTATCTACCAATAGTCTGCTAAATAAGTTGGTGTTGATGCAAGTTGCACCAACAGAGCGCTTTGCACCGCCCCTGTCCAAAGCCCCCAGTGAGCAAGTCAGAGGTGACGGTGGCTTGGGAAAAACTCCCTAGTTGGAAGAAACCTTGGGAGGAACCAGATTCAAAGGGGGAGCCCCACCATGCTGGCCCATCAAAGGATGTCAAATTAAAGTTCTATATGCTCCAGTTTGTCTGGATGTAAATGCACAATCAGTGGCAGCAGGGCAGGCAGGAGTGCCGTCACAAATCACTTTCTCTGTATAGTTTCTATGGAATCCAAAATTTCCTTTCCATGGAATTCTTTTGATGACTGGTTCCTGTTTGCTTTTCGCCTCTACTCTTAATTTCTGGCTACTGTACTGTAGGAGTCAAACTGCAAGCATGAAAACGATTGATTTTAGCTCAGAGTGCATGTAAGACTTATGCAAAGGTGGCAGGGGTAAATTTCAGACTAATTCTTGGAACATGCTAGATTGTATTGAAAAGGAACAATCATTAAAATGGCAAAGCTCCCTAATGCCCCCCCTGACTAAAATGTTTTGGTGCAACTTGCTGATTCTCTCATCCCAGCTGATTTATCACTCTTTGCAATGTGACATGTATGTGCATAACCTGTATTGTCTATCCTTGCACATCAAAAAGGCTTGATTTTGGTCTTTTAGCAAAATTGGTGCCTGGTCAGGTTGATCTTTTATTGTACCTACAGGCTTGAATACACATCCTACTGGGGTCCCTATTTCAACTTTTGTCACTACTGAAAACATCCCCAGCTGTAAAAGTCCATCAGTATTTTGTCAAGGGACCACTCTGTGCCTGACCCCAAGTCAGCTCTGTGATGGGATGCTGGACTGTCCAGATGGATCTGATGAGGAATTTTGCATCAAGGCTTGTAAAGACCAAGGTAACATGATTTTCCTCCAAAGAACAATAGATTGGTTTAAGCAGGAACTTTGACAACCCAGTCCGTCTCCCTCAGCTGATTTCCTGTGCAAGGACAGACGGAAGTGCGTGTCAAGGGTGCTGGTGTGCGATGGCCATGTTCACTGTTACGATGGCTCTGATGAGGTGGCCTGTCCCACGGCGGAGGTGGATATCCC
>JAAGVU020000113.1:21842647-21855441 GCA_011763525.2 Mormyrus iriodes | reverse complement strand
CCATCAAAGACCTGTGTCTATCGCTGTGACAACCAGACCCGCTGTGTCCCTGAATCTTTCCGCTGTGATGGGGAGAAAGACTGTCTGGATGGTACTGATGAGCTGGGTTGTGGTGAGTTCCTTATTTACGGCAATGTTTCCCAACCTTGTTTTTGAGGAACCTGAAACAGTACAGGTTTTTGTTGCTACCGAGAGCTGGGAGGGAGCAAAAAACGATCATGGGGCGGTCCCCGAAGGCAAAGTTTGGAAACGCTGGTTTATGGGACCGTATAGAAATTGCACGTCTGGCTCTTCTCATTCATAGCTGTGGAAGATTGCAGCCACAGGGCGTTCCGTTGCCGCAGTGGCCAGTGTGTTGCAGAAAGCATGCGCTGTGATGGCTATGCGGACTGCCGTGACCGCTCAGATGAAGAGGAGTGTTCCAAACCCCCGCTCTGCTCCTCAAAGCAGCGCTGCCCAAACAGCCATGAATGTCTGCTAGAGAACTGGATCTGTGATGGTGAGGAAGACTGTGAGGATGGGGCGGATGAGGCGGTAAGCAGTGCAGCTGCTATTGCTGTTCTAGGATCCTGCTGTGAGTGATTTCAGGATCTGTTCCAAAATGGTTTATAGTGCGAATTAGTATTCTTAGGTTTGACTTGCATGTGATCCAGCTTGGCTGCTGCTTTTACTCCCTGTTCAGAACTGCAAAGCTTATCCAATGAAATGTGGGGCATTCCAATGGATGTGTGCTCTGAAGATGCAGTGTATACCCATGTCCTGGAGATGTGACGGTGTGAAGGACTGCAGTGATGGTAGTGATGAAGTTGAATGTGAGTCTGGCATTTATGGAAATGTGCTGCTTCAATCTTCACCATTGCTTAATTATAAAGCTGCTTAACCATTTTTAGTTTATTACCCCCCCCCCCCACCCAGAATGCCGGCTGAGTATATGAATGGCCCCTGAACTGTCTATAATCCATTTAGTCCGTTGTTTCTCAGGTTTTCAACTTTCCAGTTTGTCATTGCTATGTATAAAAGTAGGTTCTGTAGGCCCACAAATGTTTTCAGAAGTACTTGAACTAGTGTACTCTTCAGTATCCCCTTTCTGTTGAATTTCCCTCCCCCCCCCCAATAGGTAGCTATAGATTTTGACTGCAGTACTGCTCACATACACTGCCTTTGTAACTTGGGTATTTGTCTAGGTGGGCAGAAGTGTTATCCTTACCAGTTCCCATGTGGGACTGGGGAGTGCCTGGATTTGGCCCTCGTGTGTAATGGAGTTAACAATTGTCTGGATGGCTCTGACGAAGGAAAGGCCTGCCTCACTGACACATGTTCTGGCCCTTCCCGGCCCCTGTGCACAGACATCTGTTTCAGCACGCCCCAAGGCACAGTGAGTAATCTTGATGGGATGGTGTTACCCTATTAGGCTTCTTATGCTAAACTGCCAGTTTTCAGCTTTGAGTGTACCTGTCCCAGTGGTGTCTCAACAGGAGCACAGCTAATCTCCCTGCCCATCTGCTTTTCTCATACCAGCGCTGTGGTTGCAAGCCAGGTTTCCAGCTTCAGGCTGATGGTGTGTCCTGTACAGACATCAATGAATGCCAGCAGATGAACTCTCCGATCTGCAGTCACACCTGTCTTAACACGCGGGGCTCCTACTTATGTCTCTGCTACCCAGGGTACTTCCTGGAGCCTGATCGCCACCGCTGCAAGGCCAAAGGTGCTGGTTACCTGCAGATTAACTGCATAGCAGTGCTTCTCAGTCCGGTCCTTGTGAACCCACAGTCCATGTTTTTGCTTCCTCCCAGCTCCCGGGAATGTAGACTGTCTGGCAGGGAGCTCGGCAGGACTGGCTATGGGTCCCTAAGGACCGGATTGGGTAACACTGTTGTTCATGCTAAAATGGTTCTCTCTGCTGGGATCAGAACGATATGCAGTGTCCATTAACTTAAAATATGCTTTGTTTTGTTAGTTGACTTGCCTCCTTTCAAGTGATGCAGCTTGTAATTCAAGTAGAGGCATTTTGAAGTGTCACGATTTGCATGGAACTTGCTAGACTCACTCTTACAACCAGGCTTCTCGCTGCCGTCATAGTTTAAGATGCCGTACATTCTGGGAACGCCTTTAAAAATCTCACGTCATGCCTCTAGTATAGATCAGCAGGCGTACTGTGTAAAGGACAAGGACATGTAGACATGGGGTTCAAATTGCAATTTGACAATGTCCTCATGAACCTGTACAACATTTGCCCCTGTTTGACCAGATGAGCCAGTCTTGCTGGTGTCATGTCGATCTGAACTCCTTCTCATCGGACTCCGGAGTGGTAACTTAGAAGTCGTCCTGTCTTCTAAAACCCCAATTTTCTCAGTGGATTATCACTGGAAGGAGGACACAGTATTCTGGGTCAGCCTTGAGGAGGAGAGCATTAGGTGGATGTCCCTGGATCAACAGATTAAGGGCTTTCTTATCAAAGGTGTGTGGCATAAGCTTTGGGCAATACAAAAATGACTCCAGGGTTAAATATAGGCATTTTTCAAAATTATTGTAACCATGCGTAACCTGACTGATTGTCCATTGTACATGTCCATTGTAACATTTCACATGATTTGAGTTTCAATAATGCATTTAAAATCTTCACAGGAGTCAAGCCAGACAGCATAGCTGTTGACTGGATAGGTAGGAACCTTTACTGGATTGATGGTACAGCAAGTCAGATCTTGGTGGTTCAGCTTGATGGAAATGCCAAGAAACGTCAAGACTGTGCTGTGGTGCTAGATGAGGATTTGCAGCAGCCTCGCTCACTGGTGTTGCTTCCAACAAAGGGGTGAGAATCCAATGCTGCCCATTTTCAGGATCAGTTAATAGTTTGCAGTTTACTGGTTCCACAATGATTCTGGGAAAAGTAAGAATTTGGGAGTCTGAGCCAGATTGACCCAGATATAATTACCCTATCCTCCAAAGTGCTCTGTATGTATGACTGATAGTCAAATTAGGCTCTCATCTCTACATGAGTCTCAAAATGAGAGATGGGATGTGCAAGAAATGCAAGAATCCCAATGTGAATATTGCAAAAAGTGTAATTTCATTTTTCTGTCACTATTGTGGCAGTTTGATGTTTTGGTCAGAGTTTGGTGCTGCACCACAAATAGAACGTTCTGCAATGGATGGATCTGAGAGGAAGGTTGTGGTCAGTAGTGGTGTTAGTTGGCCTGGCAGCATGGCTGTTGACTTGCTTCAGGAACGCATCTACTGGACTGATGAGAAGCTGAAGTGCATTGGGTCCGCTACATTGGATGGTGAGAATGTAAAGGTATGGAACAGCAATTTTGGGGTCACAATGGATGGCCTCCTAGCTGAACTAAATGCATAGGAAGTTGCAATTTCGTTAGTGAGTAGTGTATAATGGAAATTCTTTTCCCAAAACCTTTAAGATCTTGCAGCTGACTGAGACTCCCAGCCCATTCTCAGTGGGGGTCTTTAATGAGTTGATGATCTGGTCAGATGCTAAAAGGAAGACTGTCCAAATTGCCCACAAGCTCACAGGAAAGAACCGCAGAGCTGTGTTAAAACAACCCCGTCAGCCTTTTGAACTCAAGGTGAGCACTGATCCATAATGAATGCCTTTAAGCCAGTCTTTCACATCATAGCAGAAGAGATTTTGTTGTGATTATGTGTGGAACTCTACATTTGGCGTTCTGGTGCTTGGCCTGGATACCTGGTCACTCTCTCAGCAATGTGCTCTACAGGTGATGCATGCCTTGCAGCAAGTGAATGTGCCCACTCCCTGTTCCAAGCTCCACTGTTCCCATCTCTGCCTGCTCGGCTCAGGGCCTAAGGGTGCATGTCGCTGCCCTGTTGGACTCTTACTGGCTTCAGACGGTACTACCTGCACAGCACCTGTGGACTCTGCCTTCCTCATGCTGATGTCTCCCAAAACGGTCACCCAGGTATCCTGCTTCCTTGCCCTTTTATTTCTGTGGAATGGACTGGTAGTAAGCAGCCTCCAGGTCAGGGTGAGCAAAGCTCCAAGTTGCATGCATCTGCCTGAGAAGTCTAGAAATGCCAGGGCGAGCTTGCTCACAAACTTATAATTCCATTCATGCATCCAGCTGTGAGGAGCTGAAAGAACACTTGATGCTCTTCAAGTCAATAAAAGCTTTGCCATGTACTCTACACAATGAAACGTAACAGTCAACCCAGTTCCCTTTCACTTATCATTGATTTGCTGTATTACTCATCAGATTTGAGTGTTTTTAAAGCTTTTGACCCTAAAGCTATTTACCCCTCCCATCAGATCCCACTGCAGGGCATGCAGAGGCCTCTGGGGCGGATGGAGTGGCCAGAGCACACTGCTCTGTCACTACCGGGTGATAGCGACGCAGTGATGCTGGACTTGGCGCTCGCAGACCGCACCTTTTATCTGGCAAATGCAGGCCGTGCAACAGTGGATGTGTTCAAAATGGACAAGGAAAGGCTCTTGCCAGGGAGCCCAGCAGTTCGTCTGCCCGTGGGGGACAGTGTGACCACACTGGCAGTGGACTGGATCACGCTCAGCTTGTATTGGAGCAGCAGCCAACAGCCTCGTATTCATGTGACCTCCACCCAACAATGGCACACCATCACGCTGCTCCCTGATCTGGAAGCACCCAGTGCCATCGCCCTGCACCCCCCAGCTGGCAGGCTTTGTTTCGCTGACTTGGGCCTGCCTGGCAGTCAGAGGCGACCCAAGATAGAATGTGCCTTTATGGATGGCCGGAACAGGACCCTCACCTGGGGCAAGGCAGTGACTCCCACTGCCCTCACATTCTCCTCCGAGGGCTCCAAACTCTATTGGGCTGATATTGGTGAGAGCTCATGAAGGGGGCTGGATAGGATCCTGAAGTTTTTTAATTTGACTTCTAAAACCATTATGCTTATTAAATAATGCACTCTAATTTCTCTTCAGGTTTGGGAGTCATCAACTCCATTCAAATAAATGGCACAAGATACAAGGAATACAAAACTGGTGGTGGCCTCATCGTGTCCTTTGCTTGCAGTGACAACTTGCTCTTCTGGGTCACAGTCAATGGTTCTGTCCAATTTTAACTTTATAGTGCTTTGAGCCCCAATTGTCAGCAGAGGGTGCTGTTGGCTCATGAATAGTCAGTGGTTTAGTTATACTTTAGTTCTGCTGCAGATCAGATGAAGCTAAGGATGATGTGTGTGTGTGTGTGTGTGTGTGTGTGTGTGTGTGTGTGTGTGTGTATAAAAGTTCCGCTAAATTGCGTTTTGATCTTACTGGCAGACACGGCCAAAGTTTGGTACAGTGATGGTTTCCAGCCGAAACGATTATGGTTTGAAGTGGAGACTGATGTCATTGCACTGAAAGTTTACAGCAGGTCTAGCCAGAAAGGTGAGTCAACGGCCACTCTGTAGCCATGCCCCGATACTAAAAGAGCTGCTTTGTGCTCCAGATCTGTGGCACGTTTGGCAGTCTGCCAAAAGGTTGGCTATAGTCTGTACTGGGGAACAGCTTTTTTGAATCGTTGATTTCTTTTGTAGGTCTTTTCATGGGCCTCAAGTTTGTGGGATCAGTTTTTGGTTTTGTTGAGTCAACTTTCCTGAAGATGAAGTTAGTGGGGGGAAGGGGGGCAGGTGAAGCATTTTTAGAAAAGCTTCTGGAAGAAGGCAGAATTTATTAATGCGGTAGTAACTAAAAATGCCCATTTGTTGTATGCTGTTGCACTTTCCTCGCTAACATCACTTGACACTCATCTCAGGAAACAACTACTGTGCCTTTGGGAATGGGGGCTGCCGGCAGCTGTGTCTGCCGTTCCCAGGTGGACGCACTTGCCGGTGCACCCAGGATCATGCTGTGGACTGTGAGCCAAGCCCACGTTGCCCAGCTGGTTCTCAGCCCTGTAGGGATGGTCACAAGTGCCTCCCTAGAGTCAAGTTTTGCGATGGCATTCTGGATTGCATGGACCACTCCGATGAGGAGAGCTGTGAGTTCCATGTCATTGTTTGGTGGACCTGCTGTGTGTGGTGTCGATTCCCAGCATCAGCTTGGGGAATTTGGTCTATGCAGTGTTTTACCCATAGAATTGAGTGGGTGGTCCTCACAAAGCTGCTATGCACATGCTGGCCTTTCATTGACACTGATTTTTGCTTTGTTACACAGGTTCCAGTGACAGTGCCGCCAGTCCATATAAACATCTAGACACAGAGTCCTGGGTTACAGAGCAGCCCTCAGAGCCCTTCACAGGCTCTGCTCAACCCACACGAGAGAATGCGGCTTTCAGAGAGCTGGACTCTCAGTCATGTGATGCAGAGCTGTGCCACGGTCACGGCCAGTGCGTCCTTCTGAATGCGGAGACCCGCTGTGACTGCCTGTCTGGTTATGGTGGTCCATTATGCAAGGATGAACTTGGGGGGTCCGCTGCGGTCCTGGTCACCCTGGGCGTTGTTGCCCTTGTCATTGGCATTGTCGGGGTCACGTTCTTCATCTACAAGAAAAGGTAGCTTGGGATTTTGGCATTTTTGTGTGATTCAAGGGTGATGGGTCTGGTCTGTCCATTTTTATAGCCGCTATTCTTAGAGGTGCAATGATGGATAAGTTTCAGTTGGCAAGAATTTAGATTAACAGTTCGTTACCAGTGTAGGTGGGGTCCTGAGGTCAAGGTTTCCTACATTTTGATGACTTTACCCCACCCAATGACTTGTTTACTTGCCTTAATTGTACCTTCAAGGCTGAAACTTACCTGGGCGTTGTCTTTTTTTTTTTTTTTTTTGTGAAATTCTTCACATCCCAAGATAATCAGTTGTATTTCCTGTTTGCATGCTGCATTTGTCATAACGATCACTTGACCTGATTTGTTTCCCACAGATCAACTTTGCTTATAAGGGTTCTTAGAGTGGGGCAATCCAGTGAGAAGGAGAATCTCATGTCAAGCATGGAGGCACGTTTGGCCTACTCTCAGTGCTTCTCCAATGATCTGTACGATCCTGATGAGGTAGGCCCCAAATGTCCAAGGTGGTTAAACTTGGCAGTTTTTCAGGCCATTGTGGTTAAGGAATTTGTACAGCCTAAAGGATTCAGGGACAAGTCCTGGGCCCAGATCACTTAAAGTAGTTTTGTATCAGAATGTTGATTTTGATTTTGGGCCATCCCCCTCCACTTCTGTCAGTCATGCCTGTAGTTGTGAGAAACTGATTTGTAATTTCTCTTTCAGGATTTGGCCATTTCAGACTAAATGACTCAACTGGTTTGCTCACATGGTTTGGGGAAATAAAGACCGTTATTACTAAGCTCTTGTGGTGGAGTTTGTACCATTAACACACTGGTGTGTTTGGGATTGATCCTGCAGGTATTGTGTAAAGGCCGTAGTCAGGCACTTAAACATTTATGCACCTTTTTAATTACAAAACATTTACTTTTTATGATTCTTTACTCACTTGCCATTATTTTTTTTTTAATTCTCCCCTTTCACTCTTTGACAACATAATCAGTGCTTACAGTACAAGCAAGTAAATCAATGGTCCTACAGCATGCATGGGGAGCATTGGACATTAGACATTTTGCAATCACAAAGATCCAACCTGTGTTTTTTCATTTAAGCTAAGTTATGTACTGTAGCCTGCAGAATGATGCATTTTGGAATAGTTAGCTGGCTAACTGATAACATTAAACAAGCAACCGATCTGAATCGGTGGAAATGTATTTCCATTTCTGCGAGCTGGACATGAACTTTTCTATTTCCACGAGTTTCAGTGGTAGTGCAGTCATGCATAGATGTTGGCTGGCTTATACACCTTTACTTGCTCATAAGGGTGTGTGCACAAGTATGTAGTTTACCCACTGCTAGAAACTTACAGCATTGCACAAAGGTTTTAACATGGACGGACTGGTATGCAGCTAAAGTCTACATTTGTAGACTCCAATACTCATTTACAGTTTAGTGACTACTGGAATTGGCTGCCCATGGTTTTTTGGACTCAGGATGGGATGGCTACTCAATACTCTTACTCTTGGTTAATTCAGAAAAAAATTTAAATTGCCTTCCACTGCTCTGAGAGTCTCACATTCCCTTAACTTTTTGTTTAGACATGCCTATTTTTGGAAATGTTCCCTGCATTTTAAAAATGGAGGTGGTGCATTAAACTGGTTTTCTGCTTTTATGCAAGTGCATTTTATGGTTAGGTGGGGTAACACTGAGCATTTGTAGACATGGGTGAATGCAGAGGTGAGGGGGCTGGTTGTCATTATGACCTAATTTAGACTTCCTGGGGCTGCAGGGTGACTGCGGCAATGAACACTTTCCTGTCCGTGTCCTAAGGCAGTGTAAATGCTGAAAAGAGTAGCTATTAGAAGTACAGCTTTGAGAGTTTCTCTGCCGTTTTAGTTGACACCTGACTTTTAGCATAATAGGTGATGTAATGGCCTGTGGGTTGTTAGGGACTGGACCTGATTGCTTGATTACCTTATGCTAGTCCAATGTGGAGCTGTGACAGTACAGAACTTTTCACCATCAACTTCCTATTGACTGCAAGTCAAATGGGCTCTGAAGCTGGTCAACTTGCTAGTGATATTGTCTTAAATCCCCTGCACCATAAAAGCAGGGTACCATCAATAACTAGCTTTACAGCAGGGGTATTTATCCCCAAAGTCCAAATATAGTCAGCTACACAAAACCAAGGTGTATTAGGAGGCTCCCCTCGCTGAATTTCACCAAATGGGGTCACGTCAGTCTCTGCTTCAAACCATAATAGTTTTGGTTGGAAACAATTGCTGTACCAAAATTTAGCTGTCTGCGAGTAAGATCAAAATGCAATTTAGCAGAACTAATTTACACACACATCCAGATCATCCTTCGCTTCATCTGCTGTACAGCAGAACTAAAATGGGTCCTACAACAGGTAACGGGTCCTAAAATCTATCGCATGACCTGGTTTCCACTATTTTGGTCTGACTCTGGACTGCAATCTGCCATTTGAGTACCTCTGTACTAGAATCCATCTGCAAAGTATGCCCATTGTAAAGAGGACCATGTCCCCACAATCACAATTGCCCTTGCTGAGTGGAGTGCATCAGCCTGGGGAGACCCCCTTCTGTGTCTCTGCCCTCCCTGTTGCACAGTTCGCGGGAAAAAAAATCTGTAGCATCTCGTCTGTATTTGTTACTAGTGTGCAATTTCCATCATGAAACATCTCGAAGTTTTTTCTATCCTTGGTTAAGTGCTATTTAGTTTAATTTTTCAGGCTGCAGGTGTTAATTGAGGTTGTATGTACTTGAATGTTGCATTTGTTTGATGGTCCAAAGCAGCTTACAATTGAGGAAAGGGAATCTCCTTTAAGAACTGCATGCATCCACATGGGTGTGTGAAATTTGGGGCCAGATCATAGGGTCAGCTATTTATCCAACACTCCTAGAGAATCTTTCACAGAGTTTAGAGCCTAAAATATGAAATGCTTCTGCTGAGGATGGGATTCAAACCAGTATCCTTCTAATCTCATCTAGAGAGGCCTGACCTGCTGAGCCACATGCAACTCCAACACCATCTAGACACAGGCACAGATCTGTAACCGGGAATAGACATAACCAGTGTGCACGTACGCTTTCCCCATATGAGGTCATACTCGCAGCAGTTTGTCATAATGGCACAAATGCATGCTTATGTGCATTTGCACTTATGAGAATTTACTGTGCATTTTAACCTTTATACGGCAAATGCAAGCTTCATTTGTGGCATAAAGGATAAAATGCACAGTAATAACTTGTCACAACAGCACAAATACATATAAAATAAGCATGCCCTGGCACTATTACAATACATTGCTGTGCATATCACTCTCTGGCAAAAGTGTGCATGTCAGTCAGGTCAATCCCTGTCTATTACCCTGTGAGCTGCAGATTGCCCATGCTGTCCCAGTCTATGCACGCAACCTGTTTTGCAACATTTTCACTTACAGCATTTAGCAGACGCGCTTATCCAGAGCAACGTACACCGGTGCTCCGTAGTCCTCGACTATTCTTCAATCTTGTGACGCTAGACTTGGATAACAAGTGTCAGCCGACTAAGTTACTGTCAGCACTGAAAAGAGTCTTGATGTACATTTTCCTTTAAGTAATGGTGGCTCAAGTTGAGCTTGTCATTCTAAGAGGACGAGAAGTGACATGATGCTTGATTAGTGCTGATAGGTAAGGAGGTGCACTTCCATTCTTGGCTTTGAAGGTGAGTGTTAAGGTTTTGAACCTGATGCAGGCAGCCACAGGGAGTCAATGCAGGTCTCGTAGTAAAGGTGTGGTATGTGAGATCCTAGGGACATTGTAGACAAGTTGTGCCGCTGTATTCTGTATCCGTTGAAGTGATTTAATTCCTTTTAGTGGAAGTCCAGCCAGTAAGGAGTTGCAGTAGTCCAACTTGGATAGCCAGTGACTGGACAAGTAACTGAGTGGCATCTGTGCTGAGAAAGGGACGAATCCTTCTAATGTTGTGGAGAAGATATCTAAAGGACCTGGAAAGGTTGGTAATATGTGAGGAGAATGAGAGTCATCCAAAGTGACACCTAGATTTCTTGCCTTCTTTGAGCGGACGTAAGAGAGCTCTCAAAAGAAATGATGAAGTTGTAAGTTGGATACTGATTCCCATTGATGTACAGAAGCTCAGTCTTACTGGGATTCAACCTCAGGTGGTGGGACGTCATCCAATAAGAGATGTCAGCAAGGCAGTCTGAGATGCAGTTTGAAACTTGGTGGTGATCAGGTAGAAACGAGAGAATGAGTTGGGTGTCATCTGCATAACAGTGGTAGGGGAAGCCATGTGAGGTTACAACCTCTCCAAGGGAACCAGTGTATAGGGAAAAGAGTAGGGTTCCCCAAGGTTCAGTCCTTGGACCACCTGTGGTCAGTCTTCATGGGGCCGACTGGGAGCCTAGCCATGCCACCTGAAATGTTCGGCCGTCAAGGTAGGACGCAAACCATTTCCATGCTGGTCCTGCTATCCCAAGGTTGGAGAGTGTCTCAAGGAGGATCAGATGGTTGACTGTGTCAAATGCTGCAGACAGGTCCAGAAGAATTAGGACTGAAGACAGTTGGCAGATCGAGCTGCATGAAGTTTTTTGGAGATGGCTAAAAGTGCAATTTCAGTAGAATGTTCAGCTTTGAATTTGGACTGGTGGATCTTGGAGCCCATTCTTAGACAAAAAAATATTAAGTTGATTGTAGACTGCTCGTTCTAGAACTGTAGAAAGAAAGAAGTGACACCAGTCTGTAGTTTCTGACATCTGAGCAGTCGAGAGAGGGTTTCTTCGGAATGGGTGTGACAACAGCCGACTTGAAGACAGATGGAACATGGCCCGTCAATAAAGAGCCATTGATTGTGTATGCGATGTGAGAGAGAAGATCCAGTGAAATGGTCTGCAGTATGCTTGAGTTGGGCCAAGCGGACATGTGGTGAGGTTGCTGGTCAGCAAGATTTGAGACGCATCCTCAAGGGAAAGTGATGAGAAGTCACAAAGCTGGGCTGCTGCAACTGGTCCCGAGGAGGTGGACGGCTTGTCTGTCTGAGGGAAAGAGCTTCTAATAGCATCAATCTTTTCATCGAAGAATGTGGCAAAGTCCTCTGGTGTGAGAGTTGGAGATGCAGATGGTGGTTTGAGCAGTGACAAAAAAAATGGCAAAGTGTGGGGATTTGATGCAGATTTTTTAAACTTGGATCCATGGAAGGAAGATTTCGCTGAGGTTAAGTCTGTGTCAAATTTGGACAGACGAAACACCAGCTAACTTACCGGATGAAGTAACAGACTAGAGGACACCAGGAGCACAAACTAACCTATTCCAGAATTATCCTCCTCTTAATTTAGAGTGGAAGCCACTCCCACCAGTTCACACACTAATTACTCCTGGCCTTCTTTACGCCAGGTGAGAATTGTAATGAAACTCAGTCACAACTGGACAATAGCAGCCTGAAGTACCAGCTAACTCAAGCAACAAGGCAAAGATGGCAGTGTAAGTACACAAACAAGTAGCAGTTCAGTCACACAACAGATGAAACTCCAGCTAATTTACCGGATGAAGTAACAGACTAGAGGACACCAGGAGCACAAACTGACCTATTCCAGAATGATCCTCCTTTTACTTTAGAGTGAAGCCACTCCCACCAGTTCACACACTAATTACTCCTGGCCTTTTTTACGCCAGGTGAAACCCAGGCACTCAATTTCAGCAGCAGGTTTTGCTTCTGTGATTGACCGACAGGTACAAGTTGAAACAAGCTGGAGCAGTTACTCGCATAGAGCACATTTGAAGGGTGTAGTCTTCAGTTTCCTGACAATCAATCTGCTGCTCCTCTAGGCTGGAACACTTCCTCTGACTTTCATAGTCTTTTTCCTCCATGAAAGTTGCAAACCGGGCTGCATTTGACTCTCTCTGCTAGCCTGCTTCTGTAAGTTTGGAATCTACATCCATATCTGTCCAGTGATACATTTGTTTAGTCTTTCTTGTAGAATGAAGTGTTCCAACATGCTGTAGGAAGGGAGTCATTCTCTAAATGTAACTGTTGAACGCAGACTCACTGGCGTTTTGTGGTGTCCAGCTCACCTGAAGCTCTCGCGTTAAGGTGAGTAATGATTATTCCCGAATGGAAACTAGGTAGGGTGAGTTGCTTTTTGAATGCGAAGCTCGTTTTGTTTTTTTCCTCTTTGGAAATGTCTTTGTAATTCCTCATCCTGTTCTGTTTTCCCGACTGTCAGCCTTTGAGGGGTTTGTGTCATGCTGCAGATCTCAGCATTCGCTTTTGTTTTAATCCTCGATAGTAAATGATATACTTTAA
>JAAGVU020000113.1:21831421-21842547 GCA_011763525.2 Mormyrus iriodes | reverse complement strand
TGATTGGTTGATTAGATAATTGCATTAATGAGAAATTGAACAGGTGTTCCTAATAATCCTTTAGGTGAGTGTAGATCTGATAATCTTTCTCTTTGTTGTAACCCATGCATGCTATTAGGGTGTGTCCGCTTTTTACTTATCTTTACAAAAACCTATATGTCTAGGTGGGGTTTATAAAAGCACCTGAGATGGAGCCTAAGATTCCCATTTATTAATGCAAGCAAGATCTATTTGTCATTCACATCAGGGTTCATCCAAAAACCATTCAAGCCTGAAGGCAACACAGCGTCTTCAGCATTCTCTCCACAACCACAAGACACTAGATCCAAAAGCCACTGACTCCCCTCACGCTGAGAAGATAGCATGGCCAATAATACAGAAGCCATCCCATGCGATGACCAACAGTGCAACGGACATGGCCGTTGTTTTCTACTGAATAACGTTATCAGCTGTGAGTGTCGGCTGGGCTATGACGGGAACTTCTGTCAGAACCGAGTCAGCAAGCCCATCGGCGTCGCCCTCACCCTGGGCTTCCTCAGCTGTATTATTGGCCTTGTTGCCACTGCCTTCCTCTTTGCCTTCATCAAGAAAAGGATGAAAGCTCATAAAAGGTACCCTATCTGTTTCAAAGCAGGGATAAGCAAGGGATTCATCGGGTCCAAATGAGAACCTTAATCTATCTACTGACCTATAGCTCCAAGCATTACAAGTTTTGCAACTACAGAAGTTCAGATGACCTCCATGCTGTTCCAACATTTTCCAGACCATTTAAAGCTAATGTGTTAGTTGGATGCACTAGACCATTTACGCCTTTCTAGTGAATTGCTCCGAAACTGAAAGTCAAATTTGGGGTTGTACCAACCCATAGAATATTGCTTTCCATTCCAGGTTAACATATAAATGAACTTGTGCTGCCGACGGTTTGCTGTGTGATAGTTCCTGCTGTGTCATGGCCGTGCTTTTCTAGATGGCCTGTTTAAATTCTGACAGTTTGTTGTTTCTGCATTGATTTCTTAACTATTTCTTAGCAGCCTTTCAGTCAGCCTCTCATGTAACATCATTCTCTGCTCTTTGTCTGCAGAAAAGCAGTGAATACCCAAAAAGAGGCCATGATGAGTGAAAGTATAGGCCCCCTCTAGCAGAAAAGTCTGGAGCAGGTAGGTCTTTGGTCTTTGCTAAGCCACAGGTGATGGACCATTTCCACCTGGTTTACCTTCTCAAAAATGTGAATACAATTTCAAATCGGATGTAAAATTCCAATATTAAATAAATCCTATTCTATAAATAGTTGATTCTAAGATGATGTTTCTTTTTTATGTCTGCCTGGCCCTATTCAAATGTGTGATTCCTGGAGGAGACTGGACTCATCCACCAACAAGACCCTTCCTTCTGTTTTCGATCACTAACATCATACCCTCTGTATAAACATGAATAGAAAACTGACAACTTCCTACATGTTACAGTACAACATGCTAAACTTGTCTGACTTTTCTATTCTCAGTCAGATGTTTCTCATGTTTTGGGGAGTTTTTGTGGGACTGCAATTATTGTAGACTTCTGTGTATTGCATCTGCATTTTTCACCTGTCGCTCTGAGCTAAGGTGACGTGTCATCAACAAGACCAGCAGGTTCTGCAGCAATGCAAAAATTCCACTTCCTTGAACACTCTTGGAGCTGCCTTTTGAAGACCGACAAGTGTCTGGCTCCACGGGGGCTGGTTTTGGCTTTTACTTCACGCAGGTTTCGGTTGGTGTAGCTCCAGTCCTGCAATAAGGCAGCTGTTACATAATGAATTACTCACAGCAGCCTGACTCTGTTTATCTTATAATGCTGCAGTGTTACTGTTTTAAGCTCTTTAATGCAGCAGTTTTTAAAAATAATTTGATGTACCTGGTACACTAATTTCAAATTTAATTGCAATATTTTGAGGTTTTCACAGTCACAAATAGATGTTTGTTTACTCACTGTATTTTAATAAATTTGAAGGTTTCAATTTTCATCACATGAACACTTCACAGCACCCTCAACAGCACAGTGAAGGCTGGAGATCCACCTCTTTAAGTGTTGCAGTCAAGCTCAACTGTGGCACCTCAGATTATTTTGGTTGTGATGGCCCACTTCATGCAGAATTACAGTAGCGGATGGGATTTTTCTTCTCCAGTTACGATAATGTATTTGTGTGGAAGGGAAGGGATAAACATGTTTTTCTCAGTGTGCTACTGTGTATGTGACATTTTGCCCTGCTACACAATTTAATGTCTGATATTGATGTTTGCTTGTAACACTGAAGGCCATCAGGACACTGCTCATCACCTGTTTCACCATACTGCACTCCAAGAAATCCTGCCTGTGCCACCTCTTCCCGTTTCTATATTTTGCGAGATTCCTTTTGAGGTGTTTTTTTTAAAGACCATTTATCTTGGACAAAAATGCTGTCTACTTTAAAAATGTAAGTTTTTAGTTTGGTGGGATCTGTTCTGTTTTTTTTTTTTGTAACACTGGACAACAAATTGTTGGGATTAATAAATCATCTTTTGGTTAAATGGAATGTGATAAGTGATAAATTTATTACCTTACTCCTAGTTTTAAACATATGGACAGTTGAGTACCTGAATTAAGCATATTTGGTGTAGGAGTACATTTTTTATATTTTAATAACTTTATACTTTGTTTGCACAAAAATGAGTCAAAGTAATATTTGAACTTTTTTTATTGACATAAAATTCCTAGTAATGCATTTATCAAATCCATCTTTGTATTTTATGTAGGCCAAGGTACAACAGCTCAGTCCTTCAGTAATACCATATAAGTAAACCTCAGAAATTAGGGGGGCAAGCACTTGGTCAAGATATTTACATTTTAAAATATACACAGGGAGGATTTTGCATGCATTAATATAACAAAGTTAATAAAAATCTTTTCACTTTCGATCAGGCCTATGTTATTTTGTACATAATTGTTAATTCCATTTTCACAACATTACCCTAAAGTGCTTGAATAGTGCATACAACAGTTTTCAAGCAGCTTAACTGTACCTCCTAACTACTCGGAGTAAAATTCACTGTATAAACATTCGCATCACATAATGGTTTGTCACTAGGATGTAGTCCGGTTCTGCCAGAATGAAGGGCTATCAGACGGGACGGACATTCGCCAAGGTATTCAAGTGTCACGGGTGAATGTCCAGGTCTGGGTTTCCGTTTTAAACTTTTCGATAGGCACGATAGTGTAACCTTGCATCGTGACTCCAGTCCTGTACGTCAGGTTACACTGCGGAGACTTGAACTATCCAGCGTTCCTCCTCATCCTACACAAGTTGTAGAAGCATGCCATTAAACAGGGTCCTCCGATCAACTGAAAACAGCTGCCTATGAATCCCAGCACAATGCAGTAATCTGCATGCAGGTCCGTGCCGCTGCTTTGCATTGCATTCAGCTGACTAGTGTACCAGGCAACCGGGACAAGTGACAAAACACCGCCGCAAAACACTGCTACGCCGCCAAGACCTGCGAGCAGAAAGTCCGGCGTGCGTCGCCAGCAGCGAAATCCAAGCACAGTCAGTATCTGAGCAAGGCCGGTGAGAACGACGGAGGTTACCATGAGACCTCTTGCCACTATTACAACTTCCAAGGCGAAGTACTGCACGTCCTTCTGCTGGCAGGTGAGGTCACCCCCGGGGATCTCACGACAAATGTCCCAAAGGCCCTGGTGAATAATCGTCCCTAGAGGTGCTGCGGGGATCGACCCCACAGCCCTCCAGGCGGGCGCGCCGGTGGCGATCAGGTTGAAGAGCCAGCCCAAAAAGCTGGACACCACTCCAAGCACCAGGACACACACGTCTGGCATCGCGACAAAAGCACGGCGTTCACGAAACTTGCTGCGGAATACTTGGGAAAATAATGGGATTCAGTAACAAAACCATTTAGACAAAAACAGCGCAGCCGTCTATGGGAGAAAATGTTAGGTAAATGACGCCCGCCCCATGGTATAGACAGCTCGGAGTGAAAATGCAAGGGGTGTCATGTTTCTTTAAAGCTTTTTTTCTTTTACATTCTTGCACAGTCAAAGCGTCATATGGCATGACGTAATTACACACCCCGTTTAATTAGTAAAAAACAATACAAAGAGCACGCAGCTGACATTTCGGATAGTCCGGTCAGAGTTAAATTATCCTTGTTAAATCTTTACATGGAAATAAATGAAAATGTAGATCAAGACACTTTTTTTGTTCTAATGATAATTGCGGAGGGTTATTGTACACGCGATATGATTGAGGCAGCTCAGATATGCAGGATAAAGATCAGTTTATTACAGTTCTTAGGAAACCCTACAAGAATTACATGTCAGTCGCAGACTCAGTTACCAATAGTTAGGTCAACAAAAAAATCTGTACAAAAAGTTCTTAAAATAAATATATTTCACTATAATGCGGCAATGCGAATGGATTGTGTGTTATCAAGTCAAATTTTGCTAATCTCTCAAAAACAGATTAAAGCATCTTCTATAAGATTCAAAACCATTTAAGTCAAGGGCAAACTAACAGCAGCTGTTTTGTGACTCTTTGTCTAAACTAAAAAATATGTATTGTACAACTTCGATTTTAAAAAATAATTGGCATTCAATCAGCCATTAAACTACCACCCTCGTGCAAAATTTGCAGATAAATAGGACTGACCGGAACAGTGTAATACAAACATTTTAAAGCATCGAAAATATACATAATGCACATGACTCGTGGCTAAATAGACATATATTGTTTTCTGGTAAATACCCGAACATATACAAATATTAAAACAATTAAAAAAGTGAACTTACACCGTAACCTTGTACTCACTGTATCAGACATAACTAGCTGTACAGTACAACAGTAAACATTTTTAACAGTTTCTTTTGCATGTGTAAACTAATATCCACAAGGAAGCTGTTCAAAGTGGCCTTGTAACACCCGTGGAACCAGCGTTTCACAAAGACGGAGGAATCAAATTTTCAGTCTCACAGCCACCCCCGATGAATAAATATTTCCATCAATAAAATTCATTTTAGTCATATTCGTTACCCTGCTGGTCTTCACAAATCAGCGTCGCATATTTTGCTAATGTACGGGGTGTCGATCCTCCCCGGAGCCTTCGACCGAGGAAAGTCCCGGTTGTCCAGAGTGTCTCTGGAGTACGGGACGCTGCTGGCGTTGCTCCTGGTCCTGCTGATGCTAGGTACCTCGATCCTCCGGGGCACGGGCGCTGTGTTGTGAAAGTAGGCGGTTTTGCTGCTCGAACGTCTCTCTCCCCGGTTCCACCCGCCGCAGCAAGAGCACATTCCGATTACCATGGCTGCCCCGCCGAGAACTTCCATGATGCCGCCGATGAAACCCAGAAAGATGCAATATCCCGGGGAAATGCTCTGGGTCACTGATGGGATGGCTGTGATGATGTGCGTGTACCACGAAATGGGAATCAGAGTCATGACGCCAGACAGGAATATAAAAATACCGCCAATTCCAGCGATTATAAAGTGTGGCTGATCTGTCCAGCATCTAACTCCTGCTGTGGCCACTGCAATGCCCAGTACTGTGACTAGAAGAGATGCGATCATCAAGCCCTGTGCGACTGGGATTATCTGTTGGCTGAAGTAAATTTGGTCTGGCTGGTTACACGTTACCGTGCTCGTAGTCGTGGAAGCTCGGCATATATCCCAGATCCCCTGCTGTAGAAACAGATCGGGCGCTTGATTCGGAATGCTACTGAGTACCCTCCAGCTCGGAGCTACAGTGCTGGTCAGATCCAGCACCAAGCCGCAGGGAGCAAATACCATCCCAAACACAAGGAAACCCGGCGTGCGCATCGCGTTCAGCAGCCAGTATCAGGCAAATTAACAACAGGCGCAGGCAGATGCTGAGAATACTCTTTTCAAAGCTTAAGAACTTCCAGGGGGAGGTGCCGCGTGTTGTGGGTAGGCGTCATGTGTCGCTTGGAATGTATGCAAGGAGAATCGAGTTGCAAGTCAACTATGTCACACTATTTATTAACTTAGGAGAGACCAAACTAGTGAAAACTGTGTGTTTAAGCTTCAATACCGACATATAAGGTTTGATGTTAAGGTTAAACCAACCCAAAATAGTTTGGGAAAGTGACACTCATAAAAATATTACTGGATGAAATGTTACTGTGTCTGCCCATAACGTGGTTAAAGCAGTAACACAAGTTAACGAAAACTTAAAAAATAGGTAACAAAAGGTAAAAATGTTTAAACCTACATTAAAATCTAATTTTAAAGAAACCATTTAAGGAAAGTTTCTAAACCTCTCTATCGGAGTGAGTTGCCTGTCATGTTAGGACCGAATGCTAGGCCTGATCAAGTTAAACCCGTCGGAGCACCACGCAGCAAAGTGTTAAGAGCGGTGCATACTCTGATATATCTGTTATACAAATATGGAACCGAAAGAAGAGTATTGTAATCTGATCTGAATAAAAGTATCAACTGAGCCAAAGCAAAACGAGTAAGTATCCTTTTTCAAATAAAAAAAAAGGATGTTGAGGAATCTGCTGTAACATATTTCAAGCACTTTCCAGTTACTCGACACACATTCTTACCATGCTGTCCCTGTTATTCCTGTCCCAGTGGTAACGTAAAGCCACCTAATCCTTTGCGGTCAGTGGGCAATGATCATGTTCCATTGACTTGAAGCGGCATCCAGAGAGGAAGAATGAGGGCTATCACCGATTTTTATTACACTACATTTGAAATTAGTATTTGCCGTACAACATGAACTGCTGAGAAACTGAACTAAGCATAATTTGAATAGTTTATATTTTTATAACTTTATACATGCACAAAAATTAATCTCATGGAAGTATTATTTAAGCTTTTTTTGACAAAAATTTCCTAGTAATGCATTCATCAAATCCCTCTTTGTATTGCAAGTAGGTCTAGGTAAAACAGCTCAGTCCTTCGATAATACCGTATAGTAGGGGTGGACGAATTGATTCAAATATCGATAGTATCGATACCAACGTTGGTACTGGCATCGTATTGATATTAGCGTGATGGGTTCGATACTGTAGTTTCACTTTTTCCCCTATGTTCAGTATGTTGCTTCCGTTTAATCAAAAAGTCAAAAAGACATGTGCATGCAAACATCGCTCCTTTCAAATTTTGTATGCTTTAATATAAATAAAAGTTAATAAAAACAAAGGTGATTATTTTCATGGTAAATTATATTATTTACTCATTTGTTAATTCCATTTTCACAACATTACCCTAAAGTGCTTGAATAGTGCATACGACAGTTTTCAAACAGCTTAACTGTACCCCCTAACTACTCGGAGTAAAACTCACTATATAAACATTCGCATCACATAATGGTTTGTCACTAGGTTGTAGTCCTGTTCTGCCAGAATGAAGGGCTATCAGACGGGACGGACAGAAATGTATCATTTTAAACTTTTCAATGGCTATGATCAGTGTGTCCTTGCATTGTGACTTCAGTCATGTAACCTGGGAACAGAAAGTCTGGGAGTTATTCTAGCCCTTACCTTGTCTTAATGTAGGCCTACCTAAAAGATGAAATGGTGTAGGTGTAGAATTTGTTGCATTAATGTATGCCATAAAATGTCCGTTGTCCCTTGGGCTACGCATTCAATCTTTTCATAGCAGATAGTGTTCAAGCTCTGCGGGCTAAGAGAGAAATGGGTCCTGATGGAGAGGAAAAGGTTTAATGTACAAAATATAAGATTTGCATTTGCTTTGAGTATAATATTCAATTCTAACTACGTAACATTACTCAACTACAACTGTGAAAGCAAAGAAATTGCTGCAGATCACTTGCACAACAACTGTGCTTTAGGCTGTTGGTCAGGGATCAAATACCAAAATAAGTTACTGATGTAATGCACTTGTAGTGCAGTCATACTTTTCAGTTCTGTGTAACCTGTCTTAATGAGATGGTACACAAGTGTGGTTTTAATAATTGGTAAACACTAAATAAGTCAGGTTTTACCCAGAGGTGTAGTGGTAGGTGTACACAGGTATACAACGGATACCCACCACTAAAAAATGTATTTAGCGTATACTCACCTAAAAATTGTTAGAAATGCGTATCAGTCAGAGGAGAAGTGCAATTATTATTATTAATTTATGAGGTGTCCGCATGAACTACATTCATTCATCTTGTCACGAGATCGGAAGGCTGCACACTGCTAAGGTGGCTAACACAAGTGTGTTTTTTTAATTAAAACAAAAAAATTACCTCATGAAAAAACATTTAATTTTATATGCATCTGAGTGAAATATTGAAAATAAATTAATTGTACCAACAGAGATGAGGATTATCCAGTGCTTAAAGTGGGCCGGTACTCACTGATAGTAATGAAGCTTCATGAACCATTTGCTGTACTTTCTGATCCCACTAGATGGTGCTCTTCCTTTGCTTTGGGGCATGCTTTGAGTCCCCTTGCACCAACTCAGGCTTGAGAGAACAACAGATTAGCTCAGAGTCTGAAACAGAGGAAGAATTGTCAAATGAGCTTGTCACTGGTTGTCAGCTTGACAGTTTGGGCTGTGAATTTTGGCATATTCATAGTGACTAACAGCCCTCCTTAGTGTGCTCAAGGTGTACTGCAGATGCAAAATTTAAAGAAGTATGGTACCCCTATGAAGTAAAAGTGCACCCTTGGAAATTAATGTGAAGCAATGTAACTAAAGCATGTTTTCAATTTAAATTTGACATTATTAAGTTGATTGGAGTGTATAGGAACTTACCAGTGTAAATAAATGACTTTCTGATTAACTTGGATACAAATGTGATGAGACACAGAACCAAATTCCCTTAGCCAACAATCATCATGGCAAGGAAAAGAAAACACTCTATCCAAATGAGAGAGAAGTGTGTTGCCCTTCATAACACAGGGAATGGTTATAAAAAAATAGCTACTTGCCTGAAAATGCCCATTTCTACAGTTAGGGCAATAATAAAAAAGTGGTCATCAACTGGAGTTGTGATAAACTTGCTTGGAAGAGAACGCAAGTTTATTTTACCACCATGTACAGTGAGAAGGATGGTAAGAGAGGCAAAAATATCTCCAAGGATCACTGTTGGGGAATTGTAAGAAAAAGTAAAATGCTGAGGTTATCAAGTCTCCAGAACCACCATCAGATGGCATCTCCAAGCCAATAGATTATTTGGAAGGTATGCCAGAAAAAAAGCGTTTTCTGTCAGTTATACACAAATATAAGCACCTGGACTTTTTTAACGTCTGTTTACTACAACTTAAACTGGAACCGTGTTCTACGGTCTGATGAAACTAAAATTAAACTTTCTGGCAATGAACAAAGTGGTTTTGGTGTAAAAAGAAGGGTGGCTATAATGAAAAGAACCTTGTCTCAACTGTCAAATATGTTGGAGGTTCTGTGATGTTAGGGGTTGTTTTCCTCCAAAGGCCCTGGAAACATTGTTAGGATACATGGCATCATGAATTCCATGAAATATCAGGAAATTTTAAATTAAAACCTGGCTACCTCCGCCAGGAAACACAAACTGGGTCGTCATTGGATCTTCCAGCAGGATAATGATCTGAAACACATGTCCAAATCGACCATGGAATGGTTAATGGTCCACAAAATCAAAGTTCTGACATGGCCATCTCAGTCCCCTAACCTGAACCCTGTTGAAAATCTGTGGAGTGATCTGAAGAGGAGAGTTTACAGGACAGGGCCTAGGACCCCGGATGATCTGGAGAGATTATGTAAAGAAGAATGGTCTCAGATGCCATGCTCTGTATTCTACAACCTTTCAAAAGGTTACTAGGAAAGACTCCGTGCTGTTATACTGGCAAAAGAAGGTTGTAAAAAGTATTAAATGCAGGGTTGCCAACAATTGTGGCACACGTGTTTTTGTTATTTATTTCTTGATGAGGGATTTGTTTCCCTTTGAATAAGTTTGTTTCAATTAAAAGTCAGATTTTTTTCAGTGCAAGTTCAGTTCAAGCAATTTTTTTTTCTAACCCTTCTTACTAATTTTTACAAGCGGTGCCGATAATAGTAGAGGGCACTGTACTGCAAATATGTGACACACAAATAGTTTTCAAGGCTGCAGATACGAAATCAACATATCCTGGTCTGACTAGGAGGAGAACGCAGCCCCTAGTCTGTGTAGAACAGAACAACAAATATAAGTTTAACTCTTGCTTTGCTGGATTAGAGAACTCGTGTAATATGATATATCTAGACTTAGTGGTAATGAGTCATATAACTGTATCATCAGTATTGGGCAAGCACATGTAATCCATACAGTCTTTACACGGAGAAATGCATTGTTGAGCATTATATTTTGTAAGATGTTGTTTTACTCTGAGTAAATGTCTGTAGGTTGAAATTATGAGTTCAGGAGAAGTCTTTGCACAAGATAAGAGAGAACAGGAACTGGATGGCATGGGAGACTGCAGGTCAGAGATGAGCTAATAGAACACAGTAAGGAACATCTGGTGATCTTGTACATGTCACTCACAGAAAAGGTATAAGATTTATGTTGAGTTATACGTTTGTCAGAGCCAGGGTTGTGAGAACTACAGTACTGTGCAAAAGTCTTAGGCAATGAAAAGAAATGTTTAAAGCCATTTATCTGGGTAGTAAATGTCATGTCGGCGGGCGGAGCGGCGAGGCATGGTGCCGAGCAAAAGGAAGCAGGAGGCAGCGTAGGCTGGTGAACCCCGTCAGGGGACTTTATTCCGTGCATAAGCACAGACAGGGAGCGGGTATACACGAACATGCACTTCACAATGACCGACAAAGAAACACAGGACGGGGGAAGCTTATATCAGGAGACAGGGAGGAATGAACGGGGGGCACCTGTGGGTGATTAACACAGGGCAAACACATGAGGTAACTAGGCATCATTGAGCAGGCGTGGCTGCTACCCAGCCCCGCCTGCGGGGAAATACTGGGGAAACACAGACCGGGAAGGGCTGGACATCACAGTAAATGTATATTTGCTCAGAATTAAAAATTAAATATAACATTAGAACATATGCAAATTAAGAGTAACACAATAAAAACTAATAAGAATTTCTTCTGTTTTCCAAAAAGTCACTGATATCTTGCTGGATGGCTAGATGAACACCACTTCAGTTCCCAAA
>JAAGVU020000113.1:21780578-21804262 GCA_011763525.2 Mormyrus iriodes | reverse complement strand
CATTGCATTGACTCATACCATGACCTTTTATCTCTGATATTTGTTGAGTCCACTCTATAAATGCCTCTCCCACTTCTTCCCTCCACAGCCAGCGTCGTCGCCATAGTGCTCTTCGTCATTGTCATTGTCGTCGTGGTTTTTGGAGGAGCCTTCTACCTTAAGATGAGGTGAGTAGCATTCAGCAGCTTTTCCAGGCCAGAGGCTTCACTGTAGTGCAGGTACTCAGGCTGTTCCATTTCTGGGATGGAGGGTTCCTGAACGCATTGGAGTTTATGAAAATGGAGATTAAATGTCTCGATCAGAAATAGTGCCAAGGTTTCATTCCATTTCATTCATTTTATATGGCATCTTCCAAACAGAATAATGGCAAAGCAATTAACAAAAATTTGACAAGAAAAGAAGAAGTGATGGACTTAATAGCATACGGAACAGTCCATGGTCAGCAGGTTAGGGCCCTAAGTCCGTGATTAGGTCACTGGTTCGATTCCTGTGGTGGGCTGAGTGATGCTGTAGTTGGGTCCTTGAGAAAGGCCCTTAACCCCAATTGCTTGAAACTTACTGTAGTCATGAAGGGAACCATAAATGTGTTTTTTTTTTGTCAACCTGTCTGGAGTGTGAAGGTTGGTTCTTTATTGTCTAAACCAGTGTTTCCCAATCCGGTCCTTGGGGACCCACAGTCAGTCCATGTTTTTGCTCCCTCTGAGCTCCCCGCCAAACTGTCCACATTTTTGCCATCGTGGACTGTCTGTGGGTCCCCAAGGACCGGATTGGGAAACACTTATCTAAACACCTCCTTTAAGTACAGACATGGGCTTTCAAATGCAGGCACCTAAACCTGCAGCTTGAATCGAGCGGCCACATTGTTCATATCATTCCTGTGCATGATATACGTCTCTGTGCTTACAGACAATCTTCGTATGGCCGTCTCCTCGAAGACAGCGAGTACAACACTGTGGGCAATTTCCAAAATCCACTGTATGAGCACTGAGGAACCAAGCCTCTTGCTCACTTTCAGGATTCAGGTTTCCCCCCATGACATCACCATGAGGAATGGGGATGTGTCACCTGTCCACACCAACTGCCTTCCCTAAAATGTGACTGTGAGACCTTACTGGTGTTAATTCTTCTTCCTGCTGTTTTTTTTTAATTCAGCTAATCTATAGATGTGACTTGAATTTATTTAAAAATTCTCTGTCCTGTAAATGGACAATGCGATATTTGTATAGTGTGCAGGTGTGTGGTGATGTTTCCTTGCCTACTTGGCAGTGAAGCTCTGATGATGAAAGCAGACTCAGGGCAGGAAGTGGTTTTGACTGGCAATCACTTTCAGGAAGTGCTGGCTGTAAGACCACAGCTACATAGACACAGTCTTTTCTTTTCAAACGTTTCTAAACGGTCTTGCATCTTTTGCTGAAAGGTGACCTTATTTTGTTTATGAAGGTTAACATGTAGCAGCGTGATTTGGGAAAGTAGTATATAATCAGTATTTTGGGGAAACTACAAAAGTAATCCATACAGTTGAGTATAAAGAGTCAGAGTCACAGTCACAGAGTACTCAACTGGTTGGTTGAAATAAAACCTTTCTGGACCTGAACTTTCCACCTGTGTCTGTAATGGATTACTTCTGTGAGTAACTTCCTCAACACTGTATATAATGCTGGTTAAAAATGAGATGAACAGAGAACCCAGAACCTAGAGAACTCGCCATTTATTAGGAGAATCTTCTTCCAGCCTCACAGGTCCTGCTTCCTCCTTCTCTGCTCTGTTTTCTTCTTAGTAGCCTTTCTGCATTTTGCCAATCAAAAATCTGATCATCACCTTGTTACTGTGAGTATTGCTACCACTGGCCTGGGACCTCAGAAGTGTTCCTCCACAAGAGACAATTTCACAAGCTTACAGGATGCTGCGGTTGGCATCTTTCACAATGTCATGAAGAACAGAGTTTACATGGTGTGTTTAAAAAAACCTAACGGTGTGCGGTTGTGTTAAACTGGTTAAAGAAAGTGTTCATCCCTGTTTTTTTTTAATTGTGTTAGAAGTAATAAATAAAAAGATTAAACACTGTTTGATTTGGGTATTTACTTGATTTTTCTTGTGAAAGAGTAGAGCTCAATCCCAGGCTTATTCCTATTACTTTGTGTATAGGGACAGTGAATACAGTGTATAGTGCCATGAAGCAATGTGAACTTTAAACCTACAATACTGGGTGAAACATTGGAACTGTGATGGAACTGTGGCTCATTAAATTATGACTGCCTTTCAGCTTTCCTTTCAGTTCAGCTGAGCATCTGAGGGTTAAAGTAAAATGTGCTTTCTGGTTAATGTCCTAAAATGGCTTCCCCAATGCCTGTAATTAGCCTTGTGTATTCACTGCAGTTCCCCCCACAGATACACACTCCATCTGCTATCAGCACTGTGTGAGATTTCCTGGAATTCTAAATATGAAATATGACTCGTGTCCACTCCTTGTGATTATCGCGGCAGAGACATTATAGGGATGTAATTAAGTACTGTAAAACTCCGCCTGTGACTTAAGAGCCTTTAAATAACCAGTCTCTCTCATGGGATCTTTGTGGTGCATCTCTGCCCTTTGAGCAAACTGAGAATTTCGGTTTCACAACGCTTTTCAAAGGAAATAGGCTATCAGTTTCATCTTTTTTCCTGCCAGCAGATAGTCATTTAGTGACAATTAAATTCCATTCAAATCTCTTGAGAGGAGAGTTACTTATTTCTCGAGAAATTATACACCTGCTTGGATAATGTTTGGGCTACAGATTTCATTTGTAATTGTAATTGTAAACGCTTGGCCTTTGACCTGCATTTCCTTCCCCAGTTTGTTGTATCCTCTTCTTGCCTGCTTTTGGAGGGCCATTCCAGGTGACTGTTCAGTAGTTCTCGGTAGCGTGAGGAATGAATGTTCAGTTCCAGAATCTTCTAGAATCCCTGACTTTTTAAAATCAAACTCCACAGGGAACACATCCAGGCTGGTACCAAGACACAAAGATCTTTTGTCTGTAACTAAATCCACAGTCAATTGTTTCAGAAGCATAAAATGATGAAAGTATCTCACCTCGTAAAGTCGTAAATCTGGACTTCAACCCATCTGCCCATCTCCGTACAAATATGGTCTTTTCCTATATCAACACCAATCCATTGCCTAAGACGCTACATCTGCAGAGGTTTTTAAGTCTTTCAAAGACTTCTTTTGACAAAGAAACCATTGTTGTTTTTTGAAACAGACAAAGATGTGTTCATCCACCATTGTTGACATGCCAGTTGAGGGCCACATGAACGCCGCTTTCTGCTAAATGTTTCACACACTGTATTTAGTAACATTACTAATTGTCCGTCACAGTGCTAATAACATACTCTGCTGGCAAATGTCACACATAAACACCCACCAGCTTAGGTAATTGGCCTACTTCTTTCTGAATGATAATTAAGAGGTTGTCAGGGATGTTCTCATTACCATGGGAGGAGCTTATTGGTCAGTTTCTCTGAGGCCAAACTCCATCCTGGTCCATCGCATGTTCATGAAGAATGATTAAAACAAATAGGTGAGCAAACAAAATAACACGTATTTCCCAAGAATAATAATTGAATTGACGAGGACAATATTTGTCAGAATACATTTTAGAGGTTAAAACAGAAAATAATCGAGAAAAGATCGTAAGTTCATCTCAGCGTATGACATATCGATCATACTGCTGATGACAATAAAGAGACTTTGACTTTTGACGTTAAAGCACAATCCTGAGAAACTCTGTCAATGTTTGCGTTTCTCTATACAAAAGGAGAATAAGACACATGGCTATTCAAATCACGGTCCTCAAGGTCCAAGTACTGTTGATTTTCCAGCCTTCCTTTACCCGTGACCCTGGTGTGAAGCCTTTGTGCCCAATCAGAATCAGTAATTATTAATCTAACTAACTGAAAGAACTGAAAACACTGGATTTTGAATCAAGGTCGAGATTTGAAGGGCCCTGCAATCAATTTCCCTAAACAGGTCATAAGGCACATGATTTATTATGCTTTGCTTTTTTCTTTAATCTCTGAAAAAACTGAAATGCAGCTTTTTGTGTTTCCATATTTGGACACTAGGGGGCAGTTGTCACTCAGTAATAACCAGTGGAAAGAATTGATTGTATTGGATGTAATTTAATAATGACATTCTTCTCCAGTGAACTGATTGTATTAGAATGCCCATATTACACCTTCCCGGAAATTAGCACTCTGGTAGCACACCTGGAAGCTTGAAGAAAAATGATCAGATTTGCATCCTCGGAGACATTAATGATTAATAGCTGTAGTTGAAGGAGGATCAATTGCTAAAAGAGCAGAGTCAACTGGTGGCAACTTGAGTCATCTCTACAATAACAATAATTGAGTCATCTCTACAATAACAGACATTCAGTCCACAATATGGAGATATAGCAGCCCTTGAGCTACGTGGGACCTTTCTGACCCACTATAGACATGGATTTGGTACTGCACTGCTGTCCTCCATGTTCACACCTCTGTCTCTGCCTCTCAGTCACCTGCTACTGTGCCAGTTTCTTTCCCTTTACAGTTTGCCTTGGGTCTGGGTAACTTCTGCTCCACAAAATGACTCTCAAAACTCTTCTATCATACCATAGAATAAAAAAGCCATGCCAATAATTAATTTCTGGGCTGCAAATAGAACTGATATATAAGTTAATAAACACTGGGGCCTGGATATCTGTGCCCAGTTTATTGTAAACCACTGGGATATGCTGAGTCTCTTGATAGATCAGTCTCTAACAGAGGATATTTATTTAAGACAATATATGAAACAGTGCTTCCGCAAAAGAAAAGAAGAAAAACCATAACAAAATATCTTTTAATGCCAGTGCATCATCACATTGACTATTCCCGTGTAAAACCAAAAAAGTGCCACGGTTCAAAAATGTCTGACAAAGTATTGTGCAAAACAGCACCACCCTTAGGTTAATAAAAAGAATTTCAGTGAAGCAAAACATTCTCTGCCTTACTGAAGAGTCCAGCTGCAGAGCTCCACAGCTCCGCATTAGAGTAACCAGTTAGATTATGTATTAATCTCACATGATTTAAAAAATGCAAATTGTATTCGATATCAGAGTCCCCCTGAAAAACTAATTCGCTAATCTAAGTCACATGAATTTATCTAACTTGGTTCGAGCATGATTTGAAGTTTAACAGATAATGAGCAATTTTGAAGAACAGGAGATAAAATTAAGCAGTTTCAAATAGAGTGTCTTTTAAAAACCATGTAAACGTTATGGCATTATACCACAAAAATGTTCTCTTAATGCAAATGCAATCTAATGTTTTCATCAGGTTAGTTTAGGGTTAGGGTCTGTAATAACAGTCTTCATTCTTGTACTATTCATTGCTTCTTAAGTATGGTTCTGTATCCTTGATCATAACATTAATGACATAGTTTCCACATATCATCTGCGCAGATTATATTTCTTTTGGAAAAAAAATGTATGCTTAATAATGAAATACTTCTGGCTGCTTTAACTTTGACTAAATTTTCTGTTTGAGGACGAATTTTCCATCAATGACATTATTTGGTGTGTGCGATGATAGTTGAAGATTTTGACAAGCTTGTCAATGGAGAGAGCCATGCAATAATGTGAAATTTGATTGTTTCCTCCAGCAGCTGGAGCTCTGCAGCTAGACCTCTTTCCACTAAGGGCCAATTCATACTTCACTTTTCTGTGTGTGCTTTCTGTCACATATGGCGGGGAAGTGACATAAATTTTGTCATCAGGGGTTGGCTGTGGACATCCGCAGCTGGCTCATGTAATATCAAATATTTTTGCTTAGCAGAAATCAACTACTGCACATGTGCAAGATAATTGATTAGGTATCTCCAGTAGGTGGCAGTGTGGGTTTTCACAGATCAGCAGTCAACGATAAATGAGTAGAGGAAGAACAGTTGTTGTTGTTTTCGTATTTATGGTGAGCAGCTGTATGAGGAGGGCTGGAGATACCTGCGTATCTAATTTTTCATTCTGTCCAGTCATTATACCAAGGCATAGGGTATTTTAAAAAGCACCACTATTCTGGCATTTTGGAATATTGGTGATTAAATTTAAATTTGCTGGGGGTGGTGTAATTTTGCCATGAGGATTTAGAAACACTGCAGTATGTGGTTTATCCAGCTTCTGTATCACAGGCACACTCATATACCATTTACAACATTCCTTGTTGGTCTGTGAACAAAGTATTGATATACTCATGAAAGAGCTGTATTGAAAAATAATTGGATTTGTAAATATTAGGGTAATTTTCATCCATCCATTTTCTATAACCACTTATTCCATATGGGTTGCGGGGGGTCCGGAGCCTATCCCGGAGGCTGTGGGTGCAAGGCAGGGAACAACCCAGGATGGGGCACCAACCCATTGCTGGGCACACTCACACACCATCCACACACACATGCATACCTACAGGCAATTTGGTAACTCCAATCAGCCTCAGCATGTTTTTGGACTGTGGGGGGAAACCGGAGTACCCGGACGAAACCCCATGACGACACGGGGAGAACATGCAAACTCCACACACATGGAACCCGGGTGGAGATGTGAACCCTCATCCCAGAAGTGTGAGACAACAGTGCTAACCACTGCACCACCGTGCCACCCCTTAGGGTAATTTTAATACGGTAATTTTTAATTTGAATGCTTAAATCTGCTTCACAAGGATGACCTCATTCTTGGGCAAACAAGATTTTGCTCAGATTTCATTAGCGCTGTAGTGGTACATGTATTGATCATGTGCCATTTGATACATCATTTTCAGTTTGGTATGTACAAGGAAACAAATGAATACATTGCTGGGCACAGGCAGAACCTAAATTCACAAGTAGATGTTCAACACAGAAAATGTTATGCTAACTGTGGCTGTGAGATGGTTATGGCTGATGTTGGTTACACTCAGTCATAATCAGCAGTTTGACAAAATGTTGGTTTCCCAATAAATTACACCAATACTGGAGAGAGCGTAGGCCTAGTTGAAAAGACCAAAACTGTCTGTTGGCTGTTATACTGAAATCGGATATGTTACTGGAAACACATCCAACATGCAAACTCATTTAAGAGGACATTAACCAAGTTGTGTATATGACTGGAGCAAGACAGAAACAGGCTCTGGAAGTTTAGTCTCCCTGTAGGTCAATTCATACTTCACAACTTTGCGTGCGCTTCCCATGTGCACAGGGTGTAGCCCAGATTTTTTGTGAAGGGTCTGGATGCAGATTACTGGGTGACCTCCACAAGGAGGACCTCCATTGTGATTCTGGAAATCACATGACCTTCACTGTGGGGCCGGAAATCACATGACCTCCACATCTGAAGAAAAACTCTGCAATTACTGTGTAGCACCTTGTTTCCTAAAAGAGATTATCATCCGTTCCCAATGTTGCCCTAATATCACTAAATAAGCAAATAAACATTTTACTAGAGATGATTAAACTCGATGTTGCACTAACATCATGTCCGGCACTATTGTGGAGGTCGTGTGATTTCGAGCCTCCTAAGCAGTGTCCACGTTCAGGGGCTGCATCCTTCCATCCTTCAAAGGACGTAGTCCTTGTGGTATGCCATGTTACCTTAAGCGCTTATGGGTCAGTTCATACTCCAGGCTTGCAATGCATACATTCATGGGCCACATTTGTTATCTATCCATCCATATTTGTACCTATTTGTCATACAAGTCAGTGTAAATCTGGTGAAATCATATAAAAATGGGAACATGCTGATGTCACCCATTGATGACAACCCCAGTGGGATGTGTGTGTGTGTGTGTGTGTGTCTGTGTCTGTGTGTGTGAGAAGGTTGTATGCATACCTGTGTTTGGGTGGTGTTCTTCCAGCCACACACATGGTTCAGGAGATCTGGTAACTCCCAATATCCCAATATAACTGAAGTGTACTGGTTCCTAGAGACAGACTGGTGGTCAAACTGAACAAATAGGGAACAGGAAGCACAAAACTGTGACTGAAATACACAAACAGAAGATAAAGCAGGAGAACACAAATGTTAAATAACAACTAGTTGAGGGCCAGCCTTGAGTATACAACCAAAAGGGGAAGCCAGATAACAGCCAGCAGCTTAGCCCATTAAGCCATGCAGGAGCCTAGGGGCCAGGAAAACACACTAGGGTAATACTAAACAGGATGGCCAAACAGGGAGAAGACACATGGGGCAGGGCCAGACAGGCACTGATCCTGACAGTTAGCCTTTTAAGTTTAACCTAAACTGTCATTAAATTCAGAAATGAAACTTGAAGAATTCCTACTGACGAAAGCACTGCTGACTTTAGGACCATCATTATACTGCTGCGATTACATGACATCGTATTACTGTAAGTCTGTCAATTTTAAAGGCAGTTTTTATTTAACCATTAAAGCACTCTTTAGTCTCTTCATGCTTCAATGGAGGTAAATGTTCAGTATTAAAAGTTATAATTTGAATCGTCAATACAGTACAAAACCAGAGTCAACGATTTAAGTTTTAAAAGACGGCACAATGAATTGTAGAGGTTTAATGCTCTCAGTCCAGGTTGCCTAAGAAATAATAATAAAAAAAAAATTATGCAAAAAGTTATTGATGTTGGGAATGCTGCTTGCCAGCAGGTGGCACTAGCTCTGTCATGGAAGCTTCTGCAGTCCAAAGATGGGGAAGGCTCCTGTGTTTAATCTCCTCAAAAAAAAAATCCATTTATGCCACATTGGGTACATGTAATGAATCGTGATGTTTTCTTTCTGACCAGACTGATCTTTTCACTGATAATTTATAGAATCATAATCCTACATGTAAAAATGTGTGGATAACTGGCATATGTTAAAGCTTCTTGCTGAGATAAGCCATGCAGAGAAGCCCACTCATCCACAGCAGATGATGCTGCAGAGCTGCAGCTCTGGATGTGTTTCTTAGAAAATTTGTGGCACTGGGTTCATCGCAACAATTCAATTAAATTCAACTTTATTGTCATGCCAGAGCGAGTGTGTAACAAAACATATTTTTGTGTAAATGTAGCCTCTTTGTGCATATGATCCGTGAATTTTGTTGCCTCCAGTTCAACACAGAGAGGGAGGGTCAGCAGCAGATGACCAGCAAACCAATGATCATGTGCCAAACTTAAAATCAGTGGATGATAAGGTGCTGGAACCACAAGCTGATACACTGTGTCCCAGTCCATGTGTGTATTAACACAAAAACCCAAATCAGGAATAGCACTGGTACCAGAATCAATTAAAAGTTTTTCCCTCTCACCAGGAGCACAAAGATGGGTAGAATTAGAGGTTTCACTAAGAAATGTTTTAGACAAGTCCTACACATCCTCATATTCATGAGCTTGAGCGTGCGTGACTGCCTGTGCAGGAGAAACTGAAGGAAACGGTTTCTGTAAGACCTCAGACCTCAGATTCACAGCATGTTTAGTTGGATGACTCCAGAACTCTTTCAAGCAAAAAAGATGGAGCTGCTCCAGTATCGCGCAAGAGGGTAACTCGTTGCCATGACATGTCATCAGAAACCGATTCCTTGTAAAATGATAGGCTAAAAACCAGTGCCACAGTTTTCCATGGCACTAGAAGACATATCAGATTGAGAAACAGACGTAAACTGCAACTGAATTCAAGGCAAATCTTTTCGAGGGGGAAAACCTTGACGTCTTTTCAAGGCAGCACTGTCCGTAATAAGATGACCAGCTTTGTGGCAATAAAAACATTCACTAATCTCCACTCCTCGGAAAGAGTCAGAATAACTTTTTGAGCGATGACCGAGCCAGTTTCAAGACTTATAAGCTCCTGATTAACCAAAGGGAGCCGGGTCCTATCACAGGGCGCCAATACAGATGACATCGTCTTATGGGTTAAAACATACCTATCTGCCGTCACTGCGTCATCAGCAAGACAAGCAAATTTCTGTTTGTTCAAATATATAACAAGTTTCTCTGGCAGACAGCTTTTATAACCCTCAAGTAGTATTTTTAATAATGTTTTCTGGCTTTACACCATTTGTCAAACAAAACACGATTATCCTGAGCAAATTCCACATAGGTTTGAATGGCTGGTTTTGCATGGCCTCTAAAATTCCGACGATATGCTTCAGGCACCAATTCATATGCTTGCAACACCGTTGCTTTCGCTACATTGTGGTCTAAGCTCCAATTAATGGCCGAAGCAGAGAATATGGCTAGGTGCTTACCAATAATTTGCATTGCAACAGCAAAGGGCAACCATCTTTCAACCATTGCAAAGATTTAGTGATGTGTTCGAACACTTAAAAATAGGAATCCACTTCAGTTTCTCAAAATTGAGGCACTAGTTTGATTTGTCTGCTTATGTCATCCCCTGGAGAGAGAGACAGGATGGGGTGGAAGTGTAAGGTGTAAGCTTCTGCTGCTCATATCGCACCTCCAGCTGTGGCTGTTGCAATTGCATGGCCTTTGCAACAGCTCCCTGGAGCTCGGGAGACTCGGACTCCCTCCATTACCGGACAGGGCCTCTCTGTCAAGATCTAACTGTTCTACCAACTGTTGGTGCAAAGTAGCCTTAATGTCTACTTTTCTGTCGTGCCAATCATCTGAGATGCTGAAGAAATCAACAAGTAGCAACAGATCTGTTTTGCAACACTGGTCCAATTGCTCTGAGGTAAGAGCAGTAACAAATTTCTCTAGGCTAAACATTGTACCCCGTAGAAACCAACACTCCCCTTACACACATGCAAAAACAGGCAAGCAAACCAGCGGCAATCCCCTAACTGGGGGACGAGCCCCAAACTGCAGTGGTACAGTCAACTAAAAAAAGACAATCATATTGACAGAATGTACTTTTCTTTGCTGATGCTCTAAGCAAGTAAGTTTTACTTGCGGGCAACTTTTCAATTATTCCTTGAAATTAAATTTGCAAAACCTTGTGACACTGCTCTGTATTCTTGAAATATTAACAAAGTAGCTTTACCAGTATGAACAATTCTTAATTATTTACAGATTACCTGAACCAGCATCTCACCATCTTTAGAAAACATATGATGTAAAAAAAAATGTGTAGAAAGAGAAGTTAGAAAGGGCAAGAGACCGAAGTTTGCTTGTCGCCCAAATTAAATGAAGTTGAAGCACAGCAGGAAATGAATAACATAAGCAATGTATTGAAAATAGAATAATATAAAAATGAAATATACCAGTTAATAAAGTAATACTCGTGACTAATAAAACAAAGTGACAAATGAAAATAAGGTAACAAAGTCATGAAATTCAAATACTGGGTGGGTAACATAAACTCCGTAGAAATGACAGAACAGAGGGTTACTGCTTCCTGTCCTGCTTCCTAGGTGTGATACCTGGCAGGACATTGGCCTTTACCATACAGAGACATCGCCACACTGTATAATGGCAGCGTCCCACTGGCTGCATCCTGGCCACAGATGCTCAGGCCATCATGAAAGCGTACAAGTTAGACAGAAACACGAGGACTGAGTCACCGTTTCCAGGTTCCATGTTCCAGGCCACACCGGTGCCGCTGGACATAAAAAGCAGAACGGTGACCCCCTTGGGAATCCCCTTCAACGTGCCAGACAGAATTCTCTCATTTTCCCAGACAAATTCCAAGAAGGCCATCACCCAACTGCACCAGTATTGTGTAAATTGTACCAGCCAGATCCTGTGGCTGCATGACTCGTCACCACTGACTGAAGCAGCCGGCTGGAGGCCGTGTAGCCTCAGCTGCAATACCACATTAAATACAAGAACACACACGTTCACTTGTGTAAACTTCTCCAAACTCCATACAGCTTATGCCAGAATGCGCATACTTATAGTATACAAACAGTTTCAGTCAAGGACAATGTATTTTAAGGATTGTATATTTTACTCAGCTATCAACTTCCTCTAAAGTTATTTTTTATTTGCCCAGGTGTGCAAGTAGATAATTTACTGGAGCAATATACACAATCATGTACACACAGAAAAACACACACACATATACATATATATATATTCTGCCTTTAACAGCAAAATTCTGCTAATGTTTAAACTATGTTTCAAGTACTCAAGTTGCACGTGAATCTCCTTAATCTTCATCCTTCATCCTATATTAATCTTCATTAATATAATTCACACTTTAGGTGTTTCCTGTTGTATATCTAGCTGAATTTTCATTTGTTTGGGATTTTTGGTTAAAGTTGTAGGGAGTGTTTTTTCTGGCAAGTTAACAAGTAACAAGTAATGTAGGACCAAATGGCATTTTTGTTTCTGAAGGTTGTGATGTTGAATTCGTTTAGTGTGAACATTGCGTGTGATTGTAGAACAATGTAACTGTCAAGGTGAATATATGTTTTACCTGTATCACTGCGAGACCCAGATTCTGCGGGATGCATTTTCTTGAATGCTGCATGTGATGTCTTTTGTTTTGTATTTGTCCTCAGCAGTGTGGTAATAATGGTAGAAGTTAGTCACACAGTGATGAGATGAAACTATGGTCTGGAGTTACTCAAGAGTCACAAGTGTTCAGCCCACGAAAAGCCACTCAGTCATCGTCTTTATCATCTGTCTGTTGATTAACCCTTCCACTATGTTAGTCACTGACAGGGAGTATATTAGGGGGATGTTGGGCCCATCAGATTGCCAGAAGAACAGCGAACGTCTGCTGTGGGTAAGGTAATGCTTTTAAATTATACTCCAGTCACTGGTGTTGTTACAGGAAGTGGTTCTAAAAATATGACTTTTTTTCCTACGCTATATATAAATATATGGGTACATGGTTTTCTATGCAAGCCTATAGTCTAAATGTTAAATATGTGGGTTTTTTTCCACACTATGAATGTCTGTTCATATGGAACATAAGTTGTGCTAATGTTACACATAGACACACATATATATATAATTTTTTGTAGTACATTGTGTTCACAGGACTGATATGACCAAAGTAACTGTAAATAACAGTGACTTTTTGTGCATTTGTGTGTGTGTGTGTGTGTGTGTGTGTGTGTGTGTGTGTGTGTGTGTGGTTTTAAGAACCAAGAACTGTGAAATGAAGATCTGGAAGATTTCACTTTTTGCTATGATTATTGTAGCAACAACATCAGCAAAGCCGGTAAGAACTGTGTGATGTCCGGCCCTTCCCGGTCTGTTTCCCCAGTGTTTCCCCACAGGCGGGGCTGGGTAGCAGCCACGCCTGCTGAGTGTTGCTAAGTTACCTCGTGTTTTTGCCCATGTTCCCAACCACAGGTTCCCCTCATTTACTCCTCGCTGTTATCCTGATATAAATTTCCCCCGTCCTGTGATTCTTTGTCGTTCATTGTGATTGCATGTGTGAGTGTAGCCTCTACCTGCTTGTGCTCACTTGAAAATAAAGTCCCCTTACAGGGTTCACCCGCCTCCGCTTGCCGCCTGCTTCCTTTCGCCCGGCGTCATGCCTCGCCGTTCCGCCAGCAGGCGTGACAAACTGTTTGCAAATATGTTTCCTCTTAGATTTTTTTATGGCATAAAATATGCATTGTAATTATTATATTTATTTACGTATTGCATTTTTAAATTAAGGTAGAAATTTTCAGCATTGTTGCCTGTTTTTCTGGTCAACAGCTATATCATGCTGACCAAAGCTCCAAATCATCTGAATCGTCAGAACGCTCTCTGTCATCTGAGTCAATGGAGTCATCAGAACCATCATCAGAGTCGTCCGAGTCTTCAGATTCAAATGAGAGTAGTCTCTCTGAGGAAAGCACAATGACATTAATTTCTTCAGGAACAAAGATGACGACTCTGGGGATCAACACTGAGATGACGACTCCGAAGGGCATCGAAGCAACAACCACAAGTTCTGTCTCTAGATGTGTCACAATGGACATAATGACTACAGCACGTAGAGGAGATAACTGAGAGTCACTCCACCTTTTACTTCCCCACTGGTTGTGCTTATTGTTGTCTTTAGATACCTAGGTACCTACGCAACCTGCCTCCAGTGCCATTGTGAAGTGAGGAAGGGGCCACTGTCTTTTTATATACATGTGAATTGACAGTTTTCCAGTGCAGACTGCCTCTGTTTATTTCTTATAATGAGGGGTTTAGTTACAATTTAGGAATAAAAGTGTTATGGCTGCAGACAGGACTCTCTGCTCCTTGGATGAATATGAGGACTGAACTACATTATCATAATAAAAAAACACAAATAAATAATGACAAATAATAGTAGCAGTAGTATATCTTAAATGACAGGTGCTTTGATGTTGTAATATGTCATTATTTCTTTGATTGCGATAACTTTAACTGCGTATATTGTGATACCCCAATGGGAGAATAGTACGAACAAAGATTTTTAATAGAATTTAATGTTACCACTTTACAATAAGGCTCTGTTTACCACTTATATATGATAGTACCTTGTTAATAATAATAAAAAACTGTTATAAGTTGTTTTGTCTATTAATGATTTACAAAGCGTAACAACCTAATTAATAACCTGATTATAAACCATTCATAAACCCCAAATGAGGGTACTCTTATTGTAATGAGGTACCAATTTAGTTTCTATACTGAATATACAGACTAAAAAATTGGTTTTTTTTATGGTATAGCAACATGCTAGTAAGTAATTAATTGGCAAGGTGTTCTGTGCTGACACCACAAAGGGTGCAGGTACTTCAAGGTGCACCGACTTTGACAGCCAGGTTCACTTCTGACGCCTTATTGTGGGTTGCTGAACGGTAGCAATACAATACATTCAGAGGGGACGTGTCGATTAGCAGCTTTGCTAAGCTGCTTTCCACAGTAACTGCACTGGCTTTGAATCCCTGGTAGTTTTCCACTGGGAGTTTTTGTCTGGTTGTGAATCCTGGAAGAGCACATTTTGTAGCTGTCAGTGCAGTTCTGCTGCTTTTCGAAAGAAGAGGATTAACCAGCGGATCCTTAAGGACGTCTGGATAAACACGGCCATCCAAATCCCCGAAGCCCCAGGATAAGGGGAAATGTGGTACTTAAGCACATGGTTCTTTTTCCATATGATACATTTAATATACTTTACTTTTAAAGTTGTTTTCTTTGTAAAAAAACAACCAACAAGCTGTTTAGGAAATACAGGGATTTGTACATTAAAGCCCATTCTATCAGGTATTTCAAAAAATAAAATCAGTTGGGGTACAATTCCATGATTTTCTTAGTTCCCGGGGTTACAGTGTTGACCTTTCAGAAGATGTTTGGCATTTAACATTTATAGAAAGAAACATCTGTGCTAGTGAAAGGAATTCAACATTGTGTCCACTAGAGGGCCCACAAATTAGCAGCTGGCTGGGTTGATATCATGGACCTGTGGTCAGATGCTTGTCTTATTTTCATTGCCATCTAATGAGAACCACCAAGGGCTGGTCTCTTGTTAATTTTCTGATTTCTGGGAAAGGAACAGGAATTCAAACAGGAAGTGAGGAGGAGGATGTGTAAAATGCTTTTTAAAAAGAGCTTCTTCTCCAGTGCATGCAGAATCATGGTGCGATTCCTGACAGGCCCACTGGATTCTCGTGTATTTTTATATGGCCAAACCTCAATGAGGGGCACCATGGCAGGGTGCTTTGGTGTGTTTTTGGCCTGGTCCAATCACGTGCAGTCCAGCTGCCACACCCCCACGTGGCAGAAGGCCTCCGGAAGCTCATTAACGTTAACCCACAGAGAGCAGATGGGGAGGGCAGTGGATGGGGGCGGTGCTGGTGAAGTTCATGCACCAGTGACCGAGGGGGCGGTGCCGTAAAACACGAAGGTGCAGCTATACAAACGGCCAAAAGCAAAAGCGACACCAGGTTTCCGGTAAAAACGGCGCTGCACTGAGACACGCACAGACTACAAAACATACAAGAACAGTGTGACCTGCCAGTGTTTACATGGCATACTCTTCAGGGACAATATAGGGAATAACATGACACAGGCTTCAAAGCATGCCCACAAGCGTAGCCCAGTCATTACACAGCAATCCATCAGATATAAATAATACTGGACAAATATAATTACTGCAACAAGGGCTCCAAGTTTGGCTTGGAGTGGTTTGGTCTGTACAATGTGAACCAGAAGCAGGGGAGTGGAAGGTGAGGACTTCCAGATGGCGTCCTGCTATGGAACACTTGCTTCCAAACTAATAGCCTATTTTAATATAAAACACTGCTTTCTTATAAAACAATTAAGACATGCTCTTAAAGAATGTACCTCACATAGCTTAGAATGATAAAGAATGCACACTGGCATTGCTTTTTTATGATTAATGCCCAGCCCAAGGGTACTGCAGCATCACCCCCGCTGTGACTTCCTGTTTTTCCAGCCGCTGCGTCATTTGGTGCTGTGATTACTGATGCTATAGCAAGCCTGAGCAGTGAGCATTCGCCTTTCCGTTGGATGTTCCTATCAGACAAGACTGTGGGCATAAACAGAGGAAAGGACCCAGGATTTGTGATGTTGTTCTCCTTTTCAGAAAGGACATTTATTTAGAAATAATCAAACATGATACAAAGCAGTATAAAATATTTTCAACAAAATAACCACTTAACGTAATTCATTGTACAACCAAAGATGACCGGACTCTTTATTACGTTCAGGCATCCCTGAGAAAGGAACGCTCCTAACAGCTACTGCAGCAACAAGGCCTACAAAGCCGCTTCTGGTACTGCGTCTGTGTTTTCTAGTGGTGGAGACATGCAGATAGATGGCCCCCAGGTGGTGCTGTGGATACACTCGTGTTCTTCACTGTTAATTGCACCAGGGGGCACAGGGTTGGGCACCGTAGGTATGGCTGGGAGGTTATTTGGCAATGATGACCTCAGGCGCCATGCTATGGTCCTCAGTCGAGTTGCTCTCCTGGCTCTCGGAGCTCTGCGAGGAGTCGCCGTCCGCAGCTCCAGGTGTGGCCGTGGCTTCTTCGCTGCTCTGGCTGCTCTCAGAGCCGTCAGCAGCACTGGTGCTGTCGCTACTGGTGTTCGCTGCCTCTCCTGTCTCGTCAGTGCTCTGGCTTGCCGCTGGGCCCTGACGTTCATTGGAGGGGTCAAGACCCTGGGATTCCATCTCTGGGGTGCTGGTGTCCTCGTCGGTAGGGTCGTCATAAGCCTGGACTGCCTGTGGGGAAGTAAATCTAAAATGTACAATCGCTCAACAGCACCCCCCTACTGCGATGTCACCTTTGCTGATGCTTAGGCTAACAGAAATGAAGCTAACTAGAGTGTAAGAGTGCACAGTCACCTTGTATACTTTCAAGGTCTTCTCAATGTCATTCCTGTCCTTTTCAGTATAGACAGAAGACTTCTTGTTCACCAGGTTGGAGTTGTCATCCATTTTGTCAGCACCGTAGGATTTGTAGGAAGATGGGCCCTTCTCTACCTTGTTGCTCTCCATGAACATGATGGATTTGTAGTCGCTGGGGTAGCCCAGACTGTCCCCTCGTCCATTGTTGATCAAGGGGGGCAGTGTTGTTACCGGCGGGGGTGGGAACATGGTGGTCACCTCTGTGGTTTCATCACTCTCACTAGTGTCCTGTAGAGACAGCAGTTTCAGTACAGGCTCCACAGCGCCCTCTTTTTCCAGTGATGCTACTGACTGGGTCATGGGTAGCTACAGGTGGCTATTGCAGCAGGAAGGTTGTTGGGTTTTTTTCCAAGCTTGAAGGACCTAGTCAATCAAGACTTCTCAGCTAAAATAGCCAGTGTGCTGGGACTGTTCAGCTCAGCAAAGAAAAACACTGTAACGGTGTAATGGTAATAAGTACAAAGACATTCATATCTGCAGTGTGTTCAGTCTGAGCTGTGGAAAGTCAGCAGAGGGCAGCGTCGTGCGTCACGGCAGCAGATGCGTTAAACGGGCCCAGTGTTTATGACACTCGAGAGCAGTTTCCTGTCTCGCCACTGCGTGTGACTCACGTCGTCATCGTTGCTGTCATCTGACTCTGTGTCGGACTCCTGAAAGAAACGGAAGAGGCCATGAGCATCGAAATGGCTGTGATCTCCTGCAGAACCCAGACACAGAACCGGGAAGAGCGCACCGTGTTCTCATCTGAGCTGTCAGAACTCTCATCAGATCCTGCCGTCACAGCCTGAGATGGAGGGAAAGATGAATGGAATTCACACTTCCAGGTGTGGTGGACGGTGGTGAATGGTGTCTGCCTGGCGGGAAGCTCCCTACCTGCTCAGGGGCTGTCTGAGAGAGAACTGCCGCGGCTTTCAATGACAGAACCGGCTTTGCCTGGCCACGTGCTGGCTTCACCTGGGCGTGAGGAGGAATGAGAAGGGGACGTTGCAGTGTTTAATCCCATAGGGGGAGCTATTTAGCAAAATGCGACTTCGCTAAGGAGATTAGATGGTTCTGGGTAGAGGGCTCTTACCTGCTCCTCCGAGCTTTCTGAGCTGCTTACAGATCTCCTCACCTTGAAGATGGGATGGGGGGGGGGGCAGGATTAGAGAAATCATGAATAAGACAAAGTACATCCCAGATTTCCTCCACTGGTTTGGACATGTACACTTCTTTGAGTCAGTTAAGATCTTTCTGAACTGCACATCTCATTCATTTAATTTCTCGTTGCAAATCCCCACTGAAGATATTTATTACATTATCATTTTGAAGCACAATTATAAACATATTCGTTGCTTACAGGATGACAGATTGCTGTTGCTAGGAGAACGATGAATATAGCGGCAGTTTTCATTTTCTCTGGCGTTATCCTAGAAAACAAAAGGCTTACATTAAGCACGTTATGTGTGGTACATTAGCAGGAAGAGGACGTAACAGCGGCCTCTCATCCAATCATTTCCTCGTTAAGGAGCTGGGTTTAGATCCTCCCCAAGGTTTTTATCTCCTTTAACTGCAATGGTCATTTCCAGACAGGTGCTTAATTCATTTTCTCTGACACTGCTGTTGTTGCTAAACTGCTACTAAACAAAGTGCACTGTGAAAGGCACTATATTACTTGATTCAATTGGTGGAAGGATTTCTTTTGACCCTATATTTCATAACTTATCTACAATACATCCCAAGTAACTGTTTTGTCAGTAGAACTTTTAAGTCATGGAAAAGTTGTATTATATATCTATATATGTACTGTAGAGTTTTCCAAAGATTGGCAGTATATTCAGGAAACTCACGACATCTACAAGTGAAACAATAAAATTGTAGTTAAAGCTAGTGGAACATGGAACGAGACTGCAGCTATTCCTGGTGCACATAGGTTCTATTCTGGAAAAATTCCATGCAGTGGAATTCCTCTGGAATTTCACTCCACAGCTGCTCAGTCGAGCAGCAGTATCATGCTATAAAATCTGCTCTGGGTCTCCCTCAGCCCATACCTGTTGATCCCCAGAGTCCACATGGGCGGATCCTTGGGAGTCACACATATGCATCCGCATCTATAATGATCTCATCCGGTGAGCCATTTTGGGAGCTAAATGTATATGTTTCTGATGGAAGTGCAAATCATCCTGGACTTATTTTGGGAGCTCTCGAGTGACGCTCCCAGGCTCGTGGCCTCTCTGGGGACTCTGCTCTGTTTGGGAAAGGTTAAGGCAAGAGGTGCTTTGAGATTTTCCAGGCAATGTTGGATATCTCCTTGCAGCCACTCTGGCACCTCGAGGGATCCTTCTCCCATAAAATTTAGGACAAAATCATCTGAGCGTTCACAGGCCGGGCTGAACCGAACCGCTCCCACCTCGCCACTGTCACGCCCAGAGACAGACTCGGCTAAGGGTGTGGCACCTGGTACCGCTATACCAAACACAGCCCCACTCCAGTGGTGAGTAAACAGACATGATTTCGAGAAGGTCTCCGCAGGGCTCTGCAGTCGGGGGGGCTCTCGCGGTCATGCATTTGTTTACCAGTCTGGCCTGCACCAGCCTCAGCATCTACGCAAAGACACACCTGTACAACACGTATGCTTAGGTTACTTTGCAAGGGACACCAGCCTGAACCACTCGAAAGTCAGGCACATAAATTCACTTGCTATTTATCATCCTACTAATAAACGTTTGTCTCCTGCACCTGAAACATGAGTACTACTCTCAAACCATATTTATAAACCAATAGCAGGAGTAACCATTACCAAAACAGCCCTCAACAGCCATTTTCCAAGAGCCTCTGAATATTGCCCACTGGCTGCAGAATCCCAGTGGTGACACAGTACTGAATGATCATCTGTATTTCCCCCATGTCATTATGACGGCCACTCTGGGCGCATCATGAGAGAGGTCATGCCTTACCTCTTCCCGAAGCTTCCTGCTGCTGGTGTTAAGGCTGCACGATGTGCTGTCTTGGATTCCTGGGGAGGAGTGGCTGTCCTGTTTCGATGCTACTTGGGGAGATGCCGCCAGTCGGCTTTTTAAACCCTGTTGCCTGGAGCAGCAGCCAATAGCAGCGCAGGCCGTGATGTCATGTGGTTTACCACTGCCCCACCTCTCTTCTCCCACTCTTCCTGTGGTTAGCAAAGCCGGTCAATGCAAACACTCACTAAAATGGCATAACGAGTTGGGGGGGGGGGGTCTAGAGGTTGTTATTGTTTCAACTCACTGTTATGTAATGCAGAGTGTGTGTGTGTGTGTGTGTGTGTATGTGTACTGTAGATTTATCACTTTTTGACATGTTCATCATGTGTCTTTATGTTCCATAATTGAAAGGCTATCATGATTATCAGTATAACATCTCTCTCACTGTGCGGTGGAACGTTGCCACCCAGCTTCTCCGGACTGACTGGGGTGTCTCAGTCGCTCCTCCAGCAGCAGTGAAGCTAACTGAACTGGTCCCCAATGACAGGGAGAAAACCAGTACTCCAAATGAAATGGTCAAAGCATACCTTTATTTCAGATAGTGTTGCTGTCCAATGTCGGAAAACTCTGCGATGCAGAGACGAGACGTCTTTTGTTGCCTTCCTGTCTGTCCGAGGCCGTGACGTCAGCTCTCTCGTGGAATGTTTTTGGTGGTGATTGGAAGACAAATGACAGAATCAATTACAGAGCATGTGTGTAAGAATTTCTGCGTGAGGAACATGCAGGAGACACTTGAGAAAGACCCAGCAATGAGCAAGACCCTTTCACCCATCCTGGATGCCACACGAGGACATTGAGAACGTCCTTAGATGTTTAGAAACACAATGCTCTGTGGGACCAGGCCACAGCTACATGCAGACCAGGGTCAACAGTGCCAGTTATCCTACCTAACAGTAAAGATGAGGTTTTGATCTAGTGCTAAATTAAAACTTAAGAAAAACAAGCAAACTGCTTCTCATCACTGAGTTCAGAGGTTACATGATCCTCTGTTAGTGAAACAGACCACTAACCACTGAGTAAGCAGCATGAATGCAGTGCCAATCGAAGCCCATTAGCCAACCTTAGCAAGTTTCACCACCCAATTTCGCCCATCTTGCCTTTGCCAGGGCTCACCCCTGCATGTATGTATGTTCAGAGGAAACACTTGAAGCTTAATGAAGCAGTGACTGAAACAATAGATGAGTTACCTGTTTACCAGCAGTCTTATACTCAGGTTAATCATCCACCAGTTTAGTGACTCTTTCCCATTAAAGAAGAAATGCTTCTGCTGTATATTGATGGGATGGAATTCCAGACAGTTTTATATACCCTGGACTTCAAAAGCACGGTTATTCATCACAATGTCCCCCGAGGAAAGTCTATGTCATCACAACAGAACCCTCCCTGGGGCAACAATAAAGTAGTCTCAGTCTGTGAGTGCGAATTTGGCAGGTGAAATTTATACATAGTAATTTTCTCCTTTTTACTTATGACACTCCCGCTGGAGACCACCATATCAGCATCTCTCCATATGGCTTTGAAACGAAATTCTCAGGACGGTCGTCTCGAAGACTCAAAGAAAGCGCCGAGCGTCTCGATCCATGGTTCCTCAAATGAGGGAGAGTCAAACTACAGTGGGGGAAAGTGTGAGCGGGGTAAAAGAGGCAGGAAATGTAGAAGCAGGGGCAGACACACACATTTGGTGATGAGCTACGGCTCCAGACTTGTCGCGTGAGAGGTGAGGTGGCCCGACTGAGAAAATAACTCCCTCGCCATCCTGTGTGTCACGTAACAACAACCAGGACTGAAGCTCCTGTCTGGAATTTTAAACTGAAAAAATAAGACTATGGCCAAACCACGCATAATCCATAAAGAGATTAACACAAAGATACTTCATAAGCACACCACAGGGCACCATACTTACAAATATTTTCCCTTTTCCTTCTCTGAGATACTGAACAAATTCCTTCTGGGATTCCAGCATCTCATTAATTAATCACAGCTGAATTCCAACTGGACATCTATTTATGTCATTTTGGGAAGAAAAAAAACACAATATCAGTGTACTGCGTAATGCCCAATTAAGTTTCCATTTCAGGCAACAAATATTTTACATTTTTAGAAGAAATAATTTAAAAAGTCAAAATCTGTTTCAATAATGTTAGCATGTCCAGGGGGGTTGGGCAGCCAGTTTAACTTGGACCCCCCTAGAGTTTTTTTTTTCCTTACTTGGGAGTCTTTGGTTCCTCTCCTCTGTTGTCATCTGACTTTCCTTAGCTAATTTCTTTGTCTTTCCTTTTCCCTGTTTTGTTTTACTCTTTCTTAATATTAGGACATACCCATGTAAAGCACCTTGTGGCATCTCCATTGTGAAAGTTGCTATAAATGAAAATAAATAGAAATTGAAAAAGAAATCTGGAAATGGGGAATTACCAGAATACCAAAGATTTCCCATATTTTCAAAAAATCTCGCTGGGAGAGTTTGAAAGGGTTTTAATGCTGAATGTCTGTGAAGGCCTGTGGAAATGTGTGGTTCACATGGTTAAGGCTGTGGTGAAGGTGCAGGGTCCCACTGAAATTTAGCAGTACCTGATGAAAATTCGACACACAACCGGAATATTTGCCTTACAATAAATTTGCAGTGGGCTGAGTTCTTTCATTTAAAGATAAAATGATCACGTCATTTAAATAGTCTAGAATTCTGTATCTTCTCAATAACTGGAGACAGGGACCAGCAGAAATAGGTTTACTGCACAGGATCTGATCAGCAGTGCGTATACAAGATGGAAGACTAAGACCGAAAATGAAGTTTTTGCATACCTGATGCCTCTGACGTACAGCTGGGCGATATGGCAAAAAATTTTATCGCAACGTTTTTTTTATTAGTCGATATCGATAATTATCAGTAACAAAATAGGACAAATTGAATAGACTGTGAACTGAAATCTAATGTTAATAAATGAATCATAAAAAAATTAAATTTTTTATCATATAGCACACAACTAGAAAACGTTGTCAGTACAGTTTGCTGTTGTGTTTTTGTCTATGACTGTCTCGCCCGTCCATCCAGGGGACGGGTTTGAAATTGTCGGTAGAGTTGCCATCCGTTTAGTTTCGAACCAATACGGAACGCGATTTTGTCCCATTTTACTTCCGATGGAAAATAGAAACCCAAATTTCTGGTTTCTGTGACTGTAAGCACTTGCATTCCGTACGTTTGTGGTGAAAAAAGAAGTTCGCAGTATTTCCAGTTAACCAGTAACCAGTTTGAGTTGGCACAAGCTCTCAGCGAAGTTTACAGCACACAGCACCAATCTGCTGCATGTCGCACCTTAAACTGCAAAAAGTACCACAGCTTTTTACCGTAGATACCCACAATATCCAATATCCACATTTTCTATAACCGCTTATTCCATATGGGTC
>JAAGVU020000113.1:21767270-21780478 GCA_011763525.2 Mormyrus iriodes | reverse complement strand
CAGAGACATGAACCCTGATCCCAGAGGTGTAAGGCAACAGTGCTAACCACTGCACCACCATGCTGTATCTGCAATAGCCCCTAAATAAATGATGTTATGGCTGCTGAGCTGCCTGCACTGATACTTCACTGAAGCCTCCTCTGAGGATGTTCTCCTCTCCTTCCTGATAACAGCATGCGGTGTGCTCTGCTAATTCAGTCAACCTTGCTGTTGGGCATAGTTGTCTGTTCGTAAAGGTCGGCCCCACGCATAGACCCTGCCTCTGTCACTCCCTGGCTCACTCTCTTTCATCTATTGCACATCATATGTTTTCATACTTTTATATTCCAATGTTCAATATACCTCCGTTCCCTTTAATGTCCTTATAAATAGTTTTAGCATACTGCACAGCTTGCACTGCTCTGCACTATTTTAATTATCCATTATTTTATTTCTACTTGTCTGTTTTGCTTAATTTAAGTTCTTTGTTTTTATATGTTATCTTTGAATGTAAGCACTAACGCTACCAAAACAAACTCTTAGTACATGCAGTTGTACCTGGCCAATAGAGTGAATTCTAATTGTGATTCTGATATGATTGGCTGAAATTGCACTTGTTTCCATGATTGGATAAGCTGCTGTGTGCTATCAAGCAATGTTTCTTTCAACAGTTTATAAAAGGTTTTCATTTCCGTATTGTTGAAGTTTTATATTTCGATATGTCGCTATGTATTGTGGGGGTGGCATGATGGTGCAGTGGTTAGCACTGTTGCTTCCTACCTCTAGGCCCAGGGTTCAAGTCTCTGCCCAGGTTCCATGTGTGTGGGTTTTGCATGTTCTCCCCATGTCACTGTGGGGTTTCATCTGGGTCCTCTGGTTTCCCCCCACAATCCAAAAACATGCTGAGGCTGATTAGAGTTGCCAAATTGCATGTGTGTGTGAATGGTGTGTGTGAGTGTGCCCAGCGATGGGTTGGTGCCCCATCCTGGGTTGGTTGTTCCCTGCCTCATGCCCACAGTCTCTGGGATTAGCTCTGGACCCCCTGTAACCCCAAATGGGATAAGTGGTTACAGAAGATGGATGGATATGTATCATTCATAGTGCTCAGCCCTACTCTGTCGGTTTAAGCAGGCTGTGGTCTGTCTTTAAAATGCACATCAGCAGATTGACATCAACCTCCATAAACCAGAACAACCTAATTCTAACATAAACATGTAGGCTGTGTTTGAATTTAGGGGCTGCATTCTTTGAAGGACAGGGTCTATGAAGGTGTAGCCTTTGAAGGTCAGGTCGAACAGAAAGTGCTGTTGAATGCAACAGTCTGGCCTACGGATAATTTCCTGTTGGTGTCACCAGCTGTTCCCGCCTTACCCACCAGTCATAAAGCACCGCTTCTTTCTCCTAGTCGGGACACACCCACTTTACTTCTGTGCAATGGATTGTGGGATATGTTGGGCTGCATAGGATCTATCAGGTGCATCCTTCGCAACTAGACAAAAGTAGGATGCATTTCTAGACCGCATTTGGAGGACCCTTCGAAATGGGACAGTCTTATCGCACCGGCGTGACACATTCGATCTTCAAATGTAGCCTTCATAGGATGCAGCTCCTGAAATCGGACACAGCCATAATCCAGACTTTTCTCCCATTATGGTACATCTTGGCATTTATGTACCATGCATTTTAAATGAGGGATTCAGTGTGTGACACAGATACCCTGCAGTGTATCTCTTTGGCCTAGCAGCGTCTGATTTGCAAGAGCCAGAAGATGAAGTGAAGCAATTGAAATGCCGCTTGGAGCAGGGATTAAGACGAGGCAGAAGTTGCAGCTCCATAAGCAAATCTTAGCTGGTCATGTGCTTGACTGATTCCTGGGTGCCTGGGTCTGAGGTGCAAATCCCAAGCCACTTATGCCCCGGGAGGCAGCTGGCCCGACGTGGAAATCAGGAAAAACACGTAGCTTCAACAGAGCCCATGTCCACAGTACAGGTTTATGGTGCTGAGGTCATTCATTAAAGCGAACCCGCACTGAGCCCCAGCATCGTTAAACTGTGCCGAAGCCATCGAATGCTGCAGTCGTTCCGTTTGGAAATAACTCCTAAACCCGCTCGCTCACATGCATGCGGGTTTTCGATCTTGTTTTTAACGGAACATTGAATTAACTCTCCGGATTCCCTTATCATAAAAAATATACAAGCGTATGAATATTTGGTGGGAATGATCAGATGTGGTCAGTGTCAGCCTGATTTATAGACCTCGAATAACTCCTTCAAGATTTAAGGGCTGTAAAGTGGGATATTATACTAACTGTTAAACAATGGAACAAGCAAGTACAAGCCAACACATTTAAGGCAGAGCTGGAAAGAGCCTCCGTGTCTATTTGTTTGGCTGACAGACTTCAGCTGTCTGCTCTGCAGAAGGATTTCTCTCTGTTGTGGTTCTCGGAGATTTGCATGTGTGTGTGTTTGTCCTAAAGTCTAGAGGTGGGAAGCATCAGCTGTACAAAAAGGCGGGGGAGGAAGGGGAAGATTTCCACCAAAAATTTCCCCACTGACATGGGCTGTCTTTATGGCCACCTGAAACCAGATTGAGAGCTGGCCGTCCGCTCTCCAGCTGCCAGGCCGGCAGAAGGTCTGCCCACCTTCTCCATCAACCTGACCAGAAACTGAAACGTGCACACGTAAGCTGCAGTATGAGGGTGAGTCTGTTTTTAAGGTGCAGCACTGGCATGCTGACTGATGCAGCCCCCGGGTTGCGTCGCAGCCCAAGGCAGACACCCAGAGAATGCTTTAATTCATCGCAAATTCAGTAAATCATGCCCCTGGTGACAGTAATTTTATGTGCTGTTCACCACTGGCTGCTGGCACTGCCTGCAAGGACCCCAGGATGGGTGGAAATATGAGAGGAAAGACAGGTAAGAGGGAAAAAAGAAAACCGCTCATCCCAGACAGCATAGCACCGCTCAGCGCCAGGGTCCCCGGCCACTTTGTACTCCCTTCCATCGTCTGGGCAGGAGATACAACCGATTTTCAATGCAATTTATTTTTATATAGCGCCGTTCATGACAAAGTCGCCACAAGACACTTTACGTGGGTGTGTTGTAATACATTACTAGATTATTTACACGGAATAATACATGATTTTTGGTCAGACTGAGCCATGACCCAAACAAAGTGCCAAGAAGAGGAGAGGAGTGAGACGGCACACTGCAGAGAGCGTCGCTTTAAGGGATGGGGCGCCGAGACACTCCATTACGACAATTAGTCACAGACATTCCTTTGGTCTCTTTTATGGGGAAGAAGGAATAATCCCAGAGAGGGGAAGTAGCCACAAAATTTAAAAACATTGTGGGATTTGCGTTCAGATGCAGACGGGCACAACTGGATAAACATGTAGATTTCATGTGTGTGGTGTTGCGGTTTGTGAAGCTCACCTTGGTGCCGGGATTTAGGAGCGACGTTCTTGATAATTCTGTTGAGATAAACACTCTCAGTGTAGCAGAAATGAGGTTTGGTGTAAAAGACGTTTTATCTTTCACACATACAGCTCTGGAAAAAATGAAGATACCACTCTACATTTTTTTTTATTATTGCATTTTTAAATCCTGGTTCAATCGTGGTTCTGCTGGCAGAAGGCTACGCTGAGCACCAGGTTGCTTCCAGGTTCAAAATTTATTAGACAGCCGTACACAAGAATAAGGTGAAGCAGGAGACACTGGAAATGACCAGAAACCAGCCAGGTAGACTTTCTAATGGCAGAGATGACATTCACTTATCTGACAGTTTCTCATGAATCGTAGGATGACATCAAGTGACCTTCAAAGGGAATGGGAAACATTAAGTGCGGGTGTGAAGTGCACCACTAGGACAGTTTGTATCAGGCTCCTAGAAGCAGGACTGGAGTCCCATAAAGCAAGGAAGAAGCCCTTCATCAATGATAAACAGAGAAGAACAAGGCTGGAGTTCGCAAAACAAAATATATTATTGACAGATGCATTTTTCCATCAATTGAGAAATGAGTGAAACAAAAAATTTTCCAGAGCTGTATTACAAGATGATTTCTGAGTGTCCTCAGAGAGATCCTATTGTCCCATGGAACCAGGCTTCAGAGTGGGAAGGTCATCTGTGCTCCAACATGCTGTTTCATGCTGCTTCACGCCATCTCACCTGACATGGCAGGCTGACACTGTATTCCTGGCCTCCTCCCCCGCTTCCCCAGCAGCTCCCTGCTCAGAGACCCTTTCAGCCCATTGCCCTTCCCCGTGAGTCATGGTGCCGCCACGGACCCGCCACAGCGGGACCACGTGGGTTTCCGTTAGTCCTGTCTGTCAGATGCTTGGGGCAGCATGACACCCCCACAGGAGGTGGGGGGGGGGTGACCGCTGCATTGCCTGACTTATAATCAGGCCTGTTCACACTGAAGCTGCTGAACGACTGATAGAAAACCGTATAGTCTATGCAGATAGGTGCCTGTATGCAGCATGTGCAGATTCAGGCCCGTTTGCTATCTGTGCAAACAAAGGCCTGCTCATGACCTGCGCAGATAGAGACCTGTGCAATTACAAAATGACGTGCATCTTTTGCAAATGAAGGTCTGAGCTTTATGTTTATGCTGACGCCCCCTGCTGATGGAGGACTGCATGCACAGATTCTTCAGAAGGGTGACAGAAAGAAAAATTTGGTAGGTGTCTGTGGAAAATGGGAGAGAAGAAGACGGCGACAGCCAGGCGGAAAGGGAGCAAATTGCACTAATCTCATACCTGAGCAGACAGCAGAGATATAACAGCACTGAGAAAACCTCACTGGAGCCACACACTAAGTGATGCATAGGAAATGCTCCAGCAGGTATCCGCTGTCAGCATGAATTACTGGGAAATATGTACAAGGCTGAGTACAGCTCAAAGTGAACCAGGGGCTCACATGGATATCAAATGCATGTCTCCTGCTGGACACTAGAGGGCAGGTCATTAACAAACCAGAATGTTCTGTTGAAGGACTTCATAGAAGATAGACGTCTGAATACAGAATAACAGGCAGATTTACTTCATATTCACCTGTTCTTTACACTATTCCTGTCTGGTGTGTGGGACATGAAAGCATGACTTAGCTAAAAAGTCTTAAACTATATAGTTACTTTATGTTAGCAGAGGTGGATAATTAATTGTGATTATGTGAATTATGTGTGATTATCAGAGATGGCTAGTTCAGGTCCAGAAAGTAAAAGTCCAGACCAAGATTTTGTTTCAACCAACCAGCTGAGTACTCTGTGACTGTGACTTTTAATATTCAACTGGTTAGTTGAAGCAAAATCTTGGCCTAGATTTTTACTTTCTGGACCTGAACTATCCACCTCTGATGTTCAGCGGTAATTGCTGTTTGTGATAATAGATAACTGCAGTACTGCCCATGATTTCACTGACCAGTAAAAGCTGGAAGGAGCAGATAGGAGCCAGGCCTCTGGGTATAGTGGGTGCAATACACGGGGGTAATCTAATGTTGTTTCAACAAGTGCTCAGTAAAAATCACTTGTAAAAATCACTCAGACTCGCTTCACTTAAGCAAAAAGTAAGAGCAGGCTCCGACTTTATGATGACATTAAAACATACAGCCGCATTGGGGGCCTGCTAAGGGAAGGCTGTGTTTGGCGGCCTGTGATGTAAGGCTCTGCCTTTTTATTAAGCTAATGATGCCAGTGGTTATTGCTCCTTAGGTTTCTTGGCTTTGGCTGCACTGAGAAAGTCTTTGCTTCGAATTTTAGTTTATCTGCACCGGCAAACCACTACCAAATAGCCATGGTCTACACATTTCATGGAAATGGGAAAGAGTCAGCAAAATAACTCACATTTAAATCTATTTAAAATTAAAGTACAGGGACTTGGAAGTATTAGGACCCACTTTATAGGAATAGTACACAATGGTAAAATCATCAATGTGTTCATGTGTGAAAAAACAGGAAAGTTTAATAAGGCTACAGGAAAATTTGACTTTATCTGGTCCCATAAAGAAATTTAAGCACATACATGGTTACATGTCCCCAGTTTCTGACAAGAAATGTTTTGACACCTGAAATATCAGCGAGGCAGTAGGTACTTGGTTGAGTAAAAACCACAGTGAGACCCCAGGGGGGCCAGTGACAGCGTGTTCAACCCCCACCCGTGGACGGCACGCCCCCCAAAATGCTTAGTCTACACAGACTGCTCCAACAGTTTAATCATTTTACATTTGGGGGAGGGGTTGACTGGTGTTTAGAGGCAAGTTATACTTTTACTGCTTTAGAATGACACCATGATTAACTAAAAAAGCAATTCTTTAACATAGGCGAGGGTTGTATCAATCACAAAAAATCAGCAGCATTAAAAATACAAGCGTCTGGGTGCCATGCCTGCCCCAAGTATCGATGAGGTTTGTTTTTGTTCTTTGTCAAGAGAAAAGACTCTGCAAACAGCTCAGACTGGAGAGCACAAGAGTGCCAGGGACGCCACCAGGCTGCTCTCCTCGGGGAGCGAGGGCTTCCTCTGGGCACCTGAAAGCGTGACATACATGCCCAGTGATCCTCCAAAAGCATCCTTGGGCCTGTTTATTAATGTACTGCAGCAGTACAACACCAAGAAAAGACACTTTTCCTCATCAGACACAGCAACTACTGCTTAAGGTATCAATTACTGTCACTGGACCACTGTAATTATGAGCTACAATGTGAAAGTGAAAGACTAGGCCAGTGCTTTTGATATACCGGGTGTACAAGTGAGCCAACAACGTTTCATTTTAGGGAGTTTAGCTCTTACTCGGAATGTACAGTCGTCCCTCGGTATCCACGTGGAATTGCTTCCAGGACTCCCCGCGGATACTGAAATGAAGGGTGTGCAAGTCTCATATATAAAATTGTGTATTATTTGCATATAACCTACTCACATCGTCTCGTATACTTTAATTCACCTCTAGATTATAGTACTTAATACAATGTAAATGCAAGGTAAATAGTTATACTGTATTATTTAGGGAATGATGACAAGGAAACAAAGTCTGTATATGTTCAGTATAGACCATTCACCTTTTTGTAGGAGACATTTTTCGCAGAAACAAAGGGGTGCACAACACACAAGTAGCAAAAGAACACGACACGAGGCTCAAACAACAAGTAGTGTCTGGCTGCACACTGTGCCACTGTCAAGCTTCACCTATCTTAGGACCCTGCATACGCAAAAAAAGAATAAAATAATAGAATAAATGATCATCATGTAATTGCTTCAGTACTATTTCAATCCTGATGCAAATGTATTTCATGTAGCCAGAACGAAAAACTCAGTAGATAATGCCACAGATATTTCCAAAATATTATACCATTGAGAATGTTATGTCTGAGAGTGGCTGTGGAAGGGCGGGAGGCTACAGCGGGGTTTGCCTATACATCAGCTCATTTGTGTAGATTCGGCATACTGCACAGCGCATGGCAAGTTTTGCTTTTTGGAACTTTCTGGAATTTTTTTTTAATCAAAATTTTCAGTCTGCAGTTGGTTAAATCCATGGATGAGCAACCTGCGGATACAGAGGGCTGACTGTAATAAAATTGGTGCTTTAATCATGGCTATGGGAAGGCCAGATAATTTTGTATACACCATTTGACACAGATGTATATGCAGAAGAGAGCAAAGCTTGGGGTCAGAGCACAGAGTCGGCCAGCATTCAGCACCCCAGGAGCAGGCCTTACTGCAAGGCCCAGTAGCGATATGATTACACTGCCAGCCACACGGCCCCTAACCCACTGAGATAGACACTGCCCCTGAATGACCAGAACATAGCCATATGGCATTATACATCTCTTCTTTGCTCATCAGTTTCTTTTGCTCCTTCCCTTCGATGTTAGTGTTATTTCATAGCATTCCAATACAAACAGGAAGTGACTCGCAGGAAGTGACTGGCCAAAGCAACAAGACCCAGTAAATAGTCTAGTACAGGGGTTTTCTTTGTCTTCACCAGTTTGTGGTCGAGCTGTGTCGTGAGTTGGCAGTATTCTCAGATTGTTTGCCCCATTGGGTCCTGATGGGGCACAGGATCATGCAAATATCCCCCATCCCCACCCCTGCAGGATCATTTCCCCTTAAAGAACTGGTAGCATTTTTATCAGTCAACACACTGTTTACGACCCCAGTTAGCATTCAAGGAACGGCGTAATTGAAGGGGAGGTCGGTTGAGTTGCTGTGCCTGGCGGTGAGGCCTGCTGTTATGTTTGTGGTTTATGGGCGTGCAAAAGAGAACTGGGCAGTCACACACACAGAGCGGAAGGCCTTTCCTTCAGTGCAGAACCTCATGAGATCCCGATCATGATGAATGAGCACGTATATACAGGGTAACTTTCCAGGAATCTTTGGGTGTGATCTAAGCATCCCACAAAGGGACTTTTTCCACTCAGCCTACGAGTGGCCAGAAGCAGGGAGGTTGTCTGGCAATCTACTGGACTTGCAGCTAAAACGTTTCTGCCCAACTCTGATGAGTAACCATGTTCCAGGAAAACATTTACCTTCTATGAGTTAAAGACCTTAAGCAATAAACTAAATAATGATTTACTTCATGAATTCTTGCATTGTTCACTGCTTTAGGAAGGATCCAAAGCCAGGCAATGCTGTCTGAAAGAGATTCTTCACACTTTTTAAATAGTTCTAAACATCATGGTCAGAAACATTCATGGGCCAACGCCTTGTAAGACACAAAACACCCACAATGACTGTCCACACTGTTCCCCAGTGTCACGAGAACGCAAAGATCAGCAAATGCCTGTTAACAGCTGAAAGACACCATGACCCCCGGCATTTCCCCCTAGACATATCCTGGCAGATGTCATTATCTGTGTTTGGTCATGCCTCTGTCTGACATGATGCAGATGGTCCCCAAACTGGCCCATGGCATAAAGGCCACGGCCAGATTTACCATTTGCCTTATTTGTAACATTGTGGGTATCATGAGGTCTGGGTGACTTAAAAGATTTCCTCTGTCTGTCTCAGACAGATGGATTCTCTCATCGCTCTACAGTGCCCTTTACTACCATTGTTTATCTTCTCTTATGTTTCACTCACATGGGTATCACGTAATGGGGAGGGGTGCACATTGGCAGTAACTGGGAAAAACACGTCCGACTTCTTCCCGTTAACCGCAGATTCATTTCTTAACTATCATGCCACCTAGTGTTGTTAGTATAAGGACAGATGTGCATGTATTCAGTTCTTAGCCCTTTGTGGAATCAAAGAGACAGGCTCAACAGTTTGGCAGCGCACCTGACACAGTTTGCTCCTTATGTGAACAGAGGACAGACTGGGGGCATGAAGAATAACACTGTGAGGTCATGTGACTTGAACCATGGTGTCATGGGCTTAGTGCGTGTGCCTGAGCACTTGGGCATGTGTGGGAGCAAGGGGTGACTCATGCTAAATGTCACTGCGTGGACTCTGTGTGTTATTAGTATGCTGTCTCTGTTTGCGGCGCAGATTAGCATGCTGTTTAATGTGGAAAATAGATGGACCGTCACTGGGAGCCCTAGATGGGGACCAGGTTGACATTGAAAGCAGTACTGCAGACAGCAGGTTGTTTATGTCTCAAATGGCTTCTCTTCTCTGCCCTGGTACATCAGAAGAAAAACCGAGGACTGGTTTATGGAAAATGATGTCCATGGGATGGCAGCCTTAACTCAGGCCCAGCTAGCTGGGTTCCAGAGTCAAGGGCGTAAGGATGTCCAACAGACAGGTGGCCGTCAGATGCAGAGGGACAAGTGATGTCAGACTGAGGTAACCTTCGTTGACACAACAGCTGAAGAAGCTCAGCCAAGAATCTCTTTCAGCAGAGAAGTGCCATCACAGAGCCTAATGAAAACCAAAGAATTCATTATTGATGCATGCTTTCAGTTCTTTCTTGAAAACATTAGTGTAGTGCTTTATGATACCTCTTAAAGTGTCAATATTTGAGAAGTCAAGTCGTTGATTCAATTGATTGAAAGGTTTATGTTATCTCAAGTATAAGATGCCTTAAATGGTATGTTGACAAGCTATAGTCATTAATGAGACATCGGGTGCCATTTCCAGAGTGCTCGCTTCAAGATTGAATTGGACCGTTCCCCCATGTTTGGTATGTTGGTGCTGATGGGTGCCGGATGACTTCACATCCGTCAAGTGGGCAACCTGCTGACTGCTGGAGAAGGAGATGATTGCACGGGGGTGGTTGAGAAAAAGACGAGCTCAGCCCCCAGTCTCTGCTTAATTGCTGGGGAGAGGGTCATTGAACAGGGAGAGGTCATTGAAGCTGCTCTGCGATAATTATACCACAATACAATTCACCAGTGCATCCCCAATGGTGTAGTTATATAGCGTTTGGGATCAAAGAGCAATCCATCTCTAAAGGTATACTCTGGTATAAATGGAGTTTGGAATCAAAGATCCATCCATCTCTTATGGTTTACTCTCATATATACGAATTTTGTGATCAATGCCAGTTCATCTATACCAGTATACATTGGTATAAAAGGAGTTTCGGGTCAAAAATCCATCCATCTATACCAGCATACTGTGGTACAAAGGGATTTTATGATCAAAGATCCATTTATAATGGTATACTCTGGTACAAATGGAGTTTGAGATCAAAGATCCATCTGTAAGAGTATATTCTGATAATAATAAAGTTGATGAATGATGTCTGTCCTGGCACAGATTAAGGTGAATTATTTACACCTCTGAGTTTAGGTGTTACCTCTCCATCTCAAGTAAATGACTCCTTGTGCTGTGTTTTCCTGACCCCTGTGACCCCTATAGAGGCAAACCTGATTGTCAATGAGTTGAATGTCTCTTGCCCCAAATCCCATCTCACATGCATCCGGTAGCTGTCCTAGTTCTCATATACATATAGCACTGTGGCTGGTAAGCAGGCAGCAGCTGTATCTACACAGGACTTATTTGTGGAGCTGTGTGGTTCATGTTATATACACAATAATATGATATGTTACTATATTTGCACTGTGCCGTATGTTATGCTATAATTAAAATGTAGACAAGGATGTTGTCTTTGTTTGTAAACAGTCTATTGTGGTAGAGCTACAGCCCCTTCAGAGAGGTTGATGGCACTAGGATGCAGGCCAAAATAAATGGATGTGTATTTTCTTTAGGGGTGAAAGCAAACATGTCCCACCGCTGACAGGGATAGAGCAATGGGTGCAGTAGACCAACACACACCGGTGGGCGGGCAAAGCGCTCACATGGCAGGGAGGGGGCATGCAACAGGATGTGGTCAAGTGCCTGGAATCGCATTGCTCTTTGTCCCGCATTCTCTGTTTCTACCTATGACCTGCAAAAACCTTGCGGTGTGGCTTTGAGGGTGTCAGAGGGCGGCAGACGGGGGGGCTCGGCGCTTTGTGTTACCGACAGTTTAGCTTGTTCCGGACAGGATGCCGAGCAGCACTGTGTCACATGAAAGATGGCTATTGTGGTGTCAGGGAAAACAGATACACAGGAACTGTATTTGCTGGGGGTGAGAGAAAGCGCAGCTCAGGTGGTCTGAGTGAGTGAGCCCCTCACCTGACCTGACCATGCCCAAGGACACACATATGTAAGTATATACAGGGGCAGACTACCATAAGGCAAGTGTAGGGGGCAGCTTGGAGTTCCATGAAGAGAGAATTTCCAGAAGTTACATCTATGGATATTGTATCTTATAATATCATGATTTAAATTATAGCAACATATCTGTTATTTGCATTTTTAGCAACAGCTTTCAGGATAGACAATGTTTTCCCCCATCCCGACTGTAATGGACTATTCCTGCTTTTACACTTCACACTACCAAGTTTCTTTTCACACTGGAGTCTAGTGGTACTGGTAGTTTCACCGCCAAGCCAACTGATACAAAGTAGTCCAACAGAAGAGGAGAACACGCAAAGACATTACATATCCTGTGTCTTTGATGCTGTCAGACTAGAGTGGTCTACAGACTGTGAAAAGACAATGAAACAAATGTTTGAAAAAATTCAAGATTTAAGCTTAGCCTTAGTAAGTTGATAGGTTATCCTAAGCTACAGAGTAGGGCCACGGCAAAAGAGGTAGTCATTATTATTTTTCAATTTCCCTCATTGATCCTCCAGCATAATACCCCCCGACAGCACTCCCATCCCCAGCTAGATCGGTAAGTTTTACCATGATTAGATCAGCAGATTATTGATGTTCCATCATTTTTAATTTCCTCTCATTTCTCTTTTGGCTCCAAAAAATAGCTCAAATGGCCCACTTAGAGTCCCCTCTGACCCATGTCAGCCCAGGGCTCCCGGGGAAGTTAATCCACCCCTGAATATATATTGCTATATTTTTTTGTTAAATTTATGGATGTGACCAGCCGCCCAGAGTGGAGTTTAAGTTTGTCTTGAGTTTTCTGAAACCCAGTTAACAGGCTCATACCAAAATCTGGTCCAAACGCCCAGGGCTACTCAAAAGCAAAGTAAAAATAAAAATATGATCACCACGTCCGAAAACACTCTCAGCGTGAAGGGAGCCGGCCATTGTCACATATGAAGGTTGCACGGCTCCACCATAAACCTGTTTCCTGTTACAGAAAGCTGTGAGGCTCAGTCTGTGAGGAATGGGCCTTGCTGTCTGTGAGCTGCGTGTATATGCATGTGGCACGTACATCCAGACTGCACATTCCCACTAAGGTTGCATTACGACACACGTGGTTTTACACTCTTTGGCTGGTAGCCCATCTGACTCGCGTGGGTTGAGAAGCACATAAATGAGTGGCTGGCCCAAAAGGGACGGGAATGCGGCTTTTTAATATTAGCTTTGTGGTAAGATCGTCTATTTGTCTTCCTTCCCAGCTCGCGGTCAGGGGGACCAGTGTCTTCTCCGAGGATGAACATGGAATACTGCCCCCTCTCAGCTGGGAGCCATGACAAACACACGCCAGGGCAGCTTCAGTGGCACCCGTGATTTCTGAGAGGCGAGCAGAGGTCATAAATAACTCGTTTTTTTCGGTGGGTAGCTTTGTGCCAGCAGGAAGTGTTTGGGTGAAAGACAGTACAGCAATAATTATCCTCGTTATTACCGTCAAACCAATCAGGGCCTCATGAGTAAGACCATGATTTATGCATTTATGTATGACACTAAGTAGTTATGTTATTGCCTTTTCAGAAGGTTGTAATCTCGCTGGACTTTGATGTGTCATTGTGAGGAACACAGCATGGGAGTCACAGCATGGGAGTCACAG
>JAAGVU020000113.1:21752346-21767244 GCA_011763525.2 Mormyrus iriodes | reverse complement strand
GGGAGTCACAGGGCACACAGATATAACAGGCACAGCTTTTGGTCTGCTGTCCCAGTAAAAAGTATATGAGGCGGATTCGAGTTTAAGAATAAGAATTTCAACCTTTTTCTGGAGCTTTAATAGGTTAATATTTTTTATTTGATGCTAAACTGGTTTCATGGAACAGCTATTTTGAGCTATGGGATTGTGACATCTTTTTTCCATTTGCTTACAAGTTTGCAGATCCAGTTAAACGTCTGTTTGGAGGCTTTACTGGTGTGCCTGTGTGTGGGAATCCCACAAGTGAGTGTGGGGGCATGTGTGTGCGTTTGTACACCAGTTTGGCGGCGCGATCATGTTCTAACATGTCTGTCACTGTGTGTTTATGTCTTCTTGTGTGTCTGACTGTGTATCTGGGCAAGTGTCTGTTCATATACATGTGACTCTTGTGTCGCCAACATGTGTTTGTGTGTGTGCTGTTACCAGGGTCAGCTGACCTCCCTCCAAACAACACCCCCCTCATACTTCCAACCAAAGGCTGTGATGCCACAAACTTCACTAAATTGCACTAACTGCGATCAGTTTAACTGCTCTGTTTTGAAACGTCGAGGAACACATATCTTCTCGTTTTGGTGGAATGGTGGCATCAGGGAATGATGCAAGGAAATGAAAGTTACCTCTAGACTACAAGCAGGAGCAGCGTAGCTCATGATGGACGGTGCCCCCACCCACACCCCCCCAGAATGATGAGGAATATTCTACTGACACATATCCTCACAAACGGCATACAATCCTATGCAGAACACGAGCACTGTAAACATCTGCTGCTCTGTCACGTAAAATGTCATGTATCCGCACCTTTGAGAGCAACCAGAGGTGAGCGCGATGTAGGTTCTGCAGTAGCTGGGCTGAAAACTGAAGCCTTTCCCTATGGTAGGGGTTGCTAACCCGCAGTTATTATTCCATCAGGCTGGGGGTTAGGTGGAGTGGTTGGTTAATTTCCAGAAATAAATCATGTATTTGCAAGTTATACTGGTCCATGGAACTCTTTGCACAAAATTAACCAGTGTGCACACATCAATAGGTCAGGAACTCTAACGGAGTTCAACAGCACAGCCCTATTTGAGATATGACCATGTGCTCTTTAACATTACGGAAAAGGCAGTTAGATTCCATCTGGGCGGCGTTTTTCTATGACATGAATGGCACCTCTCCCTAATATAAAGATTAACTGCTGAACAAGTGCAAATTATTGTGATCTGTGTTTTAATCAGGGTTATCCCACAAAACAGTCAAACTCACTTTCACTGTGTTAACACTGAGAGATTTGCATTGACAGATTTTCTTAGGCTGGGAGCAGGATTTACTCATCCAGCCACAGCAATACCACCTTGAATCCACTAGAGGGCATTGTGTGTCCAGTCTGCTGTTCTGGGAAGAGTAACATACTATTTTTACCTTGAAGCAAAGTATTTTATGGTGAAAAGAGTGTGATAATCCATGACAAACACTATGCAATGAATTCTGTACACACTGACTACTCGAAAATACATTTCACACGAGTAGTAATAATGTCATGTGGCCAACAGACAACCAAAGAAGCGTACATCGATCAACCATAACATTAAAACTACCTGCCTAATGTTGTGTAGGTCACCCTCATGCCACCAAAACAGCTCTGACCCGTCAAGGCATGGGCTCCACAAGACCTCTGAAGGTTTCTGTGGTAGTTGGCCCCAAGACATTAGCAGTAGATCCTTTAAGTCCTGTAAGTTGTGAGGTGGGGACACCACAGATCAGGCTTGTTTGTCCAGCATATCCCACAGATACTCGATTGTATTGAGATCTGGGGAATTTAGAGGCCAAGTCAACACCTTGAACTCTTTCTCAAATCATTCCTGAACATTTTTTGCAGTGTAGCAGGGAACATTATCCTGCTGAAAGAGGCCACTGCCATTGGGGAATACCATTGCCATGAAGGGCTGTACTTGGTCTTCAACAATGTTTAGGTCGGTGGTATGTGTCAAAGTAACATCGACATGTATGTCAGGACCCAAGGTTTCTCAGCAGAACATTGCCCGGAGAATTGCACTGCCTCTGCCAGCTTGCCTTCTTCCCACAGTGCATCTCAGTGCCATCTCTTGCCCAAGAAAATGACACACATACACCTAGAGGTCAGTATGGGCATTGACCGATCTGCAGCTACACAGCCCCATACGTAGCAAGCTGCATTGCATTGTGTGTTCTGACACCTTTCTATCACAGCCAGCATTAACGTTTTCAGCAGTTTTTGAGTATGGTGTGAACCCTGTTAGAATGGACATTTACACCACAGGGATGCTGCTGTGTTCTGAAAGCTCCTGTGGGTGTCTGCTGCCACTTATCATGCGTCATAACGAAAGGGGGAAAATCTGAACCTCTTACAACTAACCGAAGGCCCACGGGACGGGCCCCATCGCTATTTTCAGACTTCAGGAAGCTTGCAGGCAAATAGACGATACCAATGAAACTTTCAGCACAACATAAATATAACGTGTGACGAAACAGCCAGGAAAGTGGGTGTCGGGTCAGTGGGTGGCTGGTACGTGAGGGATGTGTATACACACTGCATATACACACAGGTAATCAGGCTGGCATGCGAGCTTGGCTTATGCAGCCTTGACTCACAGTGAGATCAATCCCACACAACTGTCCCTCGGGATTATTCACAGAACACAACAAAATTTCAGTGACACTGAGACCAAGGACACTGTTCTTTAACATTAAATGTACCTGCAAACTCTTCATAAGGAGGTACAAGCACAGAATGTTCGAGCCATAATTGTCTGGCTCTTCTCATAGCCGGTTCTTAGAACTGCCCCACTTCCAGATCAGAGCGGAAAACCACCCAGAGACCAAACAGCTAGAGAGCCCTAACCTCCCCGGGGAGCCAGGAGACAGGATGAATTTGCGTAACCCACAGTTTCGCCATAGTGAAGATTCTGAGGAAGGGCATCAATCTGTGATGAGAGTGAAGCTCACCAATGCACTGCAGACTTGGATTTATTCTGCTGCAGGTCTGCAGGTCCTGGATACAGCCACAAAGGAATTTTACATCAGGGAGGCTGGAGAGGACAGTCAGTGTCCATGATGATCCCCACCAGCCTCAGGGTGAAAAAAGCGGGTACACACTCCAAGGAGAGTCTGCCTGGACCATACCTTCTGCAGGCTGTAGAACTCAAGCCTTTGCAGACATTGTGACTGCGGATCACTTATAACATTCACCTTTTACACACTAGACCCCTTTACACCCTAGATTATGAGTCAGCTAAGGAAACTGATGATCTCTTCACTTCATTGGAATAAAGCTTCAAACAAACGCTTGCATCCCTTGTGAAACTTTTCAACAATAAAAAGACATACTGCTTTTATAGCATTATGTTTTTATAGCACTATGAAAGAGAACATTGGATTATAGCCAAAGTACAATTCAACAGATCATTCACCACACACCCCAGAAAGGCACACTGTCAGCGTGTCACTGAAAACCCCCAGGGCTGACACAGAACGGCCACCTGTTTTGGACTCAAAGTGACCACTCTGCTGTTGTTGTTTTTGCGTTCGCCATTCAGCAGTCACAAGATGTCTGAATTTTCATTAATGTGTGTGTTTTTTAAGCATCTTACCTTGGTGGAAATGATTCTTAGTGAGCGGGTGGGAGATTTTGCTATGTATTTTAAGATGTGGTTGAGGTTTGCGATGAGGACATACCCAGTGACAGCACGAAATAGTCCCCCGTCCCCTTAGCACGTTCTGCTATCACTGTGGGGACAATGAGTTAGCTGACTGCTACACAGAATGTCCTAAGTCATAGGTTGCACTTCCTCTGCTACCATGAGTGACAGACTTTTCAGATGACAGCAGAGTGTATGAGTATGAAATTGCCTGGTGAGTTTCCCTCCTTGTCGACTTTTTGTAGTAACGGGTCATAATTAGCAACAAAAACTTACAATCAAAAAATACTAAATAAATTTACATTTGCCAAAGCTGCTGACCTAGATGAAATAACTGCACAGGGTAGACTATGATGAACCAGTGGCTGATTTTACAGCATTTATAAAAGGCAGGTGAACAAGAGATAAAGTGAAGAGCTGGAAAGGTGAGGATAATGGCAAGGTGAGAAAGGGCAGATCATCAGTGCCTGACTGCCCTCACTGCCCTGCAGTGCAGGGGGTCCTGGCAGCTGGCAAGGCTGAATGCGTCGTTCCTGTGCCTAAACAGTATGAGTAAACTGTTCCATCGAAACCACACGTACCTTTTAGCTTCAGCTATAAGTAAGCAGACTGGATGGCCTCAGAGTCAGAGACGGCCACAATTCACAGGAAGTCAGGGCCTAGAGTTCTTGGCTTTGTTCTGCTGGTGAGATTGACATCCTCTGACTCTACCGAGGTGCTAAGACGAGAACACAGAAGTGCATTTGTAGCTGCAGACATTTAGAGAAAAATATAATTAAATAAAATAAATCAAATTGCCTGCCATCAATATGTGAGTGACAGGGTCTCACCCGGAGTGGACTTGGGACTTTGATAAGAGGTACAGGACTATAATCCATAAAGTTAGCTAGAGCACTTTGAGAAACTCTTATTAGCTATGTTCTCAAAAGTGCAGCCAGAATTTAGGCAATACAGTGAATATTTCAGCCTATTTTTAGCATTGATTGCATTTTTGCTTTCCTATGTACAGCAACTCTGTCTTAACTCTCACGCCCACATTTTTTTACAGATGGAACAGTGCAGGCTCAGCCCACTTCAGAGACCAGTCACCAGGTCACTAGCAGGTCGACAGAGTGGTGTTGCAACGTGGTCAAGGCTACGGTCGTGTTCGTTTTATGAAGGAACCATCCTCGAGGAAGTGACCTAAAAGGACCCACGGACTCACCGTGAACTGCAGCAGAGGCATGCCTGGCTGCATGAATGGGTAAGACGATGTGTTCGCTACGACTGAGATAACTTGTTGTACCTCTGTGTGCAAGCAAGGCAAACGTGGTGTGTGTGTGTGTGTGTGTGTGTCAGTATGGGAGGGACTCTCACAATGTTCTGTTAAAAAAAAATAAAATAAAAGTAGCAAGGCAAGGAAGTGGCCGCTTCTGAGTGCAAACCACAAGAGAGCGGGCCACTCTCCTCCCGTCATGCTCAATGGGTGAGTATTGCCTTTCTTTTAGCTACACATGCTGTTTATGCAGCTTAGTCACTCGCATCACATCTCAGACCCAGTAGCAAATGCTGGACCTTTAAAATGATCCAAACTGTTTGGACATTTAACACCTGTTGTAGGTATCTGTGGCGATACCAGCTTTTTATAGGTTAGAGTGTTAGTCTGATTCCCTAGAGGACGCTGCTGTGGTATCACTGAGCAAAGAAAGCAAGACTCAAGCTTCAGAATACCAAAAAGACTAAGGAAGACACATCTTCATAAATGACTATGCTCTGAGTGCGGATATCGCGATGGACTCATTTTTTATGCTTTCGCGATAAATGTTTCCCAATTTTACCGATTAGGTTAAAACATAAAAAAAATCAGGTAGAGCTGGCAGCAGAAAATATTTAACCAAGGTTCTGTGTTGATCAGACGTTTACGTACAGTCCAGCTATTTATAGCTGATAACTGCCTGGTTACAAAGCAAAGGGTATGTAGCAATTTAGGTAATACCTGGATAATATTACAAGGATTCATCATAGAAGTCATTACTAATTATTAGGCCAGGATAACTCTCTCGATGTTCAGCTGGGTCTCAGATCCTCCATTTCCCTGAAGTGGCACTAAATGCCACACACCCCCCCCGGTGCTTTGTAATTGTATAGCATGACTGGTGCTTGGCCTGGTTCCAAAAGCCCCGAATTTTCCTGATTTTGGAGACTACATCACGATTGGTACCAAATCAAAATTAGAATCACAGGGTGATGTGTCTCGCTAATACAGGGGTCTCCAACCTTACGCCCTTATTTACAATGTGAGCTACTATTAGTAAGATTATAGTGTTCACAGGGCATAGTGCAAGTTCCTCCTATATTGACGTTCTCTCTCTATACACACACACACACAATGCTTGGTCTACTTCCTAAATTTCCTTCAGGATCAATAAAGTGTGTATGTATATATATATGTATGTATGTATCTATCTATCTATCCACTTGGGCACAGAGGTGCAATGTTGACAAGTTGTCAAGGGGGGGGGGGGGGTCAGCGACAGATAGATGAATTTTCCTTTCACATCCACTCAGCAGCTCGTTATGTCACCACAGAGCTCATTGTCCTAGACAAAGACAAATGCACGTCTACACACAAGTTACAAAATAAAATAAAAAACACCACTGTTCAAAAGTTTGGGGTCACTTATAAATTTCCCATGGAACAGCCTTCATTTCTCAGAACAGCAATAGACAGGTGAGTATCAGAAGAAAGCTCTTTGTTTCTGGTCGTTTTGAGTCCTTAATCAAACCCACAATTGCTTATGCTCCAGACACTCCACTAATCTAAAGCAGGCAGTTTTATTGCTTCTTTAATCAGCACACCAGTTTTCAGCTGTGCTAACAATTTCAAAATGGATTTCTAATGATCAAATTTGCCTTATAAAATGATAAACCTGGATTAGCAAACAACGTGCCTTTGGATCACAGGGCTGACGGTTGCTGATAATGGGCCTCTGTATGGCAATGTAGATATTACATTAAAAATCAGCCGTCTCCAGCTACAAAAGTCATTTACAACATGAACAACCATCTACACAGTATTTCTGATTAACTTGATGTTATTTTAAATGGACCAAAAAATGCTGTTCTTTTGGAAACAAGGACATTTCTAAGTGACCTTAAACCTCGGAACAGTGTTGTACATGTGATTTCTAATAAGTCTTATGCGTCATTTGCTCCCCATGAGCTACCAGTAGCTCACGCTTGACGCGCTGGTGATCAGTGTACTATTATGTATATGTAGTGATTATGTCAGGGTAAGGGACTCAGCCAGTGCACCTGAAGACCAGAGAGCAGCATTTAGCCTGACCTTTTCATTTCCATGACATAAAAAGCAGTAGAAGGAAATACATCAGAGAAAGACAGTCATTTTACTTAGCTAACTATAGCCACTGAAGGAGTTCACTGCATGTGTATAATAAGAAAATAAGACCTTTTTTAATCACGAGCATAATAATCGCATTGTCGACATTAAAGTTAAAACTTCAGCTAACCTGCATGTTCATAGCTAACCTGATTATTTGCTTTATTCATGTGTTTTTACTGACGCCCAATTATTGTACTCCAGAGTTATCATTCCCTGGATAGGAAAAGAGGCGATGGGACAAGCGGAGAAGGGAAAGGGTAGCCTGCAGAGCTGGAGAGTGTCTTATGTAAGGGGGCCAGCCAGGGATTAGTGTGACAGCAGGTCACCTCTCTGCCAGTCAGGACACATATCTTTGCCACATTCTAAACGTTTCATCGACTCCAATGTGTTTTTCTTACTTTCTTCTTTTTTTAAAGTCTTGATTATTTATTTCTTGATGAGTTATTTGTTGACTTTACAAATAATAGCTAAGAAAGGTTTCAAAGCCCTGAGCCCCGCAGGCGTCTCATTGTCAGTCCTGAGCCCTGCTACTTTAAAAGAGTCGACCCTTCAGCTGTGAACAAGTGTTTTATGCTATTTGTGCAAACATATTTAGCAAAGGTTTTCATTTTACGTTATTTCAGCTGAAAACACAGACCGTCTGTTTTAACGGAAAGCCTGTCCTTTCAAACGCTGCAGTCTTCAACAGGCATGTTTACCTGGTGTATTTGGGGAAAAGCCAAAAGGCTCTACTAGACTTTATTTGTCTCAGTAACTTTGTAGATGAAGGTGGAAGATTTTAAAATAGCCACTTTCTCACTACACCAAGGTGTGGTCTTATATTTAACTTGCTAAAAGTCACAGAGACATACTGGTATAGCATCTGAATGTCACATTTACAAAACACAATGCGGTCACCAGCCGTGCATTTTTGTGTTGTCATCCATCCATCTTCTTTTTCAAACAGTATGGTGATCGAGTTCAGCCTCAAATGCAAACACTGCATAGAGAGTGACTTCTGCCCAATGCCGCCTGGCACAGAGACATGCTGCTGGTAAGGGAAAGATAAACAATCACAGCATTCATAGCTCGCCTTGGTAGCTGTTGTCGCAGTCGGTGCCTACATGGTGTGGCCGGCCTTGAACGACAGCAGTGCAGTCAGCGCCAAAACATGATTTTGAGCTTGGCAGAAATTGCGTTCCAGTGTCAATAACATGTATAAAACTCTTATGCACGTTAGCCAGCACCACATAAGAAGCTCAGTCACCTGCTACATGCTGCCCAGAATGCAACATCAGACTACTTCAGAGTCGGTAACCTGCAGTGGTGACTTTGGGTAAATTTATGGCAAAAGTGACTCTGATGCAGGACCACCTGATTTGCTGATTACATGCAGGGGTTTAGACAGAAATTCTGGGTCCCCTGAAAAAATGTCGCCATGCCCCTCTAAAGCCCCTGGTAATGTGCCCATACCTTGTTGCACAGTAACTATCCATGACCCCTGTGGCAGACCAGCCCCTGCAGTTTTACAGACAAGCCGGCTCCCCACATTACCGGCCAGTGCAGATGTGCAGATGTTCACAACTGAAGCAGTTGTGAAGGTAACGCACATCAGGGGCAGCAGAAAAGATGGGCTTTCTGCAGTTTTTGGGTGCCACTGGATATTGTTCAGCCTTTGTTAAGGCTAAATGTGCTTCTGTGTTTTACACTCTCATTTCTCATAGACAAGGAGCATAAGGGAGCAGCCCGCCTCACTTGTTTGTTTGGGGAAACAAAAGTACCCTCCTCCACATTTTCCATCCTATTCCTCCCACAGCTGCACCAGGGGCTGTGACACAGTTCTTTTTTTGTCATTTTCTTTTACTGTAGACACGTCATTAGTGAAAAACATAATTCAAAGCCGTAAAGACCAAAGGGAAGTGAATAAAAGGTATCTTTATATGAAACGCAAGTAAATTGACCTATTATCCATACCTTACTGGTGTTTTCCCTACTGCAAAAAATTCACAATCAGTATGCATCCATCCAAGTGCTTATCCTGGTGCTTGGGCTGTACACATACAAAGGAATGAAAAATTAGTTCTGTGCTACAATGTCTGGTGGTCCTTCTCGCACGTCCATAACTGATGAAGTTTTGATTTCAGATGTGGTTGACATCATAGTTATATGATATCTGAATCATGCTTTGTTTTGGGAAGGATCAAGCACACTTCAAAATAGAACTCAAAAAATCTGTAATTGGGACCAGGGGCATCATATAGAGGGGAAACGTTAGGGTGATTTCAAGGGCCCCTGTGTGCCAGGGGGCCTAATGTCTTTGGTATATAATTGGATTGGTCTGGGCTGAAGGCCCAACATGATATGCTTTCATAGGGCCCAAAATCTCTAGCAGTGCCCCTCAGTGGGTTCCTCTTGGTATGCCACATTTCTCCTGCAGTCGAAGGCATTATGTTTAGGCGATACTCTGTCTTCCGGTTATCTAAGGGGAGTGACGCAGACTTCATCTTCAGTTTCTGTTGAATGTGACTCAGATAACATGTTTGGGGATTTTTTTAAAAAGCTGTAATTCAGCAGCTCGGCTGGGATGGAACACTAAAATACCTTGAGGGACCTTCTAAGAACGGCTCGTGGTGCTTTCATGTGCTGCATGATTTGCAGTTTATCGTTGCTACACAATGTGATGTTATGATTTCCCTGGAAGGGCTTATTAGTTCCTTGTTTTCTAAAGTGCCATTCAGCAGGTGCAGGGGCTAAACCAGAGCAGTAGTAGAGGAGTAATCACTGCAAAATTTAACCCCCCCCCGCCAGCCCTCAAATTCACCAAGTGCCCCTTTTGATAACAGAAAATTTACGGAAATTTCACAACAATTTACCGAGAACCGACCCCTCTCCAGGTCGGCAAATTTTACCGAGCTCCCACCCCCCTCCCCGCCCCCAATGTCCACCTGCCGTGAGACCCCTCCTATTTGCTCCTGAGTGTGAGACCCCTCCTGGAGCTGTTTGCCTTGCTAGAGAGTGTTCTTAGTGGTTTAAAGAAAGCTGGGGATGATATTTGTCATGAGAACAGGATGGGGACAGCACATGTGTCCTTTTCTCAAAATAAAGGAATTAAATTGCCTGAGGTGGGAAAAGTATGGTTTAGACAAGCTAAATTTCCCCCTAGGATAATGCAATATATAGACTATTGGTGGATATATTTATTTTAGCGTGCACTTTACCCCTGTAATTGTGTACACACAGCCCTCGATGTGTCTTATGTTGCACTGTGGTCCTGGAGAAACGATGTCTTGTACCACTGCATACATATGTATGGCTGGCACGACAATAATGTTCACTTGACTTAACTTGACTTGAAAGGCAGCATTTGCAAAACTTATAAAACTTTGCAATGGTGTTGCATTGAACAGACAGCTTATAGTGAAACAGTAAAAATTAATCTGGAAGAAGATGGGGAGGTAAATGTGAGTAAAATTGCCATGAACAGTGTGCTGCGATTGTGATAGAAGCTGTGGTGACTGTAGCATGTTCCCACACGTTCATTGTCCACACTTCTTTGCTTTAAAGTGACTGACAGGACCTGGAAAGTCCCTCTTTTGCCTGTGGGCTGGGGGGGCTGAGGGGAGGGACATCAGACAATTGAATATGCCACTTTGCGAGAACAGGAAGTTGCCTCTGCAAGATGGCAGTGAGTGTGTAATAAGTAGGTGAGGGGTGTTGCACACAAACATGGCCTGACGGAAGCTATTTCCTGTATCTTGGACACGTCAGACCATCTGGGGTCCTCCCTGTCGCTGGTGTATCAGCGGACGCCTAATGAGGTAGCCGTCAGGTCCTTCCTTCCGTGTCATGATTTGCGGCTCGCTGTGGTAACATGGTGGCTGTGCATACCCATGGCTGTGTCAGTGAAGAAGAAGAAATCATTCGCGTTTTCGGGCCAACATACCATAAGGACATGCTACAAAGACTGGGATGGCACGTGAGTTCACCTTATTGTCTTTTTTTATCGAATAAATAGCTGTATTTGGGCCAGGGAGGAGCTCTGTGACGTAGGAGCAAAGGGTCAGTGATGTCCCCAGAGTATAAATTTCAAATTTCAGAGTCTCAGAGATGGTTCTTAGGGGAGTATTCTGGAAGGGACACTGTTTGGGAGTCGTGAAAGCAGCCATGGATTGGGATTAATCATGCAGCAGCCATTGTTTGTTGTTGTGTTTACATGGCACAGGTGAACATGTGGAAGTGGATAATTTTGCTTCCTTTTGGTTCGTGAAGGTGCTAAGTCCCAACATTTCAGCTCGTCGTTACTTTGGGCTTCCCTGCCTTCGCTCCAAAGGCAGCCATCCAAAATATCAGTATGATGTCTAGCGACTCACACAGCTACATCAGAGTTCAGCTTATCTGAGCTGTTATACATGAGGGCATTAATGGTTTCGTCCGCAATGGAATTAACACAAGCCCGCCCTTTCCTGGTGCCAACGTCACACACAAAACAGACATGAGAGTCTTGAGCGATGTCTACAAAAGGGGTCCTCACTCCGGCTTGGATCTGTTGATGATCAGTCCTTGAGGAGCAGATCGCTCGAGGCATTTAGCAAAAATATTGCCTAGTAAATAACCTTTGAACATATGGTAAAGCACAAATTATGTTGCTGTGGAAAAAATCTGCCCAAAACTACAACATCAAGGAATGTCTATTGTGCTGACGGGTGTCCATCTAACTGGTGCAAAGCATAGTCTACACACATTGTTTGTTTAATGACGCATTCATTTCTGGCCACCTGTTGACTGCCAGACTGAAATGCTGCATTTTTGCACATCATGGCAGATCAGTGCGGTGAAATGTTCATTCAGGCATTCGGATCTGTCTTTGTTTCATTTCGGTATGTCTACAGTCAGGTGAAGGAAGCTTGTTTAGAAAGCAGCTGGGTCCTGTTAGCAAACAAGAAGTGACACAAAGGGAAAGTAGTTATTAACTTCTCGAAGAAGTCCGATTGAGGCATTTAACAGAAACAGGCAGGGTGGAAACTGAAGTTTACCAACAGAAATATGAATCCCACTAAACAAAGGGAACCAAAAGAGACTAGAATAAAAAGAGGAACGGGTATGAAATAGAAACTGAACTCAAACTCCCACGGCAGAGGGAGAGTGGGGCAGCTCAAACAGAACAGGTTCCTGTGGGCCACCCTGCCAGACACACGCAGGGCTCGTGAACCACTGCAGTCAGCGTGTGCCCAGGATCGAGTCCCCTCCACAGGCAGATCACTGTAAACGAAGACATGACCTAAGAATAAGAGGATGAGCTGTGGAGCTATAATGAGACAGAGACGTGCTTTCATTGCTCTGTACTGAAGATTTTTAGGAATGAGAAGTGACACCATTTTGGAAGTGAAACTACTGCTACAATTCAGTGATATACTGTATAATATGACTTTAACACTGTACATTATGCCTTTACAACACTGTATATCTGTATTAGCACTGACATTATAATTCCATCAGTACTGCCCATTATATCTGTCAGACTCAAGTCTCAGTTGTCATGACTTGAAACTTGCTTTCCAATTTATAAAAAAGACTCGACTTGACTTAGACTTGGATATTGTTGATTTGAGACTTGACTTAAACTTATTCTCAATGAGATGCGAAGTCAAACATTCTATCACTGCAATTAATATTAGTTTCCACCTTGGTCACGGTATCCACCACCTTATCTACCTACCTATGAAGTGATTGCAGGTACTGGACCTATTCGCAGTAACAGAACTGTTGCAGGGATTTTATAAATACGACTTATTTGGTGTTACATTGACAGATATGAAGGTTTATATAAGGTTTAATATTTAGCTACAGCTAAGTGACAATTCTGTCAAACACTTATTGACCAATACAGTGTGTGTGACAAAGATTTAAATCATTTTTCAGTTTTCTGCAAGTCGAAGTCTATTTTCATTAGAATTGTATCAGATGTGAATTGCTGAACACTGTTCAAATGCAATGGGAAATACACCAATTTCAAAACAAAAAATACATCACAGTATTTTTTTTCTAGTTATTTGAATCGTTTACTACAGGAACTCTTTACTTAGGGAGATAATAATATTAATACACATTAAAATAATTAGGACTGACCATCATGACATAACTTGCTTGTTCTCTGACTTGACTTATTAATTATCATAAGCATGACTTGAGACTTGATGGTTAGGGCTTGTGACTTACTTGTGACTCAGGTATTCGGAACTTAGTTTCATGTCTGCCTACTAGTACCATGCATTATGTCTGTAACAGCACCATACAATAAGTACTGTCATGATTCTAAATGTACTATATGTTATATGTGTAACAGTACAGACCTGATGACTCAGTACTGCATGTTATACACTATATTTCCCAAAGTATTGGGACACCCCTCCATTCGTGAAATTTCCTCGCTACTAAATATTCCACGGTCGACTGTTAGTGGTATTATAACAAATTGGAAGCAACAGCAACTCAGCCATGAAGTGGTAGGCCAGGTAAAATCACAGAGCAGGGACAGAGCATGCTGAGGCGCACAGTGTGCAGAAGTCACCAACTTTCTCAATAACTACATACCTCCAAACTTCATGTGGCCTTCAGATTAGCTCAAGAAAAGTGTGTAGAGAGCTTCATGGAATGGGTTTCCATGGCCAAGCAGCTGCATCCAAGCCTTACATCACCAAGTGCAATGCAAAGCGTCGGATGCAGTGGTACAAAGCACACCGCCACTGGACTCTAGAGCAGTGGAGACCTGATCTCTGGAGTAACGAATCACGCTTCTCTGTCTGGCAATCCGATGAACGAGTCTGGGTTTGGTGGTTGCCAGGAGAACGGTACTTGCCTGACTGCATTGTGCCAAGTGTACAGTTTTGTGGAGGGGGGATTATGGTGTGAGGTTGTTTTTCAGGGGTTGGGCTTGGCCCCTTAGTTGCAGTGAAAGGAACTCTTAATGCCTCAGCATATGAAACCATTTTGGACAATTTCATGCTTCCAACTCTGTGTGAACAGTTTGGGGATAACCCCTTCCTGTTCCAACATGGCTGCACACCATGCACAAAGCAAGGTCTAAAAAGACATGGATGAGCAAGTTTGGTGTGGAGGAACTTAATTGGCCTGCACTGAGTCCTGACCCCAACCCGATAGAACACCTTTGGGATGAATTAGAGTGGAGACTGTGAGCCAGACCTTCTCGTCCAACATCAGTGCCTGACCTCACAAATGCTCTCCTGGAAGAATGGTCAAAAATTCCCATAAACACATTCCTAAACCTTGTGGAAAGCATTCCCAGAAGAGCTGAAGCTGTTGTAGCTGCAAAGGGTGGGCCAACTCCATATTAAAGCCTATGAATTAAGAATGGAATGTCATTAAAGTTCATGTATGTGTAAAGGCAGGCATCCCAATACTTTTGCCAATATAGTGTATCTGAAAACAGTGCTTATACTATGACCATAACAGTACTACATGTTTTATCTGTAACAGTAATGATATTATGGCTGTAACAGTACAGTACGTATAACAGTACTGTATGATACACACTCCTGGGCAAAAAAACAATGGGCCAAAATGTAATGTTGTGCAATGAGGGTTCAAGCTGGTCAAAGCCGATAGAAAGGCAACAGTAACTCAAATAACCACTTGTTACAACCAAGCTATGAAGAAGAGCATCTCTGAACACACAGTATGTAGAAGCTTGAAGCAGACGGGCTATGGCAGTAGAAAACCACACCAGGTGCCACTCCTGTCAACTAAAAACTTCGTCCCCTCCAACTGATTCAGAATGCAGCTGCTCGACTTGTTTTCAACCTTCCCAAGTTCTCCCATACCACTCCT
>JAAGVU020000113.1:21736547-21752246 GCA_011763525.2 Mormyrus iriodes | reverse complement strand
GGTGTTTATTTGTCCTCTGTTAAATCGGTAGGTCATTGTGGAAGTGAAATATTTTAAAGCCATGTACAGGGTAATAGTAATGCGCGCATTTTACTCTGTATACTTTGAAACGGAGATAAAGGAGACAGTGGGAATGTGTGCGTACAGGAACGGAGATGCGCGCGCGTGTGAGTGGACTCCGACCTGCAGCAGAGTATGCAGCAGACTGTAAGTAGTTCGTGACGGTCGACACGGTTTGATTTGTTCAAACGTCACAGTGTCCAGTCCCATTTAGGGATGCTACTTATTACAGTTTTGTTATTTTTCCCCCATAAAGTGGGGGGGGGGGCGGATTAAGGTCTCTATAACTGGGGGGAACGTGTGTCGTCGTTGTCTCCCCCCCCGCCATCTGCGCCCCTGGAATTGTATGTGTGTGTGTGTGTGTCTGACTATGGTTAGACGTCTGCACACCAAGCAAGCATAAGCCATCCCGGATCTTATTATTATTACCCGCAATTACAGCAACTGCGATAAGGAAAGTGCTTACTCAGAGGTCACATCATCCAGCTTATTATACGTCAGGCAAAGTCCCTGAAAATATCCTCAAGTATTGAAAATGATGATAATATTGAAAATATTTACCGTGAGATATTTCATATAAGCAGCTATCATGTTTATTCTTTATATATAGATCTTGTTATATACCACTTCACTGAAATATATTTTTGCAGGTGATTTTCAACATAATCTTTTAAATGTCTATTTATTTGGGGTTGACTAATGAAGCCAAATTAAATACTGGGGGGTACACATCTCCCCCTTCCCCCTTGGATCCTGTTCAAAGTATCTTGCACCCAGATTTTCAATAGGATGAAGACACCCAAGATGTAGGCTCGATCGTTCTCTGTCTCTTGGCCGCCGTGCTTGGCAGGAAGCAGCCCCATTTACAAGAAGCCGGGTTTCAGTCGCATTTTCATTTGACCGTGCTGAGTGGCGCTGGTTGCAGCCTGCAAAGGTGCACGTGTTGCAGATCACGCTCACGTGCTCACCTGCCACCTGCACTCACAGACCCCCACTGGTGCACCGCTGCCAGATAAACGAGTGAGGCATCACTCTGCTGATGTGTGGACCCCTGTTCCTTTTGACCACTTTCTCATACAAACCGGAGACGTGCATGACTTTCCATTTCCTCCCTATCCTGGTTCACCTCAGAGTCCATTCATAAATCTCCCTGACTGTTTTTGTGTCTGGTCCAGTCACCCTGTGGAGGCGGAGTGTGTCTCCGTTGCTTATCTGTTGTCCACAATCCCTGACAGGAAAAAAGTGCTTTGAACAAGTAATGATAGGGGTCATCAGTAGGACTGTGGGACCAGCCCATGCCCAGAACACGCACACCCTCTGCCTATCCGAGACGCTCTGGACAGCCAGCGGCTTCCAGTTACGCAGCTGTGAGCCCAAAGAAGCTGCTGATTTAATCTTCCTTTGGGCAGTTCCCTTTGATCCTCGCTGGCATGTTTCTCCCCTGGCACCCATTCAGCCCCTTGCTCCACCCTGCAGGGGCCACATCTTGTAGATCCGCTGCTTTCAATATTCCTCTGGATTCCTGTTCCATCCCGGGGGTCGCGGCTGCAGGGGCAGGAAGTCGTGTGCTCAGAGGAGGGCAAAACATCCCATTTCCTTCCTATTTTTTCCATGGGTGGGGTCAAGGCTTTGCCGGCAGACTTCTGCCGACATGCTCCAGATCCCGTCAGTTCGCCGGCTCCCGACTGCAGCCGGCATGACGGTCCGGCATGTTTGGTGAGAGATCCGTGATCATGGCGCCTGCAAGGCGGGAGAAGAGAAGGTGAGGGGGACGGGGATGGGGACTGTGGCGAGGCAGCTGGAGAGGAGCGAATGCCTGTGGGATTGAGGAGGACAAGCAGGTTAAGGCAGTCAGACAGTATGAAGGGCAGAACATGCTGGGGAGGCAGGTTACAGGGCTGTCACGACTGCTGCTCTGGTTCCCTGATTGGTCTTTCGCCTGAAAACTGTTCAGTCTAGCTGTGTTGCTGAAACATTTGCAGGGCAGGCTGAAAGTGGACTTCCTGATGGTGGTGGTGGAGTGGGGGTGGGGGGGCCTGAAACTTGAAATTGCCGACAGCAAATGCAGTTCTCCTGACAGGAGGAGGCTAAGCTTGTCGACAGCCTGATTCAGAGGAACACAAGGATGTTGTCCTGGTCGTGTGTATGTGCGATGGTTCTCCTGAGCCTGCTGGCTGCTTTAGGATGCTGTATTAACAGCAGGAGTTTTTCTCCCTTCTCTCAGAAACATGGCCTCCTGTCAGACTCTCTGGCCCACCCCGATGAGGGCCATCGGTGCCCAGAACCTCCTGACGATGCCGGGCGGCGTGTCCCAGTCTGGGTACCTCCATAAGAAGGGAGGCAGTCAGTTCAGCCTGATGAAATGTGAGTCACCATGGCAACCGCCGCTATCCAAGTCGTCTGTGGTCTGAGGAGTCGCGATAATTCTGACACACAAGTTTGAGGATGTTAACAAGCCGAAACACTATTTCCAGAAGTGCACCTGTGACTAGAAGGTCAAGGTTCTTCCCCTTTAAGGAGGAACTAAAGGTCTAAGCCAAACCATACCTCTAAGTGGGTAATTATCACCTGAATTACAAAGGAACAATGTAATCATTAACAGCATTATAGTACATATCATAGTACATATAGTACATAACATAATATCACTGTGGTGTCCATGCTCTTCTACTTCCTTTATACCCAAAATAATCCAGACAGCACTTTTTAATCTCGCATGAAGGTTATTGAAGCGGACTGTTCTGGGTCAGTAAGCTTAAATAGCTTAGCACAGTAGCCATAGGCAAGAGTATTGTATATTTATAATAATGCACTTTTTGACAAGCCCGCCTATGACTTTTGACTTTGTCCAGGGCCACTTCGGTTCATCATCCTTCACAAGGGCTGCGTGTATTACTTTAAGAGCAGTACCTCCCCTGCACCACAAGGGGCATTCTCCCTCAACGGCTACAACAGGTCAGTGCTTAGAACTGTACTGAAAACCTCTCCTTGAGAGCTGCTGTTGGTTGTACGGAGAGTTTTCTTTAAATTCTAAAATAACTTACCTTGTAGCCCACCACATATTATTTAGGTGAATTCGTTTTGGTCTAGTTGAGTTTTTAGGCCACATCACGGGGACGCGGAGGGCCACATCCTGACTTGCAGGAAATCTTTTTCTCCTCTCTGCCTCCCCTGAAAGTCTTGAGGCTTTGATTATGAGCTCCAGCAAACTGCCCACTTTTTGTTCAATGGCCAGCCACAAATGCCCCCATTTTCCACTCCTTGTTAAGTTTCTACAAGAATGACGGATAATAAAAAAGAGGGTAATACATAGGCTGAATTCCTCAGTTATCCAAGTTATTTTAAAATCTCTTTTTTCTCTATCATTCTGGACTTGTGGAGTAAGCCCGGTTCCTGTGCCCCTGGCATGCTGAGCACTTGCAGCATCTTGGCCAGATGTGGCATAATTACACCCCAGAGCAGCTCCTCCCAGGCGCTCGAGCCGCTCCCAGGTTCCCCAGCCCATGGGGCAGCCATAACCACGCGAGTTTGGCTGCAGTGCTCCAGGGAATTAGACCTCCAGGCAAGGGCATAACTTTGTGTTGAGTATTGGGGAGGGTTGAGATCTCCACCCATTTAAGGGGTCCAGGGGGTTTTTTTGGCTGGTTTTGATTACTGGGGGGTTACAACCCTCTCTGTCTGTTCTGTCATAGATTTAGCTAATGTAGCTAATCTAGTGTTTCACACAGGTGTCCGATAGCATGTTACGGTCTATATCAGTGCTTGTCATCCCGCACCTCGGAGTCATCCAGACGGTCCATGTTTTTGCTCCCTCCCAGCTACCCAGGGAGCAAACACGTGGACCTTCTGGGGGTCCCTGGGACCAGGTTGAAAAACGCTGGACTATACTAAATGTTTTCATTGACTGACCACCTTTGGAGAGCTACTCCTGTCAAGTTAGTATACATGTGAGCTTTGTTATTATTCTGAGAAGAGACAAAATCTTCATATTCTTTATTTTTTTCTGGAAATGACTAGTGATTTAAGACTGGCCTAGGTAACATGATGAACACACTCAGCAACCGGATCCGTAACTGTCATTTTACATGCTCTGCCAACAGAGTGATGCGTGCCGCAGAGGAAACCACTGCCAACAATGTGTTTCCCTTCAAGATCGTCCACTTCAGCAAGAGGCATCGCACCTGGTACTTCTCTGCAGCCTGTGAGGATGAGAGAAAGGTGAGGCCACTGATGGCCAGCAAGAGGCAGTGTGGCTCTCTATGATTAACCCCCTGATTAAATATGCTAGTTATCTAATTAAGAATACATTACATAGTGTATAGTAAATCATATTTATCATCATCATTGTCAGTATTCAGTCAATTACAATGGGGCTATAAAAGTCACATAATCCCCATTTATGCACCAATCCAGGAATCTGTCACTGGCAATAATACCAATGAACAGGAGGGGGCAGTAGAGTCAATGTGTGACCTCTGGTTTAAATTGACAGAAATGGATGCTTGACTTGAGAAAAGAAATTGACTTCTATCATGACAGAAGAGATGTACATGTCACAAGGTAGGAATTCTCCTTTATTTTAATCTTAATGATTATGTTTTTATTCCAGTGCATTATGGTATAGCCAATAGGTAATCTGTCAGTGAATATGATGAAAGGCTATTATTATGCTTTCCCACTGCACTACTTGGTAAAACTATAAGGCTTGTATAGAAAGACATGCTCCTGTATTGTTCCACAGAGCACTCTGATCCAGGCCCCTCCCTTTTCCCTTATGTCTGCATCTATATATATCAGGTGACTGCACAGCTCTTATCCAGGCTCCGCCTCCTTCCTTTATTTGTACATCTGTGTTTTCCCACTGACTGCGCAGCTCTAATCTGGACTCCTCCCTCTTCCCTTATTTGGTTGCATCTCTCATAATCATTGCAGTCCCAGCAGTTTCCTCTTTTTGATAAACTGTCTATCCAACTTGGGTTCCCAGCAAGGAGCTGATGTGTTTCCGAGTGATACGCAAAGTGCCGGAACTGTCCTAAAAGTCCCAGAAAACATAAATGTATTCTGTGAATCTGGGTGCGTGTAGGTGTTTAAGATACTGGCAGAGATCCACGTTCAGCCCTCAGGCTGCAGTGCTCCAGTGGAAAATCAGGTTGCATAAGATTATAAACTGAATTAGCATGGGGATATCACCCAAAAGAGGGCATTTTCATTGTTGTATTTGTTTCCTCGATGTTCCAGCGATTCTAATGCAGACTTAGACGGCTTTTATGGTTCCATCGAGAAGCCCCTCGAGATAAACTATGCCCCAGACACAGAAGATGGTAAGAGATGTCCATCATTCCCAGCATGTACAATGTGCTATGGCGTTTGACTGAATGGCCGGTTTCTTCAGTAAGGAGCATATTGGTAACTTTTTAACTGACTGTTTTTGCCTTCTTAGACGATGTCGAAGAAGATGAGGAGGATGAGGATGAGGACTACCTTAAACCAGACGGGGGGCAGATCACAACAGGTACTGCCCTTTAATTTGTCGTGCGGTTTCCATCGCGGTTGCCTGCTGTGCTTTTCTCATGCTCATGAGAACTGAGAGAGCTGTACTTGTGGCCAGGCTGAATCTCCCTTGTATAACCTGAGGCATTGTTCTCTTGGCTGTAATATCTGCAAAGGTTTTCTGTCACCGTGTCACTGTAAAGTTCTTGTGTTGGATTTTCTGTCTAACCCTAAGATTGGTTATAATACATCTGTTTATTCAGCTCACCCTGTGAGGCCTCCACCAGCTTATCCTCCTCCCCCAGTTCCATTTCTGCCACAAACAGACTCTCCACGGGGTGCATCCCCGCCATCCCTGGCTCCCACCAAGAATCTTCCAGTCCCTGTACCCAGGAAGCCGGCCCCACCCCTCCCCCCTCCCAAGCTGCCCAAACCTGATAACCTGGTTGAAAAGGACATTGTCAACAAAGGTCCTCCGCCCCCCGTGCCATTACCCCACCTCCCGCAAAAGCCTAGCCCAGAACCTCACCCCCAACTGCCTAAAAGCAACACCCCCTCCACAGCCCCTTTGCACCAGAAGAAAAAAACATCAAATATGCTGGGTGTCCACACGGAAACCAAGCCCCCAGTACCAATGCAAGGTCCCAAGACTCTGCCCATCTGCGTCGATCTGGAGAAGAGTCTGTCTCTGGTGATTGGGTCCAAGCCCTCTCCACTCTCACCCTCAATGAGGCCCCCGGAGGAACTAGCAAAGCCGGCCATGTACAGACCCTCACTAGCACCTAAGCCTCCAAACAGCGACAAGAAAACCAGAGGCCCCTTCCAGTAAGTGCCACCTTCCCCTGTTCAACTCTTTGCTCTCTCTCTCTCCTGTTTCCCCTCACTATACCTTTTCTCCCCTTAGTCTCCCATCGTTCACAGTCCCACAGAACCCTTGACGTCTTGTCATAGACATTTAAGAGACCCCTGTAAGCCTGTCATCATCAGTCCTAAAAAGACACCAGCCATTAAATAAGAGCAGAGACTTTTTATTTCATGTTCTTTGTAAGGATAATCTCACTGAGAGCATTTATAAGTATATTTCCAATAGGACAATATTATAGCCAGGGGCATAGCAGGAAATTCTGGGCCCCTTGAGAAAATGTCACCTTGGGCCCTCCCTGACTCCCTCCAGGTGTATTCAAGGGCCTTTGTAATGTGCTGGGCCCCCCTGAATCTGCCAGGGTATTCATGCCCTTACCGGACCCCTGACTGTAGAGCTGCTGTGACAGTTTGCGAGTTATTGCAGTACGTTTTTAGGATCAGCTGACTAGCTTCCCAGAGCAAGTGATAGTCTGGCGATGGTGTGGTTGCAGATAACAGATCTCGTATTTGTTTTTTCCTCAGAAGATCCTCACCCGATGGACAGAGTTTTCGCACCTCCGTGAATGAAGTACCAGCACACCTGAGGAAGGTCGTCCCAAAGCATGGAGATGACTCAGACGATGACTACGAGAACGTGAGTGGGGGGGGTGGACAAATGCCGCTTTCCCACTGCCACCATGAACTGAGCCATACCTCAGCTGTACCGCAAACTAGTGGTTTTCCATCGTAAATTATGCAAGTCGTACCTAAGCAATAGCCATGCTGACATGGCCCTGCTCACCATCAGGACCAATAGCGTCACCAAACCGAGCTGGTTGCATCACCTCCATTTGACTGGTCGACATGCATGGTGATACCTGTGTGCTTTGATATACATGGTTATTCTGAAGGCATATTCTATATATTATTCATTTTTCGTAGTATCGCACATCTCCATGTATCGATCTATTCCCTATAACTCGGATCTTGAAAATTTCCATCCAGCTACTTAAAAAGGTACTACGGAACAGCTGAAAGGAATGGATTTGTAATGCAAATTCACGGAAGCGAATGCTGATTCTCTTTGATGCTAATACAAGACGGCGATTCTCACAGACTTGCTGGCGGAAATTAGCAGATGGTAAATCATGACGTACACTGTGAACAGTAAATAATCGTATATTCGGTTTTACATCACTTTTGCGCTCCAAACCAGGCAATGTTTTTACCGAGCCAAACCTTCTGCAGTGGAAAACCGAAGTGATCTGGAATCGTGCTGTACCTAGTCTCTTTTGGCAGTTAGCCTCAGATACGGGTCGGTTCCCGTATGCCAGTGGAAAAGTGGCAAAAGGGACCGGCAACGTAGGATCACCAATGATACCTTTTTGTGTTATATTCTTGATCTTCCTATATCGTACAGAAGCAGCCTAAAGATTATTCTCTGGATGTATTAACCTGTAAGGCCCTACAAATACACACAGGTCCTAAAAACAACATATATTTTCTGTTCCTCCCCAGGTGCAATTGCCAGATTCAGTGTTCGTTGAAACAACAGAAACCAGCAATGTTGAAAAGTAAGAAATGAATAATAACCCTGATATGCAGTATTAATATGTAACAATAAATTTGGTACACAATACAGTACCACACGCTGCCAGATCTGATTTTTGTCAGTCTTTTCAGTTTAAATTAAGGGTTTTTCAGCAAGCTGTATTACTCCTGCTTTTGGCTCCCTCTGGTGACTATTCAGAGAATTACATTAACAGAATTAGCAGAATTGCTCTGCATTTATTAGCATATTCATTAATCTTTGATGCTTTTTAATTACAGGCTATTTAAAGAAACTTGCAGATCTCCTCAAGATGGGCTGTACTGCATCAGGAATTCAGGGACAAAGACATCTAAGGTAACACCTGCCATCTACTGTGGTTTCACCTAGGCACCGTGGTTGAAGGCTTATGAACAATCTTCAGTAAAATGTTCTGCTGTGTAAATCGCCATTTGTGTAAAATGTAGCCATTTGTGAGACGCCCTGCCTGCCATTAACACAACGTACAGTAGCACTTTATATTCGGAGGTTTGGTGCTTTACCCAAACGCACGAGTAACCACGTCTGGCAGTTTGCAGAGTGCTGAGTGTCGCGTCCCCGTCGGGCGCATTCGTCCTCTGCCATGCTCTGCACTCTGCCCAGCTGAATGCGAGGTCATGCTTCGTCTAATGCTGCGCTATGCTGTCCCATCTCCGCAGGTGCTGGTGGTGTGGGATGTGGGCCTGAACAAAGCCAGGAACTACAGGCTTTTCGAGGAGGTCAGTGCAGTCTGACATCCTACCATGGGTGCATGGCAACCAGAGGCCTACCCTGCCCACCTGTTTCAGTGCTGAAGACCAGCGGGGAGTTTAGCATGCACGGCTGTTCACCTGTTTCAGCATTCTTGTCTCTTTTTTCCGCAGGATTCCCGAATCTTCCTCGAGGCAGAAATAACCTTCCCAACACTGGCTGCCCTTGTGGAATATTACTACCTTCACCCTCTTCCCAACCACCAATCCCTTTGCTTGCAGAGACCCTATGGCTACACCCCCCCTAGGTGACAAGACTCCATCTCCCATATGTTAGTAGAACCTTGCCCTGCATGTCTGCTGAGAGTCACCCAACTATCTGTTGGCTGACATGTGAACCAGCAGGGGGGCGACAATGAAGCACCTCAGGGTGGAGCACCTTTGCAGAAGATCTAAGGCCGACACACACATATGCACACTAAAGGAGTGAAAGATATTGACGGAGACTCGGTCAAATCTGGACCCAGACGAGTGAGGGTGCAGCCACTGCAGATACCTGAAAGACGTACCACAGCTGGCCACTTGTCTACCAGCTATCAGGGAGAAAAATAGCACCTAGAGGTGTAACTGGGACTTTCCCAGACATTTGAAGGGAAACAGACAGATTGCAAAAGACTGGACTATATTTATTGTCCAAATCCTAATATAGAATGTCCTGTATAGAGCAGTGTTTCCCATACCACACTGGACAGATCCTGGTTATTCTACCCCGGTTAACAGAACACCTGTAAGGTATTTAGAGCTCCTGATTGCTTGGGTCAGGTGTTCTGGGAGCTGGGATAAAAGAAAAATGTGGATTCGTTCAGTGTGCCCTGAGGACTGATTTGGGAAACATTGCTATAGAGTATTAAGCTGTACTGGATATAAGACTCCTTTCATTGTGGTAACTTGACATGAACAAATTTAATTAGTAGTTGAACTATCTCTTTTTTAAGCAATCTGCATTTGACACACATATGGAGGATTTCTGATCAACAGCACAGGCTTTCCTGCTTTTGGAACCTGAAGCCTTTTGCCCATGATTCTACGTTCTCAACCACTTCACCACCTGCTGCCCTCACTAGTTCATTGCAAAAAAAACCCAACGGCAGTGAGGTGGGGCAGCCCAAATTTCCATCACTGTTTTTAAGCATCAAAGTTAGTCATACATTCAAGTTTGCAAATTATCCCAAACCCATCCATTTTCTGTAACCGCTTGTCCCAGTTGGGGTTGTGGGGGGTCTGGAGCCAATCCTGGAGGCTGCAGGCAGGGAACAAACCAAGATGAGGTGCCAACCCATCGCTGGGCACACTCATGAACCATTCACACATACATGCACACCTACAGGCAATTCAGCAACTCCAATCAGCCTTTTGGACCGTGGAGGGAAACCCCACGATGACACGGGGAGAACATGCAAATTCCACACACATGGAACCTGGGCTGAGACCTGAACCCTGGTCCCAGAGGTGTGAGGCAACAGTGCTAACCACTGCACCACCATGTCTTCGCCTTATCCCAAACCTATGTATCGAAATGTAAAAAATATAAATGCTATTCATGCTACCTTTATTTATATAAAAGTACTCTTGCAACAAAACTGAGAATCTTGTTTGGCATCATGATTTTGCATTTGATTGTCTTTCAGCCTTCTTCTGTGTATGTTTGTTAGAGGGCAAAATACTGAGTTCTCACAGGACAAATAGGAGAGTGTGCCCCTTGTGTTCAAGGCAGCACACTACAACTATGGCATGATAAACATACTGCAGAAATCTCATAAAGTCATGGGGAGCAAGTGCAAGCAGTTCTCAGAACAGGATTTCCATATTTCTTATTTCCCCTCCAGATGACTGAGCTTGCAGCACGTAGTGTTTGACAGAAGATTTTCAAGGGCAAAAATATTTCCAAATTTCCAAAACATTGCCATCAGATACAATAGAATAACATAAAAATGCAACACATAAATCGAGATTACAGTAAAGGAGTGTCTATTTGCACCTGGGTGAAAATAATCACACGGCATCTATTGGGCTATTTACACCTGGCCTCCTCACTCCCCACCCCCCGACTCCACAAAAAACATAAACACTGTGTTGTAATGCCTGGTTGCATGTAACCCAAACAGCTGAAAGCGCCAAAGTGGGATACACATATAAAAGGTAGAGTACAATAAACACAAAATGTACCCATGTTTTAGCGATAGTCAGCTAGCCGATGGGACACAGTAATTTTGCAAACTAGCGTTAGCAATAGCTACAGGGCTGGAACTTAGCCATGGGTTTTTTCGAGGAATAGCGTTGTTGGTTACTGGTACTTGGGTGCAAATAGTATCTGCCTTATGGTAATTCGGTTCTTATTTTACCAGATTTTTATCACCAATGTTCTGGAACAGTACAGTAACCAGAACAAGATGTACCCCAGTATTCTGCTCTCGGCTGCCCCCATGTGACCCTGACCTGTATAAGAAAGACAAATGGATGGATGATTTGGAGCAGAGGCTCCCCCCCACTTAACGATCATCCCTCTGTGTGTGTAACTCTGTCACTTGCCACTAATTGATTACACTGTGTTTGACTATGATTAGACAGGTTGACACGTCGAGTTCATGAAATTCCCCACATGCACAGCAGCCTTAGAGCTGGTGCTCTGCATATGTAAATATACATTTCTTTATAGATACTTTTAAAACATTTTTAGAATTTTTAAGAAACTAGTCCTCCCATCCAAATTTCAATCCATCCATCTTATAACTTTTATTATTTTTGCCAGATTTATAGCATGTATTTTTGCATCACCTCATTGACACTGAGTCACATATTTTGTTCCAATACAATACAGTAACAAATACCTCTGCAACACATAACCAAGATTACACTAAAGGGGGGTCTGTTTGCAGCTAGATGAAAATAGTCCTCAACTGGTGCAATTTTATGCAAGCATCCATCCTGGTCACATATATATGCATATTTTATTTGCAATTTAGAGATGCCAATTAGCCTAACTGTATATATTTTGGACTGGGGGAGAAGCAGCAAAGCTGTCAAAACAGAGGTGGGATTTGAAACCGCAACTCTGGTGGTTCAAAGCAAGAGTGTTACCCACTGAGACACCGTTTATCAGGGGAGCCACAAATTACCCTCCCGCTGTTTACCATAAGCTATGACTATATCAAGATACAGTTCTTCAAAGGGAATATCTGCAGTGAAATCACATTAGACAGATAATAAATCATATCACCCCCACTCTCTGCTCCCTTCCATAAAACTCTGCAACCAACGCCCCTTCCACTGGGTCTGTCTGAGATCATCGCTTATCCCCCTTCAAATCCAAAAACAAATCTCAAGCCAAATAAGGAAACCCAAATGCAAATATAGCAGTACCCAATCATTTAGTCTGTCAAAATACGTCTTAAAATTTCTAGTATTCACTGTGGATGAGCATGAGAATGATTAACAAATATGATATTATAAAAGTAAGCACATATGTCACTGTTATACCATTTATGTATTAATCTATCACTTGTCACGTCCAGCCCACTCTGCCTGTCCGATCCCTGTGTTTTCCTCGGGTGTGACTCCAAACTAGCCACGCCCACGGCTTGTTCATCCTGCCCTCCTGTTACCCTCTCACTGCTGTCTCGTATTTGCCCCTTATTAGTGGTGTTTATAAGCGCATCTCAGTCCTGTGATCCCTGTCTGGTCCCTGTTCCCTGTGCAATCTTGCTTGTTCCCTTTAACAAACGCCCCTGTAAGGGGTTATACTTACCCACAGCCAAGATTCTAGTCGCCATTCTCCCGCTACTAACGTGGCACCTCTGAAAGGACATTATAATGTGCAGCTTTTCCCAGCTGCTGTAAGTGGTGATTAGTGGCAGGTACATTATTTCATTACTTGCTTTTTAATAGGAATTCAAAATTAATGTACAAATGCCAAGGGATGCCCAGTTACTGTAGTATTTTCCAGCTGATCTATGCCTTACTACAGGCATAACGGTCATGAAATTAACCATGGGGAGCAGTGTTTGTGGGCTCTCAGACCTTGCCAAGTCAGAGATAACAGACATGTGATAAGTCTCAAACACCCAGTAACTCAGGTAAACCCTGCTGGGTCTGCACAGGATAAACAGGCAGACATGGCCATGGGATTTGAAGAGTGCCAGGGAGACCCTCTGTTCTAGACAAATAAAAACCCCTTCCCACAGGTCGTTTCCTGAAGGAACAGCCCTGACCCCCACCCACGCCAAGGTACTGGCAGTAGTGTTCGGCAATTAACGATAAAAGATCCTTCCCTGGTGACTGCCATCTTGTAATTAGTCCCGCAGGGTTGTCCCAGGAAACCACACCCCTAAGCGGTGTGTGCCAGCCACAAGGCAGAAAGCAGGTGCCACTGGCCTGAGATTAAGGCACATGGAGCTGGAGGCTTACTCACCTGTATGCAACCAAGATAGAGCCTTCAGACAGCCAGACCAGGCATCAGTCACATGACCAGCATCACATGACTAACCAGCCACATGACACTTACTGCCACCAGCTATATCTGAAATGGGGATTGTGAATTCAGTGGCTTCAGCGCCCCTGCCCGTATGGAAACAGTCAACCTTGAATGGTCCTTGCCATAAAAAATGTTTTTTATTGAAACAGAAAATGCTGGTTTAGTTCCTTCAACACAGAGAAATGCCTGTATTATTACTCTGTCTATGCTAACACAACATAATATAGCAAGTAATGGCTGAAAAATAATCAAACCCATCAGTTATCACTTTATTTTACAAGATGGCTTGATATTAACCTACTGAAGCGCCACATTTTTTAAGGTGACAGCTTTATTGGTACCAGAATCTGATATGCTTTCCATTACAACAGGGCAGATGTGCAGTGATGGATGTCCACGGGATATTACTGCTTCACAGAGGTGCCTTTATGCTTATGACAGTTGAGATGCAAGAGTCAGACCAGCTCCTGCATTTGTCTGATTCAGGGAGAACATCCCTCTATACACTGGTCCTTTAGGTACCAGTCAGCTGCCTCCATCACTGCAGAGCATTGTGGGTAACTGTACGCTTCCATTGTCTTTTTCAACATTTCTCCCTCCTTTCGGCACATATCAAATAACAAAGGGCCTGTATTTCGGCTTTGTGATGAAGCTCTGTTCACCAGGAGGCAGTCAGCTCCCAGAAAACAGCTTCTCGAAGGGCATTTTGTTTACTGCATCCAAGCCCTCCAGTGACCAGTCTCAGTAATTTCTCTTGTGGACGGTTAAATTTAAGTCACCCCCCTTCCTCCCCCGACACACAGCTGAGATAAGAAACTTGTGCAAAGGAAAAAGTTCGTGCCTGCCAGTGCCCAGCCTCACACCTTGAGTTCAAACCCATGTTAATACAAACATTACAGCTTATTATCAAGCTGAAAATATAATATTTTTCATATAAGAAGTCTGTTTTTTTTCTGTGTTATTTGGGTTCATTTTCATCACACTTCCAGTGAAGGGAATCCTGGTTGGTAACAGATCAGAAACTGTCAGAAAGTGTAGCAATATGTACCTTTGTTTGTCACTGGGGCTGCACCCTCCAGTGTCTGCCAATTGAACCCTAGCTGTAGGTAATTGTACCTTTTATGGTACAGAACAGGACTCTGAGGGACATTTTTGTACCATTGGGGGTACATTATTATTGTTTGTACCTTGGGTATGCTCCTCAGAGTCTGTTTCTGTACCTTAAAAGGTACAATTACTTACAGTTATAGGGTACAATTGGCAGACCCTTGAGGGTACAGCCCCTTGTGACAAGCAAGGGTACAAATTGGTACCCTTTTTTCTGATAGCGCATATGCTTTTGTATGTATGCTTTTGGACAAGGCAGGCCAAACTTAGTGATACGAGCAGCAAGCATCATTTAGGCTGGATCCAAAGCTCTGCGACCCACCTGACACCTTGCATTGCCATCCTCTCTCACTCCGCTGGTGGGGGAAAAACAAAGTACTTTGGCTTTCTCTTCCTGTCTTTCTCCCTCTCTTTCCATATTCCCTACAGCCCTCTGTCACACAAATTCCCATCTCTCTCATATATAGAGCCGTGGAAAAAATTAAGAGACCACGGTATATTTTTAAACAAATCTGCATTTTTCAATCCTGGTTTAATCCTAGTTCTGCTGGCAGAAGGCTACACTGAGCAGCAGGCTGCTTCCAGGTTCAAAAGTCAGCAGTACACAAGAACAAGGTGAAGCAGGAGACACGGGGAACGACCAGAAACCAGCCAGGTAAAGGGTGGAAGCAACTTTTTAATGCCAGAGATGACCGTTAACTTACCCATCAGTTTCTCATGAATCGTTGGATGGCATCAAGTGACCTTCGAAAGGAATGGAAAACATTAAGTGCAGGTATGAAGTGCTCTGCTAGGACAGTTTGTATCAGGCTCCTAGAAGCAGGACTGGAGTCCCATAAAGCAAGGAAGAAGCAATTCATTAATGATAAAGAGAGAAGAACCAGACTGCAGTTTGCAAAGAATATATTACTTACAGACACACACCCATAAATTGAGAAATGAGTGAAACATAATACTGTGCTGTGGTCTCTTCATTTTTATCATGGCTGTATACATGCACTCTATCTCAGGTACTATAGTTCCCTAGGTACCACATCCCAGTTTTATACAGAATCTTAAGGCAATATTTATTGTAATAATGCTACTAACTGGTGGTTACTAGACGTTAGAAGCAGGCATCAGAAACGGAGCGTCGGTACTCCATGCGTTTTGATCGCACCTTAGCAGCAAGTTTCAGCAAAACTGGGAAACGGAAGAGCCGCATGTCGTCTCTTTACCGCTCCAACAACAGTCGATCTTTTCAGGCTTGGAAATTAAGGCCGGGACTGACATCCTCTGACATTCCGCATGATCTGAGAAGCATTACAGCAATTCAGGAAAATCCTTTACAGTGGGCGCCTGTCATGCACCACGTCTTACTGTGAAGACAGATTATGCTTAAGCGATAAAAA
>JAAGVU020000113.1:21713929-21732623 GCA_011763525.2 Mormyrus iriodes | reverse complement strand
TTGAGACCTGCTCGACTCAGGACAAATGGGGAGGTAGCAGAGCTGTGTATGCACGGTTTTCTGTGATGGTGGTCACAAGGCTGCATTGATTCATCAGCACATGGTTATTTGGCTGTGGTCTCTCCCAGTTACGTAGCGTAAGTAATGGTACCACTGTGTGCGGATTTCAGCTTAACACCTGATCGAACCAGAAATATCTACCACAGCTGGAAGGGATAGCTAGAATTGAAAACCATGGGGACCTTGGAGAAGCTCAAGGTGCCATCTTAGCGTAGTGTAGTGATGAAGACCAGTGACTAATGGCGTTTGTATGACGCGATCATGGGACCACTATCTGGCTGTTTGTGACCTGAGTGTTCAGCCTATGGGGGAAAAACCTGACTTCTCTGATCTCCATTGCAGTGTTTTAACTGTTCCAAGAGCAACTGCTTTGCTGGGGTATGAGTGCTTCTGCAACAAGGAATTGAGTCATCTGAAGACATGCCTACCTTTTTTTTTTTTTTTTTTTTTTAGCTACTATAACATGATTTACATTACTGTTTCCATGACAACAGGCCATGGCACTGCCCCAGGCTTTTGGAGGTGATCCTGTATGTGACTGCTATATGTGTAATCAAATGTTTTGGAAATTGCCTCTAAAAGCCTTTGTCCCCTCTCAAATTTCATGTTGAATATTTTTTAAAATTTTTTAGTCTGTGTACGGTCAGGGGAAAAGGTCAACTTTTCAAGCAAAGCCTGATTGGCTAGAGAGGCTCCTGGGTCACGCTGTAGTTCTGGTGTGGCTGTATGATCAAGGTATCTAGCCAGAACTGTTTCTGGTTTGCTGCACACTTCTAGTGGAGTAGCCTGCTAAGTGGTTATTTGGTAGTTATCTGGGTGGCGTCTGAAGTAACTTGTTTGGCTGTTTTCTATACTGTTGCAAAGTGATTTGGCATTGCATATGCTGTTCTGTAATTGGTGGGTCTTGGAAACTTGTTGAACCATGTTCTTCTCTGAATTGTTAAATGGGGGCCCTGTTTGTACGGCCCACTGCTTGTAAATGGTCTTACACTTAGTCCAGCATCTGGGCATGCTGAACAGGCAGAGGTCTTTGTTATGCACCTTGGTTTGACTCCTGCAACCCCATCCCCATTCTTAGCTTCCTTGTGCTATTTCATAATGGGGATGATTTTGATTAAAGCTTCTCTGATCTGATAGTCTGCCTTTTTTTTTTTTTTTTTTTTTTTTTGAATGCATAACATTACTAATTCACCCTGTGCGGTTCAGGCAGCGTTCAGGGTTTGGTTGCTGTTGTCCCAATTGCTTGTTCAGTAACAAGGTCTCTATTTACCCTGGTCACCCCCCCCCCCTTAACTGGGTGCAGTATGATTCACTTCCTTACTTGCACAAAGCAGTGAAGAGTCATTCAGCTGTCAGTCATGTGGTTGTGTTGACTGCCCCCCTCCCATAAAACCCCGTTGCTTCTTTTATCCTCATCTGTTATATATCCTGCCTCCCCAGGGTCCAAGACGGAATGTGACCCCTCCCAGTTCCAGTGTGGAAATGGCCGCTGCATTCCCTCCGTGTGGCGATGCGATGGAGATGAAGACTGCTCCGATGGCAGTGATGAGAGCACCTGTGGTGAGGCTCCTCTGGGTGTGGCTCCTGCCTCATTCCTTTCCCACAGGAACATGTGACACTGCTAAGGAATGATGCCCCCAGAGGCTGAAAGAATGGTTGTCAGGGCAAATGAAGTATGTGGCATTTTCTGTCTTTGCCCCTTTGTGGGGAGACTGAGGCTGGATTAGTGACACTTGTCACCTTTTGGTCTGTCTTCTGTGTCCTGTGCTCATCTACCTCTCACATGCCTTGTATCTATAAGCGTTATCTGGGTCACAGGAGTCTGGGAGTGATGGAGAGGGAGGCCGTCAGCATAAGAACTGGATCACCCAGAAGTGTCGCGAGACTCCTGCAAGTGTAGAGAAATGAGATGCGATACAGGGCCAGAACCGAAAGCCGCTACCAAGGGAGAATAGAGGCTGTGTGTGGGTTTGCTGCTGTCCCATGTCTATCGGCCTGCAGTTCTACAAGCTGGTGTGGCTGGTCCCAGTCTTCCTCTGTGCCCCTAGGTAACAGGGTTGCTTGTGGTCTCCCTATTTCTATTCAGGATATATTAGCTTTTGGCTCTTCAGTTACCACTGACATGAAGATTGAATGGAACGTCCCCCCCACCCCCTTACTTAACCAGGCTTGTATTTGTTTGCTTTGGTGCAGTGCCTGTAGGCTGCTGATTCTGACCGTCTATCCTGAAACTTCTGATTTATGCTATGACTCCTTTTTGTCCTGTGTAAAATCAATGAATGCTGTGTTATAACGCAGCAAGGAAGGCTCGGTTTCATCAAATGCTTGGTGGGTTGTTGTGTACCTGTACCTAAGGTTTTGGGGGCTTCCTTAGCTTTGGGGAGGCCCATTGGCCTACTCTGGTAGGGCATCTGGAGTGGAGGGCTTTCTGCCGGAATGTTGGCGTGTCACATGGGGCCTCCCAGCTGGCATGCGCGCGCTCTGAATGCTGGCGTGATGCTCCATGAGTAGCTACAGCTTCTGATATAGACCTTCTGATAGCTTAATGATGTAATTTCTGTCTGGCTGAGAGTTTCCATTTCTGGCCTCTAACGGTTCTGGCATCCTGTAAACACTAGTGTGGTTCCACCTTTAGCTTAAGGCAGCAAATATGCTTGATCAACTGAACAGCTGAGTATAGTAGAAAGTGCACTGTGGGGAATGTGTTTTGGAAAAGCTGGATTAAATGTTTGGTGGGGGTTTGTGCCTTCCGTAGAGCAGAGGCGACAGTGTGCGGAATGAGGGGTCTAACTGAAGTGGTGACCTTGAACAAGGACTGCTCTGGGTAGCTGTGTTTCTGGGGCTTGTGGGGGGAGGTGGTGGAGATATTTAAAGTTCGGTGTCAGATGGCAATTCGGAAGTGTAATTCATTACGGTGGAGATGTCCTGTTTCCTCGCAGTGTTTTCCGGTGGATTCGTGCTTGTGCTGGTGTCTGAGGTCTAGCTGAGCTGCTTCCGCCTGTTAACATCACGTTGCAGTACAGTGACGACATCCACCCCCCCCCTTGCTGTGCTCTGTTTTGCAGTGAGGAAGACCTGTGTAGAGGTAGACTTCGTCTGCCGGAACGGTCAATGTGTCCCCAAGAGGTGGCATTGTGACGGTGAGCCCGACTGTGAAGATGGATCTGACGAAAGCGCTGATGTTTGCTGTAAGTCACCCTCTTGTCCAATGTGTCTGGCTCTTGAACTTTTTGACCACACCTAAAATATGGGGCATTCACCCCAATTGGCCTTCTGCTTCCTGTACGTCTGATCATGTGATCGGTTAAGATGGTGTGCCTGTGAAGTAGTTTTTGATAGACTCACCAGCCTGGCTCCACTTAAGTGACTTGAAATGAGAACAGTAGATGAATTCTGTCTGCTCTTATGCTGTGTGCGGGCTGCGAGGCACCAGATGGCCCCCTGATTAAATATTCCTTTACGTAATGCTCCAGTTAGGTTCAGCCCACACACTGGACAATGGCTGAGCTCGTTTGGCCTGACATTTGAGTGGTTGGGAGGGGGTGGGGCTTGGGGAGGAGGCTAAGTACGTAGAAGTTTTGGCAGTGCTTCCTGCTGGCTTCAAACCAGGCAGTTGTGTCCATGGCAAATGGAAATGGTGACTGTAGCTTGTCGTATGGGGGACATGGCTTGGGATCTCTGGACCCATTTTTGTGCACTTTCAGTGTAATGGTTTTCCCAGGATGCCAGTCTTCTTGCCTTTAAATAACACCTCTAGACTTGTGCTGTCTGTGTGTATGTGCACCGTTTCAACCAAACATACTGGATTTGAGCTTGCAGCCTCTACAATCCACTTTTATTGCAAAAGATCAAATTGTTAATTTACCTAGTGTAATGAAATTTTGACTTGTCCAGGTCTGAGTGATGCAGTGCCCAGGTCAATGCTCAGTGTGGTAGTCTTGTAGTATTTTTAATATGGGCATGAAGGTTTGTCTGGCATGCTGTTTCCAATGTGTGATTTGATCCGCTTGTGGCTGATCCCCATGCTTCTCCACAGATGCACGGACCTGCCGTGTGAACGAGTTCAGCTGTGGTGCTGGAACCACTCAGTGTATTCCTGTGTTCTGGAAGTGTGACGGTGAGAAGGACTGCGATAATGGCGAGGACGAGGTTAACTGTGGTATGTCTAGCCTTTTTTTTTTTTTTTTAATTAACGTGTCCTTAAATGCACTTGCCATGGTCTCCAGGATGTGGGTGGGCAGCCTGAAGGTTCCCAGTTAAGGTCTCGTGACAGGCTCTGCTGGGTTTCCCCTGAACAAGGCGCTTAACCTGAATTCCTGTGCTAAAAATTTAATGTGTAAATGCCTGAAGTCCCCTTCAGTTGGTTGGCTGCTAGCTTTATTTAATATAAACTTCGGCGGGGGTGGAATCGGTGCTGTCTCTTTTGAGCCTTTCAAACCAAGTACAGGTTTAAATCCAGTCTGTGACATTGCTGGGATTCTGAAGTACATCTCAATCTTCCTAACAGTTAAGTATTGAAATATTCGATAAGCCCAGAGCTCTTAGTGCCTAGGAACTGGTTTTGTAGCCCTTGACTAAGAGCTGCCCCAACACTTGTAGCCCACAAGTTGCTTGCTGGAACTTTTTAACTTTTGTCCGAACTCTCAGCTGCAGCCCGCTTTAAGTGAAGTATGTCAAATGGTTACTTGTGGGATTTTTTTTTTTTTTTTTTTGTCTGCTTTAGGTCAGTCTTTGAGCAGTTCCTGTTTTTCTGGTGAATCCTGGATGTTAAGGCATTGGCTACAGATCTACTACAGAGTTGCTGTGTTTCAGCAGGGCTTGAAGAAAATTTAAAGGACAAATGCAGAAACTGCCTGCCGAGCTCATGCTTGCCATGTTTTTGTGCGACTGTTTAGCTTTGAACAAGGCTGGAATCTTGACCCTGTAATACCCTGTTTTTATAAATAGCCAGCTACCTGTTTGCCTGTGTAAAATATTAACACCTTTTGATGTCCTGACTTGCTCCCAGGCAACATCACATGCGCCCCCTTGGAATTCACATGCGCGAGTGGCCGCTGTGTCTCGCGGAACTTCGTGTGCAATGGCGAGGACGATTGTGGCGACGGCAGTGATGAGCTGGACTGTGTGCCATCGTCCTGTGGGCCCAGCCAGTTCCAGTGCGGCAACGCCACGTGCATTCCCGCCAGCTGGGTGTGTGACGACGACGTGGACTGCCAGGACCAGTCGGATGAGTCCCCCCAGCGTTGTGGCCGCCGACCCACACCGCCCGCCAAGTGCCCCTCTGGCGAAATGCGCTGTGGTTCGGGCGAGTGCATCCACCGCAAGTGGCGCTGCGATGGTGACACAGACTGCAAAGATGGTAGCGATGAGGCCAACTGCCGTGAGTGGAACCCACCTGCTAACAATTAAGGGTTTGGCTGATCCACCATTGGTCACTTACATTTCAGTGTTCTGATTTTGGCTGGAGCTTCTAAGAAGTAAAGCAAGAGGCCTGCTTCTGGTCAAACGCCATGTACCTACAACACTCCTTACCTGTTAATGGCATATAGAACATTATGGGCGGGAATCCGCATTTGTGACTTATAAATTACAAAATTTATTTTTTTTAAATAAGCTGAGAATTTTACCCTAAATAAACTATAGCCAAATGGAATTTTAGATATATCAAAATGGTGTCATTGTTATTGCCCTCAGTTGTTCTATCCAATAAAGCAATGACTTGCTCGTGCTCCATTGTCTATGGACAATATGGAGAATTTACCTACAGCGGAAGGCGAATGTCTGTGACCTATTCTCTTCTGGTTCACTTTAAATTTCTCAAATGCACCACACTGAGTCCAACAGCAAGGACAAAAGATTGATTTTGCTTGGAACACATGCAGAGCTTGTGCAAAAACGGCAGGAAACTTGGTGTAAAGGCGCTAGATAACTTTGAAAGAACAATCATTGAAAACTAAGCTAAAATGACTTGCCGTCACTTATTGATGGCCTTTACCAAACTGTCACAGTCCTTGTGATATGATTGCATGTGTACAACATGCATTGTCGATTTTAAATTGGGGTTGGGGAAGACGTCCAAATCTCCTTCAAAGATTAAATAGGTCTAATCCCTACCTGCATCACGTGAGTTGTCAGCTGTGATTTCTCCAGAAGTGACTGGTTTTGCATTTTCACCTTTCAATTTTCTAGCTGTGCGAACCTGTAGACCAGACCAGTTCAAGTGTGACGATGGGAGCTGCATTCATGGCAGCCGGCAGTGTAACGGTTTGAGGGACTGCACTGATGGCAGTGATGAGGTCAACTGCAAGAACGGTACGTACCTCTAGACTGGACTGCCTGGGATCATGGCCCAAGTGGTGGTGTGAGGACTGGTCTCCCAAAAATTAGTCTTGGATCAACTGAACTCAGTGCTTAAATCTGCTCTCCTGAAAGCATTGAGCTGTTTTTTGGCTGCCTTGGTGACCAATACTGAAGTGCACCCATCCCCAGTGATGAATTACCTGTTCCACTGTCAGATAGCTGTGGGTTTGGTATAGAGGTTTTTCTGTGGTCCAGAGGGAGGTCAGTGTGTCCTGGTTTTTCAAAATACTTTTTCCAAAAAGTTGAGTTGCCTGTAAGTGTGGGCCCTGAAAATGGCACTGGTTCATCTGTGAACCCCAAATAAAGGTCATTGGCATGACCTGGTTCTTGGAGCATTTAACTATTGTGTGAACTGGATCAGATATGCACTACATGTGTGGCTTTTTTTTTTTTTCCCCTCTACCCCATTCTTATTCTTTATTTCAAGTCTCACTGGGCCTGGATATGACTTGTTTTATGGCAGTTTAACAGGTCTCTCTCCTTTCACCCCCCCCCCCCCAACACCCATAGTGACCCCGTGCAATGGTCCTGACAATTTCAAATGTCGGAGTGGAGAATGAGTTGAAACAAGCAAAGTATGCAACAAGGTCCGGGACTGTTCAGACTGGAGCGACGAGCCAATCAAAGAATGCAGTGAGTGGGTTGGGTTGAACCTGTGGGTCATGGTTGGGGTCCTGTACCCTTTTTGACTGAGGAATTTCTACATTATCATAAAGCTGAAATGGTCCCAGTCAGTTTTCAGCGGGTATTAAGATGGGTGTGCTGGTGGCTGGGTTGGTGTTGTAATAAGTGAGTCGCTCTGTTCCTTGATCCTTGTGTGGGGGTTTGTGTGAAAAGGTCTTCTCTTGTGCTGTGCCAGCTTTGGCTTGAGTCAATTGCCCACATGTTAGTTACAGCCAATTAAAGTCCAATGACTGTTTTACACTCGGGGAGGGGGATCAGTTTTTGTGGGCCATCTTCCTCATTGTCATGCTACTGTTGACGCAGCACATTGTCCTGAGTGCCTCGTACCCCCCCCCCCCCCACCTTAAACCCTGGCTGTAACTCCTCCATGAGCTTTTGAGCAGCCTGACAGATGGAAATATGATGCTTGCATCTGATCCCAGATCAGGGAAAGCGTCTAGCAGCTCTTTGCATAGTCCTAGTTCTTTGTTTTCAGAAGATGCTTCATGTCTTGGAGGGTGCAGTCTGGCAGCTGATGTTAAAAGGCTTTTTGCTGACCTGCTTCTAATGTGAGACCCCTCCCTCCCCCCATTTTGAGGGGTTTAAATTATACTGGTTTAATTCTCAGGTGGTAGGTTATTTCTCCAGCCACCACCACCACCCCCGCCGCCGTTACACATGCCTGCTGTGTTTGTCAGGTTAAGCTGACAGTAATTCGACTACTGTTGACCAGACTTGCATAATTATTTTACTATGTTGTGAACTGTCAGGCAACCTTGTATATCGGGATCTACATGCTGGAAGCAGTTTTTTTTTTGTCTGTAAATTTGTCAATGAGCTTAAAATTCTCATGGGCAATTAAATGTAATACTCTGTTGTGGCATACTGGGGTAACATGTTTATATTAATATTAATACACAATTAAGGTTCTATTAGACTTGCAATGTTGCAGATGCTGGTTGTCAACCTTGCAGATTTCAGTTCCCAAAGGAGCTGAAATTATTTAATCTACATTTCGTTTCTCACTAGGTGTTCAAGTGCTTTTCAATAGTTGTGATGCAATTTTTTTTAAACTGTTCAGTTCAGATCAACAGTTATCTTTTAGTCAGCATTGGTCAATATTTAAGACTGGTCTGTGTCAATCTTGGCTGGTATAACTGCCTGATTATACAGACAGGTTTTCTGAATTAAAATTTCAGTGTATGACTTTTCCCTGAACTTTGGGAACTCTTAGCTCAGGAGGTAGGATTAAATGAGGTGTTCCACAGATGGACACCAGAGTCTGCAGTCAGTGGTTTTGGGAAAACATCCTCTCTCCCTGCTCAGATCTGAACGAGTGCCTCCAGAACAACGGTGGGTGCTCCCACATCTGCAGAGACAATGTGATTGGCTATGAGTGTGACTGCCCTCCAGGACTGCAGCTCATAGACCGAAAGACTTGTGGCGGTATGTTAATGTGTGCAGGTGCATTGTGGGTAATACAAGGATGCTCTTGCGCCTCTAAAGACTGTGTTTTGAACAGATATCAACGAGTGCTTGAACCCTGGAATCTGTAGCCAGATTTGCATCAACCTGAAAGGGGGCTACAAGTGTGAGTGTCACAATGGCTACCTTATGGATGCCACCACTGGAGTGTGCAAAGCAGTGGGTAAGACAAATGGAGCTCTTGGGAGGTTGTTCAGCTTTGTTTTTGTCAGTTGAAAAGCAGAAGCTGGTATTTTTAGTCACTGTACCCCACCCCCATCAGGAAAGGAACCATGTCTGATCTTCACTAATCGACGGGATATCCGAAAATTGGGCCTGGAACGGAGGGAGTACACGCAGATCGTGGAACAGCTCCGCAACACTGTCGCGTTGGATGCAGACTTCACCCAACAGAAGATCTTCTGGGCTGACCTGGGCCAGAAGGCCATTTTCAGGTAGCTGAGTGGTTCTAATTATTGGTGACTCAATCTGCCTGTTGCAACCCAATTTTTCCATAATCTGGAAAGGTCTGTCCCAACAGCCCCCCCATGTGTGCTGTCAGGCACCTTGTATTTCATTCCACCACCTGCAAGTTTGGCCCTCTTCTGCAGACTAGTTCAGTAATGTCTTGGGGCTTTGTCATTCCACATGGCTGACACTTGTTCTGGCCCTGCCTTTGCAGCACGTTGCTGGACAAGCGGGATGAGGGTATCGCAAAAGTAATCGACAACATACAGACACCTATTGGGATTGCTGTAGACTGGATTTACAAGAACCTGTACTGGTCTGACCTGGCCACCAAGACCATCTCTGTGGCCAACTTCAATGGCACTAAGAAGAAGGTTCTGTTTAGCTCCGGTTTGAAAGAGCCAGCCTCCATAGCTGTGGATCCACTTTCTGGGTAACTGATACTTGGTCATGTTGCACTTTAAATACTTGCCTATCAGTTGTAAATAGTCTGATCATGGGTTGTTTTGCCTTTTATGTAGTCTAACTATTCATATTGTTCCCTTCAATGTGTACGCAAGTGTGTCATTGAAACCTGCATTCATAAACCCCCTTTCTGTCGCCATCTAGGTTTCTGTACTGGTCCGATAGGGGAGAACCAGCAAAGATTGAGAAGTCTGGCATGAATGGTGTTGACCGGCAGGTCCTGGTTGAGACTGATATCCAGTGGCCCAATGGAATCACGCTCGGTGGGTGTGCAACCCAGGGGATGGAGGAATACTCTTAATGGGGCATATGGGGAATTTCTTTGTATAGGAGCCATTCATAAAGGCATAACCATACAACCAACCTGAGTAAAACAGTGAATTTATTGGTCTGTATCCTTAACCATGCTACCTGGATGTCTGTCGTGATGCTGGTAGGCTGCCCTACCTGCCTCAGGAAAGGTCTGACTGGCCATTTGTGTTCCAGACCTCATCAAAAGCAGACTTTACTGGGTGGACTCCAAGCTGCATATGCTCTGTAGTGTGGACCTCAATGGGGACAACAGGCGGAAAATACTGCAGTCTCCAGATTACCTCCCTCACCCCTTCGCCCTCACAGTCTTTGAGGTAAAATGGGCGGTTTCATAATTCAAATCCATGATGAGCTGAGAATTTTGATTTAAAGAATAGCCAACCTAAGTGGAAAAGCTAATTCCTTTGTGCTGCCACCACCATATGCCACAGTAGATGTGCCCAGTTGTGTTTTTTGTACCAAGACATCACAACAGTTTGCTTCAAGTTGGCACAACCTACTATAATGCTCTGCTGTGTGTACACACTCCCTGTCCCTACCCGCGTTAAACGTTTTGTTTTCTGTGTTAGGATCGTGTGTTTTGGACAGATGGTGAGAATGAGGCAATCTACGGGGCGAACAAATTTACGGGGTTGGATGTGATCACGCTTGCCAGCAACCTGAATGAGCCGCAGGACATCATCGTTTACCACGAGCTGATTCAGCTCTCTGGTGGGTGTGCAGGCTGGGTGCTGAATATTTTTGGGCAGGGATAGTAACTGTTTTCATTCATCCATCCAATTTATTAATGACTTATTTAGAATTTTTATGGCAAGGTGCTAAATTTTGGCTGTAACTTCATAGGAACGAACTGGTGCAGTGAGAAGATGGAAAATGGAGGCTGTGCCTACATGTGCCTGCCAGCACCACAGATCAATAAGCACTCGCCAAAATACACCTGCGTGTGCCCCCAGGGCATGGAGCTCTCAGCAGATGGCCTTCATTGCAGACCAGGCAAGTGGTGGGGGGGAGGGATTAAAAAAGGGCTTCGTTCTCCCTATTGAGGAATCTGCAGGCCTTTTTAAAAAGCCTGTTACACATTCTGCTACTGGTTACCCAAGCATGCCCTTCTGCCCCTTCGGTTTACTTGCTGCCTGCCAGTGCTACCTCCACTTGGGTTGCTGTACACCCATTTCCACTCCCATTGCTGCCAGGGCTACCTCTTCAATGCAGCTTTTGTGCCGAGATGTAGCCCCTCCCCATAGCATTGATCTAGACAGAACTCCGCATCTAACCCCTCCCCCCCCGAGCTTGAGTCTGCTGCCAAATGGTGTGGGGATTGTGTAGGTTTGGGCTCTAAAGTCCAGCTGAGTATTGCAGTTGACTAGTCACTGCTGTGGGTGGGGTGGTGTCCTTTTAACAGCTCTGCCCCCTCCTGGAGGGGGGGGGGGGGGTCCCAGAAGTCGCCAGCAGGGACCATGGAATTTGGCTTTGGAGAAGTTCTTATCTTCAAGCCAGCCTCCTGCCTGGTAGGAGGTTCTGGCTGAGGCAGGGATGTGGCTGGTTGGGTATCATTCCCTCAGGGCCTCCCTATGGGGTACCTTGGTTTCATACAAGAAACTGCAAATTAGCAGTTACACATGCTCCTTATTCTGAGGTGTAGGGCCTATTTAGTCCTCAGACCCTGGCCTTGGTTTTTACTTGATCTGTATTGAACCCAGTTGCTTTATAAGGGGCTAACTGCACAGCCTTTGAACAGCTTTCTGATGGTGGTAACGCTGTTCCAGATCTTGAAAGCTGTAGTACATTTCAGTCCCACTTCCATGCAGTCCATGAGCTTTTGGGGTGCCCCTGTGCCTCAGTCCCTTTGCTTCTCGTTTATGCCTCTAGACTACTTGCTGTCCCCTTGGCTCAGCTCCTAGTGCCAAGTGCTTTGCAGTGGTGCTGCCTTGAATCTGAATGGCCACCTTCTGTAGCTGGATGGTGCATGGTTTGTCATGGGAATGCATTTTGGAGTGTAGTTTTCACCTCAGTGATATTTTTGAAGCCCTTGAGAAGCAAGGTGACCTTTTTCCCTTCCAACAACCCCCCTCCCCCCCCATGGCATTCTATGGTCTCAGCTGCAGCTGCCGGTACGCCCCCAGGGGATGATGGGAAGGCACTCGTACAGCCCCCTTGTTCTAAAGGTAACTGCAACCCTGACTCCAGTCTCTTGCATCTTCTCTGGGTGACTAAGCGTTATAGCTGAACAGGTGCTATGTGCAGCTTGAATGTCACATGGTTTTGAAGTGGCTTGTTAGGCCTAGACTGAGCCATGGGTGCTTTTCCAGATTCTATGGAAATGCCTGGTGTGGCACGGGGTTTTTCAGGTTTTGTTCACCTGTGTGAAGGACTAGATCTTTATGCTATCATGCTAGTAGTGTAAACCCCCAAAGGGAGGACCAGCTAGCTGAAGAGCAAGACTGCTTTTAAAGATTATGGTGTGGCTTTTGATGCAGGTCTTCTTGTGAAATCGTGTCCTTCCCACCAGTCATTGCTAGTGAGCTTCTCACTAGCTTGAATATCTGTTCTCATGTGCTGTAAGGCAGAACTCAAACATTACTTTTGGTCTGCTGTATCATATGGTTTGTGTTAGACAATCGATCCTTTGAAAGTGAATGATGGTGCTTCAGTACTTGGGTCAGGACCAAGCCCTACCAATCAGCTTCTGGAATTTTCCATTAGAACAGGGAAACTGTTCCATGTTGAGGCACAGCTGATGTTCAAGTGCTGGGGCAGGGAAAGGGGTGACTTGAATGATTGGTATGAGTTTGCTGGTCTTGTCTATAAACGGTGACTTCTTTTAGTTTTACTTATTTCTGATCTGGCTCAAGCAGCTTCTCTAATGTCCTGGTACAGAATCTCCTCTGACTTGGGTAATACTGAAATTCCAGTTGATGGTAAAGGAACAGGCTCCTAATGGTAAATATGGGTAAGTTGGCTTCCTCTGAACTAACGTGTGCATATTTTTTTTTTTTTTTTTTCCTCATGAAGAGGGGAATATAAGCACCTCCATCCATGAGGTGAACTCCTCAGCCAAAGGATCAGCTGCAGCCTGGGCTATCCTTCCTGTTTGTAAGTACTGTTTTGGGGCTACACAGCACCCTGGTCTCTTTGGTCTCTGGTAGCCTGGAGTTTACAACAGTTTATGGCAAATTCTGACCAAATTTTGTAGAAGACTATTACTACCATCAAGTTCTTGGTGGATTTTAGATGACTCCCTGAATGAAAGCATTAGAATAAATTTTATATTGCTGTCTGATCTGTAAATGGAATTGTGGTTTTGAACCTTCAAATAAGTGGGGAGTGTCTCAACCTTTTTTTAGTGGGACCCATTGCACAAAAAATGCTTCTGAGGTGAGAAACTGCACATGGGTGGGGTGTGGTCTAAAGTATTCTAAAATTTTGGAGAACAAGGAATCATGAAGCCTTAGATGCTTGGCATGTTCCCCCTGACAGTGTTGCTTGCAATGACCGCTGCGGGAGGCTACCTGATGTGGCGCAACTGGCAACTGAAGAACAAGAAGAGCATGAACTTCGACAACCCTGTGTACTTAAAGACCACTGAGGAGGACCTCAACATCGACATCAGTCGGCACAGCTCGTCAGTCGGCCACACGTATCCTGCTGTGAGTACTGGGGTTCTTGCCTGCTGTTGGAATAGGGGTTTGATGGACAGGTTGGCCTGCAAAATGCATGACTGTCCTGAATGTTGGTACTTTTTTGTGAAGTTCTTAAACATCTCCATTTCAGAATCATGGCTTTTTTTTTTTTTACAATTCTGTAGGAAATGCTTGTGGTTCTGACACCTCCTGAACAGTTTCATACATGTGCTGGCCTAATTTTGCACTCTCTCTTTGCAGATATCGGTTGTGAACACAGATGACGACTTATAGCCTAGTCTGACGCCACTTCATCTGTTTACGATCTATTTGGTGTCCATGCCAACAGCTGCTATTTAGCAGAGCTACAACCAGATGCCTTCTGACGTGCATTAAGTTCGTTCGTTCGTTCGTTTTTTTACCTTGTTGAGGTGTGGCAGGGTGAGGGTTTGGGATGCTTGTCACTGTTTATAGTGTATATGATAAATCCAATGAGTCCATAAAGACCTGCACTGACCATGCCCAGAGCAGCCTGGCCTTTGGGTGTGATCTGTTCCACTTTCTCTCCATTTTGCCCTCAGTTTTCCCACAATCCAATGCCTGCTCTGTCCAGGCTACTGAAGTGTCATTGGTACAGAATGCTTGGACCGCATAGTTAACAGCCTGTGAATATTTAATGAGATGCATATTTTAGGCAGTCATGTCTTAAACCATGTGACTTTTTATCAATTGTATTACCTCCGGAAGCACCTTCTTATGAAGCTTCTGTATGCTGGTGAGGCAAGCTCTATAAGGAAATGCTGTCATGACATTTGTAAAACCTAGGAAATTTGTACATACTGTCCCGAAAAATTGCAATCAGGACATTGAAGCACTTTGATCAAGCTTACTCTGTAAATAAGATTGTATACATTGAACTGAATCAATTTTTTGCAAAGGTTGGGCATAGTACCAGGGTAGAGATGTATTTAAAAAATGAATTTGTTAAAATATTTTGTATGTTTGTGCTGTTCCTGTGACCTTTTATAGCATTGTACAGGGGTACTTAACTCTGTGAAAGCATAAAACATTTGCAATCACTTCAAATAAAATAATATGTGAAATTTTGGCCTCTTCCTTCCTGAGTTCTCAGGACCAGTGAAGAGATGGTGGACTGGTTCAAACTGGGAGATGCTGGCTAGCTTTCTATGAAAGGTGTTTAGGCAACCTGACTGAACCGGGCTTGGATGAGCACACAACCAGACACTCCCCTGATCTGTTAGTCTTGCTGTTTCTACTTCCTTTGGGTGCCTGATGGTGAAGAACCAATTGGGTTTTCTAGCACCAACTGCAGTGCTACTACCTACTAAATGAATGAAATTGTTCAGGCATACTTTTTTTTTTTTTTTTGGATGAATGCTTCAGTCTGGTCTCGGCCATGGTCCTGTGGGCTGCTGTCTGGGTCTTCAGGCTACCTTAAAACCATTGCTTTGAGACTACTGTAATTTTGAATACATTTTCCTCATTAGCATTTTGAGTTTAGAAGAAGCAATGAGACCTGTGGTGCACCATATGAAGGTTCATTCTGCAGACGTGCAGTACAAAGTGAATTCACCTGATCCGGAAGCCTGAGGTGACCTAGCAGGGCTTTGATGGTCCTCATCCAGTAAATTCAGGTTATTGCCAGTGTGTGTGGGTTTTTTTTTTTTTTTTTTGTTCCCCCCCCCCCCTTCAGTGTCTGAACCTGCGCACCCTTCTCCCCTTATGAGCTGGTTCACTTGAATTTTCTACCTGTCCCCATTTTGTCAGAGTGCAGTTCATCTTCAGGGTGTAATTTGAATCAATGTGTGACTCAGATTGGGACTTTTTCGCACATTTGTGTGTTATCCAGTAAGCAGTAACTAATCGCATTTTTGTAGTGGTTTTGTGATACGTTATGTAAAGAGATTACCGCAGAGGTACCTCAGGTCATTCTGGGCCATGAATACTGATAATTGGCAGTTTGACTAATTACATTAAAACAACCGAATGGAATGAATGGTTCAAATTAGGTATAATGTAACAGACCAGATCGGGTGTGCTATATAATATAGCATTTTTAATTATAGTGAGGAAATCAACCTTCTGACAAGTGAAACCTTACTGAAGGATTTGTAAGCACAAGGGAAATGAAAGACATGAGAGCAGAGCAAGCATTTCAAAGAGGATCATAACATTAAAACTTTAAGCATGTAAATCCCTTGGTCAGCAGCACTAGAGGGCCTGTGACTAATTCCTGTCGACGCTCCTGCTGTAGGGTGTTGAAGGACTGCTGAGAATCGGGTTTTGACTGATTCTCGGCAGGGACCAGCAGGCATGTGGAACTTCAGAGGACGGAGATATAGCCTCTTCCCCAGCTATAAGGTTGGTGTCCCAGGGCAAGGGATCAATGACCCTGACCCCTCCTTCACCAAAAGTAGCTGTACGAAGCAATGGAATTCCATGCAGGAACTGAGCCGGGACCTCTACAATCTTTATGATGAGGATGAGGAGGATGACTGTAGACCAGCCGGTTCTTCCATGGATTCACCTTCCAAAAACTACATGCTAAATATCAATGTAGGCGGGAAGGTCTACCAGATCTCCAACAGGGTGGTGGCTAAGTTTCCAAAAACCAGGATAGGACGACTCGCCACCTACACAGACCACAAACAGAAACTGGATCTCTGTGATGATTACATTGTGCAGAACGATGAGTATTTCTTTGACAGGGACCCAGATGTTTTCCACAGCATATTCAACTTCTATCGAACTGGAGTGCTGTGGATAAGAGATGAGCTCTGCCCCAGGAACTTCCTGGAGGAGATCAACTACTGGGGGGTCCGGATCAAAAACACTCACCGCTGCTGCCGCATCTCCTTTGAGGAGAGGCAGGATGAGATTAATGAGCACCTGAAGGTCCAGCGTGAGCTGCAGGCAGAGGTGAAGATTGAGGAGAATGAGGAGCTATTCCAGGGAATGTCATTTGGCCACACTCGGAGGATTATCTGGAACCTTATGGAAAAGCCTTTCTCTTCGATAACAGCTAAGCTGATGGCAGTAGCCTCCAGCTTCTTTGTTCTGGTCTCCCTGGTGGCCATGACACTAAATACAGTGGAGGAGATGCAATATCAGACAGCAGCAGGCCAGCCAAGCGGGCGAACCTACGCAGAGTACGTAGAGACCTTCTGCATCGGTTTCTTCACCATCGAGTTCCTGCTGCGACTGGTGTCTACACCCAACCTCATTCATTTTGCCAGGAGTGCACTGAATGCCGTGGATCTGATCGCCATCCTCCCGCTGTACCTGCAGGTGGCCCTAGAGTGCTTTGAGAATGACAACTACGGGAGGCACGACAGCGACATCGAGAGGGTGGGCCGGGTGGGTAAGGTGGGCCAGGTGCTGCGAGTCATGCGGCTCATGCGCATCTTCCGTATCCTGAAACTGGCGCGCCATTCCACAGGCCTGCGGGCGTTCGGGTTCACACTGCGCCAGTGCTACCAGCAGGTGGGCTGCCTCTTCCTCTTCATCGCCATGGGCATCCTCACCTTCTCTGCTATGGTTTACACGGTGGAGCATGATGTCCACCACACCAACTTCACCAGCATCCCCCATGCCTGGTGGTGGGCAGCGGTAAGCACATACTCTACTTTATTTTCTTGGAGAAATTACAGACTCCATTAGAGAAAAGAAACGGTGGTGGTCTTCTTAAGATTCCTGCAACATTGTTCCATTGTGTCCTTCTATTTAGATTTACTAGTAATTAATTTAGGATGCCAATAAGTTCACCAGGTCAGTAGAGTAAGTTGACTAAATCTAGTAAATCACCTTAAACCCATTTGTTAAAGTATGGATGAGAAATCTAGCAAAGATGAGTTCTTATTTTCTAAACAGACTAGTGTGCTAGAGGTATATTTTTCTTCTGAGTGATCATGTAAATCATGCAGTGAACTCAAGGTATTAGTTTGCAATGTTGCAACACACTTTGAAACCGCAAGGTTTCACTGCTGCTTCTTAAGTTTTTCATTTGTTTTACTAGGTTTAGCTAGACCAGCTGTACTAGATGAACTTTAATACTGAAGCACATGATCGCTTCTTTATGGCAACATCTTTGCAAAATGAATACTTTGAACTGGTGTTTAAGGATGGTCATTTTCACAGTAATTTTCTCCTTTAACTGTTTGTAAAGGCAGAATAAAACAAGACACCTTCATCTGAGCTGCCTAATGAATGCAGGTCTCTGATTAATGAACAACGGTGGTGACAAGATGATTAGTTGGATGTTTCCCTGAATCAGTCCCAGTTGGTGTATTTCCCAAACTAGAATGTGTCCTGGATCAGGAGGATGTTCTGATTCAGGGCTGAGGTCTAGCTGGAAACACGTCACTTTCTTGGCGCAGATGGGCAAGGAAGTGAAACGCAGTCTGAGCTGGTAACTGGCACTGGTGACGAGAGCTAAGGTTATCTGCTGCAGTGAAAAGTCTGGTATTGCTTCTGCACAGTTCTCAGAGCCAGCAGTGATTCACATGGGTCATTACCTAAATTGCCCTAGTCCTCTTCTTAGATGCTAGATATAAAAAATAAGGTCATTTGACAATCATACAGTATATCATGGATTCAACCTTCTCAGCCTAAAATACTATTCGACAATAATACACAATAAAAAGGGAAAGAAAATGGTGTCATCTTGCAGACACTCCTAGCAGACACCATGATGCAAGTATGTGCTTTTCATTACTCATTAGCAATGTAGATTTAGGAGCAGAATCTGACCTTCAGAACTGCACTGAAAAATGCTCTCTTGCCATTACAGAAGCTTTTGAAATTTAGAAAAATGTCTGGAGAGGTACTGTCTAGGTTGTAGGATGTCCTTGTCAGTGCCAGGAGGCTCTGCAGAAGAAAGTGATTTTTTTTCCCAATACATGAGCCAGACAGCAAACATCTCAGCCAGGATTTTAGTCAATCAGCAGGGAATCTCTCTTTACACATACTCACACTAATGGCAGTTTAAAAGTGACCAATCCATCTTTTGGCCTTGGATGAAAACCAGGGTTGCTGGAGAAACAATCGACATGCAAAGAGCCTGGTCAGACTCAGAGGTGGGGCTGGGCAAAGTCCCCTGTAAACCTTCGCGTTAACCCATTTTATTTTTTTTGATCAGCTCCAACAAAGATTTAGAGTCCAGCACTCACCGTGGATAAGGTGGTCTTATAACACTATGTAACACAAATTTTGTTCCTGGACAATACATGTTATTTCTTAATTGCTTATGTTGTAAAAGTATA
>JAAGVU020000113.1:21691248-21708029 GCA_011763525.2 Mormyrus iriodes | reverse complement strand
TCACAGCACACACAAACAACTTGGTCATAATGTGGCTAGATATGCTAGCTGTAGCTGGATGGAGGGATGAAACAGGGGGCTAGAATGCTGGAGACGACAGACTGAAGGTAAGTCAGACCCTTCTCACACTCACTTCTGAGCCATAGGTGTCAAGATCTGTTTCATCTCATCCATGATGCTGTCCAGCTTCTCTGGGTTGGCCTCCAGAACCTTCTCAAGTGTGGCGCACACTGTGGACTGGTGGATCGCACAGAACACAGGGAAACAGTTACTCCAGCACTATAGCAAAGTAAAGCAGATACAAGACCAGTAAGGAAACCCTTTACAGATTCCTACAGAAAATGTTAAGTCATTTTTTTGCATTGTTAACTCAGTCTTATAGATCAGTGTTTCCCAAACCAGTCCTCGGGGCACACTGGACAAATCCACATTTCTCTTTTATCCCAGTTCCCAGAACACCTGACCCAAGCAACAGGAGCTCTAAATATCTTACAGTTGTGCTGGGAACTGGGATAAATGTGGATCTGTCCAGTGTGCCCTGAGGACTGGTTTGGGAAACACAGATTATCCAAAGGGCAAAGTACCCAAACAACAGCCAGGGTCTGCATTATGGATTGAATGGGGAAAAGGCTGCCCCCTAGTGGCAGCTGCTAACCTTGCAAACTTGGAAGGTGTTGCCATAGAGCTCCTCGCTCAGCATGAGCCTCTGGGACAGGATGGCCTTGTCATTGTAGGCATACTCCACCACAGACGACGCCTCTGCATGCCGCAGCAGCTGCCTCACCTGGCCCTTGAAGGCTCGCATCACTTCTGCAACCTGCCGCTTGTTCCTGTGCAGACAGCGACACCAGCATGAGGCCACCCAAGGTGCGGAGTGAAAGCCCGCCCCATGGCCTCTCTCAGCCAATCAAATGAATGCCCTCACACATCCACGTTATCACCAAGGAGGGGAAAGCTGAACGAATTGACAAAGGGAAGGACAAGGAGAGACATTCCCATTCACAGCATCAGACAGATACCCCAGGAGCGAACCACAGGGTAGGGCTGTGCCAGCATTCTGGGACATACGAATATTTGAGAACGTGTATAAAATCAGGGGAAAAAAAAAATCTTAGTCGTGCAGTAAATGAGCCATATTAAATATTATTTAGCAGCAATATAATTTGCTTTGATTTCTCTGTCCTCCAATAAGTTTGCAAAATTCAACTAGTAATTCTGTCTGAGATGCTCATCCCTACGAGAGAGCGAAGTCCACTAGCCACTCAAATCTCTATCTTTCACCGGCATATGCTAGTCTGGGTGACACGGAGGCCAGGAGCCTATCCCCAGCTGCACAGGGCACAAGGCTGGGACACACTCTGAACAGGACACCAACCAGGCACTTCATATCCTGTTAGTAAATGTTTCACTTACCCATACATTAAAAACTTCTTCACGATATTTCTTGCATATTTTGACTTGCTGAGCTCAACCATGTGATCTGTAATTAAAAAAAAGGCATCATGAAGGGCCTGGTGATGCAAAGCATCATGGTCCACATATCTGCTAAACAGCAGTGTACCTTTCAGCTCCTCAAACACCTCCTGCCTCTGCTCGTCGCTTCCGAACTGAATGTAGCATTGCAGCACTCGGGTAGAATCATGTGCAAAGGCGATCTGGGAGGGAGACCACTTTTTAAACCATGTGCTCACGCTACCTGTACTTCTTCAACAATCTCTCTCCACATCTACAGAAGCAAATGTGAGTTCACTGCTTTCATCTGTAAAATAGAAAACACTCACAGCTTTAATCTTCCCCTGTACAAGCTGCTGCAGTTCACTCATCAGCTCGGACCGCTTCTCCTTGTTGCAGTCTTTCCTGTTTGGGAAACGTAGCAGAACTGAACATACAAGGCAGGGCTCTTCAAATCTGGACCTCGATTACAAATACATCCGATAGAAGTCCCTAACCCTTGTTTTCAGTTCTCCCAGGTAGTCAGTTTAATAATTATTGATTCTGATTGGGTGGCATGGTGGTGCAGTGGTTAGCACTGTTGCCTCACACATCTGGGATCAGGGTTCACGTATCCGCCCCGGATCCATGTGTGTGGAGTTTGCATGTTCTCCCTGTGTCATCGTGGGGTTTCCTCTGTGTACTCTGGTTTCCCTCCACAGTCCAAAAACATGCTGAGGCCAACTGGAGTTGCCAAATTGTGAGTGTGCCCAGTGATGGGTTGGCACCCCATCCTGGGTTGTTCCCTGCCTTGTGCCTGCAGCCTCCGGGATAGGCTCCAGACCCCCCGTGACCCCATATGGGATAAGCAGTTATAGAAAATGGATGGATAGATTCTGATTGGCCACAGAGGCTTCACACCCAGCTCAAGCATAAAAGAAGGCTGGAAAATCAACATTGCCCGGACCTTGAGGACCGTGATTTGAATAGCCCTGATATAAAAGATGTACCTAACACTCGTATGATCCTGAATTCTATAGCTCTCTATAATAGAAACAACCATGATGCTATCTCTCCTGCAGCTTCCCAAACAGCCACAGCTTCCCAAACTGTCATGCTGCCACAGCAGATGGATGCTCTACCTCCGCACCGTCTCCCAGACCCGTTTTGCCCGGTTTATAACGTGGTAGCTGTCCTTCCGGTCGTTCTGCTGCCGGTTCTGTTTCAGTTCCTTCTTCTTTTGCTTGAACTCACCCCACTTTGGCTTCTTCGCTTCAGATCCTGGTGGAAACAGTAGTCCTTATTTTCAATGGATGGGTCACATTTCAGGAACAGTGATGCTTGACCTGGTTCCGATTTGGGTCTGTATCACACCTGACACATGAAACATGTTTCTCACCTTCCTCCTGCTTTCTCTTCCCCAGGGGTAATTTCCTCTTCTGTGGAAGCTTCCCATCAGTTTGTTTTTTCCTCAAGAATTTCTGGGCTCCACCTTTCCCACTGGTTTTCTCAAATTTCTTCCCCTTTTCTTTAGTTTGGGCCTTGAAAGGTCGTTTCCCCCCTGGTTTGGCCTCCTGATCTCCCGCTTCTCCTGTGGGGGCTGAAGCAGCACAGAAAGAGTCTGACGAACACAGAACACGACTGCATGTGTATGCGCATACTCACAAATCCATTACAGTCCCTTAGTATCTCTCAAGACGTAAGTTTTACGGACTTTTAATGTGGAGCAAAAACACCATTTAGTATTTTTTTTTAATTGAGCCCAATGGTTAACATCAATGTCGCGTGATAGCTTTCTGAGCACTCCAAAAATAATTTAGCTGTGAGTGCATATACTTGCTATCCACGTGTTACAGTGAAGGGTTTTCTACATCTTTTTTTTTACTGGACCAGACGTTACCTTTCGACTGTTTGTGTTTCTGTCCTTGTTTCTTCCCAGCTTTCGGGGAAAACGCTTTCTTCTTTTGTCTGGCTTCCATCGTAACTACTGTCCACAGAATCAGACATAAGTTCATTTAAAACCAGTCGTCAATTTCATAGACATAAACATCGAGCGCAAACGAACAACCACGGGAGGTCCGATTATGAAGTCAAAGCGGAAAAGACAAATGAAATAAAAATGTAATGAAGCGTAAAGATGTTTAAACATGCAGTTTAAAAGCATAGATTTTAAAAGTCGTTAGAGCCAGTCAACTAGAGACTGTCTTCGAATAATTTTATATTACTTATAACTATAACAAGCACAACAAAAAAATAAACAATAATATACCTCTCCCGAATCTCAATTTTTTTAAATAACATACTATTTGTACTGTTACCTCTGAAATAACACGAATTACGTTCACATACCTTCCCATGTGTTCCGACCATTACACTTTACGGCGTCTCCCAACCGCAAACTGTGATTGACTGTCGTAAAGCCTGAGTAAGGGCAGTTCTGTTTTGCTGCAGTATGCGGCTTATGCCTTGATAGACCGGGAAACGCTGGGATTATTCGCGTTAATCAAGGAATACATAGAGCTGCGCTTTCCGCAAGTTTATTTAAAAAGAACACGTTTTTTGTCTGCTGGGTTCAATTATTATTACAAATTATGTGTGTATTTTGATACTAATATATGACATTAGATATCCAATTTCAAGCAAATCTGGAACTACTGCAAAGCAACATTACCCCAGCACAGTGACTGCCGGTAGGTTTTTGGATCGTATTTATAACTAAATTATAGTACCTATTATATCAGACAAATATAAAGACGTTAATAAGTGTTGCTTCCCGCGCCCCGTTTGATAGTCGTTTGAAAGATGGAAACGGTATTGATTCACGCTTCATTTAAGCCGTGGTACAAATTTAATAAGGTTCCTTCACCGTTAATATAGCACATGGTCAGAGGGTGGCAGTGTGGTTCTTCAGTCTGACTTTCCCTACCTTTGAACGGTTACTACAGCAGACTTGGTTCAAGATACTAAAGTGTATTAATTGGTGAAACCGGTCGGCCGTTTTGCGTAAACGAGAACGCATGCAAATAGTCTGACAATTACCTGGTATTTTGGTGTAAACACGGTATGTGTGGGAAAAATAGTTTACAGATGAATTAATGGCAGACAGAAGCAAAGGGAAAGAACATAAAAATATATATTTTAAATGCAAAAGAGTTATATTTTTGTTGTAAACTGGCCTAAATAACATGAATTGCTGCTTCTATAAGTAACAATAAAATATGAAATGTGACACAATTCTTCTCAAATGCCATATTGCACGTTAAGAAAATTTAATCAACTCTTAACATTTGTGTACTGTACATTTTAGAACTTAATGATAGATTAAGAACAGTCTGCATTATAGACACGAGATAAGCCACGTGGACTGAGAGGGAACTGAATGCTTCAGCTGTCAAGCCAAATGAGCCAGCAGTACTGCAGTCCTCCAGCGGGGCGCCCCCTCCATGGGTGGGTTCTTCCTTGTCAGTACAAGAGCCCTGCGGTCCAGCTGCCTCAGGTCCATTAAGAGCTCAGGGTCAAAATACCAATGTGAGATTTCTGTTGATCCTCCTGCTGTTTTCCTATCTTTTTGTCTCTGCTTTGGCGATGGTTGTACATCTAGGCATATCTGGGGGTGTGCAAGATGGATACTGATGAGGGTTTTGTTGTTTCTGTACGTTATAGTTAGTCCATATTACATATGGGCAGGGTTTCTCTGGGCCACAAAATTATGTTAGGCAAACACCATAATTGGTTGCTGCTTAAACAAAAAAACTTATTGAGCCCCCTTCGTTTTTGGTGAAATACCACTGCAGTCTTTAACTTTGAACCATGTTTTATGGGGGGGGGGGTTAAAGAGTGCTTTGTTTTGTGCTGAGATGGTTATCAGTAATTGTAACACTAACGTTTACAATTAACTGAAATGGCAAATATAGAGCCTACCTGAAGAAAGGGTTTTTAAGATCCAGTGTGTTGCCAGATTTGAAGCCAGACTGGTCAACAACTGCAGATAGATGTATATCATAGCTTTGCCTGGGTGAACAGAGTGTCAAAATGTGAATCCATCTGAAATCATTTTTATCAAACCTTTCATTCATTGCTGAGGAAACGGGTAACTCATCAAAGGGGGAGAACCTGCCTTTTGTTGGCTACCAGTAGGACCGTCCCTGAAAGGGTCTGCCCCATTTTGGCAAAGAGCGGGGTCTGAAGTAGGCAGCGGACCTGGTACCAGTGGGTCAACGGCTCACTCGGAGAGGTTGACAGCCACACTGTAGTCCTATGCAAAGAAACCCCCCCAGATACCTTATTTGTAATACTGAGACGCACAGCAATTTATGAAGATGGCTATATTTGCCTGTCAAATCCTTGGTACTCCCATTCATGGATTCAGACCCAGTACCTTCAGGGCTATTTCCAGAGGTGTTTCATTTTATATCTACGTTGGAGTCATCAGTTCTTACCTGGAGCCCACAAAGGCCACGTCAAACCAGATCGCTAGGCCATGGATAAGACCAGACTGGTGCAGCTGGAAGACGAAGGGGATTTCAATCCTGAAATAGCCAACAGGGACCTGGATTATATTGCCATGGCCAGTTGGCATCTTCAGCAGTGTAACTGTGATAGTTAGCTATAAAATGTTACTTCTGTGTTGTTATTTACAACGTACTATTCTTAAAAACATTGCCTGTAAATTTTTACAGATGGCCTTGACTAATCACCTATGTAAATCCTCTTCTTTGGCTTCTAGGAAATTGATGCTGAATTTGACAGATTTTGCCATGAGAATCTGCTTGTCAAATGTGTCCTGAAGGGAGAAAACCATTAAGACACTTAAAATGTGGATCTTTGGAGTGGCGGAAAAAACGAACAATTAAGTTTCAATTTATATTACTGTTGCAACACATACACGTTTTATATGAGAGTCGGAACAGAGACTCTTTACTACGACCAAAATAAATCTTAGGGAACATAACGCAATGGTACAACCAGACATAAATAAGCTTTGCTTGGTCTATCAGGAAATGACTCTGAAGTGGGGGGGCTGGGGCAGCAAAGGAGTGCTCTCACCACGACTGGCTGCTTGAAGAACTCATCCACAGCGGCACTGTGCAGGCCACTCAGGTCAATCCCAAAGAACGAGGTCTGATGCCTGCTCAGAGAGAGGAAGTTCACTTCTGTATAGGGGTCCTGTGCCACACCCAGCCCACCCCCCTCCCCACAAGCTGAAGCACCTCAGGATCTTACTGTTCAGCTGTACTTATGACCAAGAAATTCCAGGGTTCAGGATCTGAGCATATAAGAATAGAATGGAGGAACTTCTGGGTATCTGAGGACTAAACTGAAATGGAATTCCACTGGCACCTTGGCTGGGTTGTGCCACATCACCGTACCTATACAAGTGGTAGTTCAGCAGGTTAAGGAACTGTGCCTATGTCCAGAAGGTTGTGGGTTTGAATCCCGTGGCTAGCAGAGTAACCATATCACTGTTGGACCCTTGAACAAGGCCCTTAACCCCAACTGCTCCAGAGGTGCTGGATGCTGACTCTGTCCTCTGATCCCAAGCCTTGCCGTTATCTGTATATACATGTGTCTGTCATTGAGAGCAAGAAGGGATATGTGAAGACTCTTCAGTTTTCCCACAGGAATAAATAAAATAACACCTTTTCATTTTTCAGAGGGATTCAGACTGATGACCCTGCTTGGCTCTATGTAGCAAGACCGGCAGGTGAACTGCGGTGTGGGTACATGAGGTGGTACGAGTGATAAAGCACAGCCTGGCCAGATGTGCCTTCAGGTCTCGAGGGGAGCCTGTCAGCACCCGTGGGGAGCAGAAGAATGGAGAATGAGCAGACCAACACTTTTCTTAAGAAGGAAAAATAAAAATCTCCCAAAATACACCTCTTATAACAGGAATGAAAACCAGCAATCGGTTTGGGCGATCGCAACGTTTACGATTACTAAGGAAAGGCCAGCAAGAGCCAGTTAAAATCTCAGGACAGCTGGATATCAAAACAAAAGCATTTTGCTATTATAAAATAGATCTGTGTAACATCTCTTTGATACACAGAGACGCCTTCTAAAACACATGGAAAAGAATTCAGTTATCCATGCTGTGCCCTTCTGCTGGATTCCAGCGTACGAGCCAGTTCAAGTCAACTTTTCAGTGTACCATGAGGAGGGCAGCTAAGCTTGATCTCCTCCTCACAAGCACAGACAGGCCTGAGGCATATAAACAGCTTCAAGTCCACCGTATCAGTAGCACATGTCCAATCGATCATTAAGCAACCAAAACTACAGCTGACACATGCAGGGAGTAACCAAAATCTGGTTGCTTGAACTAGGGCCCTGCAATCTCATCTTCTCATATTCATATTCTAAGTTATGCAAATTGTTTTTGATATTTGTGTCTCGTATTAAGACAATTGGATAACAAAGGTCTAATCTATGTTCTGTTGAGTTGATTAAGTACAGCCATGGTAAATGTATATGAGGGGAGGCAAATCAATGTGACACAAATAGCAGCCAACTTTCTGACAGCATCAAGTTAATTCTAGTGTGCAAATGAAGACAGGAGGGAGTGTTCACATGAGGGAGCTGTAAGCAAGGCCATTTGATGTGGCCAGAGGGGGTGCAGGATACTCACCAGAAGCTGGATCGGGCGTAGTGCTCTATGTACAGCTGCTCATCAGAGAAGGGGGCCAGGTGCAGGTCACTGAAGGTTGGGAACATCATTCCTGTAGGCCAGGGGAGGGGGGCCAGGGATGCCCATTTATTACATCAAGTGAAAACACAGAACGGACATTTTGAAAGTGAAAAACAGAAGTATGAGACATCTAGGAAATGAATCTGTGTAGTTTCTCCTCAAATTGCCATTCATCAGTATCCATTCACCCATTCTGTAACTGCTCGTCCTATTCAGGGTCACAGGAGGGTCCAGAGCCTATCCTGGACGCTACGGACCCAAGGCAACCCAGGGCACACTAACACACATGCACACCTACAGGTGATTTGGTAACTCCAATTCACCTTAGCATGTTTTTGGACTGTTAGGGTAAATTGGAGTACCTGGAAGAGACCCCACGATGACACAGGGAGAATATGTAAAACTCCACACTCATACAGCACCTGTGGAGACTCAAACCCTGGTCCCTAACAGTGCTAACCACTGTCCCACCGTGCCACACGTTCACCAGCATATTGTGTGAAATAAATACTGGAAGTTAATTAAAAAAAAATACAGACGAAAACTTAAACCAGAACACTGTTAACTATCATAACCCATTCCAATACCATGAGAAAAGCAAGTGGTGTAACATCTAAACTAACCTTTGGACTTCAGCCATTTCTTGGAGTAGAGGTAGCTTTCCAGCATTCGCTCATTCAGCAGCATGTACCCGATCGGCTCTGACACGATGACATCCACCCTCTCTGGGAAGGAGACCTCCTCGATCTTACCGGCTAAGACTGTGATCCGATCAGAGAGATGGTTGCTCTTGACGAGCATCTGGCAGTGAAAATTCATGACAACATTCTAGACAGCGTTAAGAGGAGAGTCCCACCATTTTCTGTGAGGCCATTTCCCTTCCAAACCTTCCACAGGTACAATACTCTTTCTGCACAGTATTTTTTTTTAATTTCCATATGTAATAAAAATATCCTCTCTGACCACTCAACCAATTATGCTCAAAATACACCAAATGTGGCATACATGTTTATTAAATCAGTGCCAAAGCCCAGTGCAGAAAAATCCACTGATGGGAGGTGGGAAACCCATTGAAAACCTGCCCCAGATCCATCTAGCATCACCCTAACACAACCACATTCCTAAGTAGGTGCTGAACCCTGATGTGCACAGGGTGGGGGGCCGAGGCCGCCTCCCAGTGTGAAATCTCCCATTGAGATGTCTGATGTATCATCCAGCTTTACAAATATCCAGAGCCTGTTACAGTTGACGAAGCAGGACGCCAGAGGTAGCACATTTTATGCCCCCCTCCCTTAGTGAATACATATATTTCAGCAGTCTTCGTGACCCTGGGCATGGTGGTCAATCTCCCAGGCTTTCCACACTGTTGAGATTCTCCATGTGTGTGGCAGCAAACCCTTTCCTGTTTGTCCAAGTGTTTTCCACACAGCGAGTCCCCTCTGGTCATCTGGCTAGAAGCTGGGCATGGGCGGGGTCACCGGCGTGGGTGGGTCCCAGACAGAGGTGGCAGCCAGCATGGAACCCATGTGATGGGCAATCGCTGTGTCTGGGATATTACACCAGTTAAGGTCCCTTTGTTGCTTGTTTTTGTTGAACCAGCATCAAGTTGGGTATTGTGTTTGGCTGATAAGAGGCAATGTGGGGGGACCCATCTGGTTGCAATCTCAAAATATAATATGCATTTACCGAAAACGAGGAAAATTTCCAACAGCGTAAACCAGGCTTGACTGTTGAACAGGAAGCCATCCACCCGTGAAAATATGTTTCCTTTTGCCCCAAACAGTTTTATTGGCCAAAGACATTATCGGGTCATTAAGCCTTTGGAATTTCCAGCAGTAAAGTCATGCTGGAGGCAGAGTAGACTTTTTCAGAGCTATAGGCCTAATCTTCAGGCCGCGCTTGCATCAAGAAACAAGCCAGGGGTTGCTGACACAAAAATATGATTTACTATGACTTAAGTCAAACTATGTCAAAAACCACAAACTACTATGCAGCAAATAGTTGTGATAATTTCACTTAAGTTAACTTAAACTATAAGGGTGTTTTGCAGAAACACCAACTTTTTTTGTTAATTTGCTTTAAGGCTTGTGTATAAGGTTTAGCTATATACCTCAAAAGGAGGGATAACTGAGGGAAATGTGGAACTCTATAGCGCCTTGGTTTTTGGTGAGTAATGATATAAAACATCAGACTACATAAAATGGCAGGCCAGGAAGGGAGGAGTGACCCACCTCTGCATACCTGGCCACAGAGCTAGCTTCCACAGCATACACTTTCTTAGCTCCAGCCTGGATGGCGAAGAAAGAGAGGATGCCGGATCCACAGCCCACATCTAAAACCACCTGGGAAGGCAGAGAACTCATCTCAGCTATTCTCCATCTACAATGACCAATCTTTCAGATGGTGCCTGTTTTGATGCTGATAATTCATAGGCCAAAACGAGGTCAACAGAGCAGAAGATTCGTATGGGAGTTTTACTTATACAAACATGTTCTGAGGGCAGATCAAATAATGATTGGTTCAGAAAGATGACCAATCAGATTGTAGTGGAGGTGGGTCCAAGCAACTGGCGGAGGCAGACCAAGGCATCGTGTTGGTTGGTCCTGCCTCCCCCAGAATTTGATTGGTTATCTTTCTGAACCAGTCATATTTTTGTTCTGCCCTCAGAACATTTTTGTGTAAGTAAAACTCCCATTAGCAAGATGGCAGGCCTCACCTTATCTCTGAAGTCCACCTCATTCAAAAGGATGGCCTTCTGGTAGGTGGCTGTCCGGAGGTAGTCCTGGAGCATGTTCTGCTGCTGGGACAGACAGCCATAAAACTGTAGACACAAAGAGACAGTGGAATAGCGTATCACCATTGCCCCTTGCAGCCTGAACATCCACATTAACCCTCACATTCAACTGTCAGTCCTTTGGCTTGAGGATGTTATGTGAATGAAACACTGGCCGCACAGCCTAGTTTTCCATCCGTCCATCCATTTTCAAGAACCGATTTTGCCATGAATGGTTGTGTGGATCCAAAGCCAACCCCAGAAAGGACAGGACAAGATGGGCTGACCAAAGCCAAACCATGAGTTACTGCTTCATTCGTACTCCCTTCATGCCCCAAAGGCCACACGGAAGTAACCTACCTGAAAGTACTGCCGGGCTGAGGAGTCATCGGTGCGCTGGTCAAATGCAGACAGCTCCGTTCCCAATCTGCTGTCTCTTCTCACAATTTTGTGAAATGCTTGGAACTCTGGGCCAGGGACATAGGTCACTCATGACAGGATATGGAGGTGGGTAGCAGCTTTCAAAAAAACGGCCTGCACCCTGCCAGGCTACAGTCACGATGTCATACATGTCCCAGCACGCTAGCACACCTGCATCTCAGCCCGCATTCCAGTGAGGAGATGCAATCCGCGGGACAGCCGTGAAGTTGGACAAGACAGTTCATGTAAGTTACAAAAAACTCTAAAACCCCCTAAGAAGTGGTATTGCAGCTGACTTATCCTGATTATTTTCAACTTCACTGACCTGAGATACAAAATTATCTATTTACATTTCAAGGATATGTTTAAATATTCTTATATACGTTTTTCAATTTCCATAATCATATTGACCTGGTCAGCACAGCTGCTTCACACCTCTGGGACTGTGATTCGAGTCTCCACCCTGGGTCCATGCTTGCATGTTCCAAGTCATGTTCCAAAAACATGGTAAGGTGAATTGGAGTTGCCAAATTATCCACGGGTGTGAATGGTATGTGTGTGATGGGTTGGGTTATTCCCTGTCTTGCACCCGTAGCTTCCGGGGTACCTCCACGACCCTGTACAGGACAAGCTGGTAAATGGATGGATGGATCCTATCTGGGGTATCACCAGCTTTGTTGCCTGTGATTTCTGGGATTGGTTCTAGCATTACTGAAACCCTGTACTAAATAAACCATTATGGAAAATAAATTAATGAATGGATAAACCATCTTCAGTAAAAACCATATATTCAGCATGGATGACAGCAATTTGAAGCTAATATGAAGCTTATGGGAGTTTTATTTACACAAAGGTGTTCTGAGGGCAGAAAGAAAAATGATTGGTTCATAGAAATAACCAATCAGATGAGTCCAAGCAACTAGAGGAGGTGGGACCAAGATATCTGATTAGTTGCTCCTGTGTCCTCTAGTACCTTGGACCCATCTCTTCTACAGTCTGATTGGTTATCTCTCTGAACCATTTTTCCATTTACCCTCAGAATATTTTTGTTTAAGTAAAACTCCCGTGAGCTAATATGGAGGAGTAAAAGACATAATAGTGTAGACTCTGGGAAAAACATCATGTGCTTTAATGGATATAGATGTCGTGTGACTGGCATGAAGCCCTCACCTGTCCCTGTCCTGAAGTGGAGCAGAACGCTGACACAGCCCAACGTGACAAGAAAGGACTGGTTGCCCGCCCTGCAGCACTCTGTCTCTCTGCCCACCGAGAACTTGAACACGCACACACCATCACCTACAGGGGGAGCAAACTCAAACGATACAGTCAGGGCTGGTTAAACTGGGGGTTACGCTGTTCACGAGTTCTGCGTACCAAAAATGAATCACAGATCAGGGATTTTATTTTATTTATTTTGTTTGGTTTATGCACAAAATGTAATTTTATAAACATTTTCCGTTCTGGTAATTATGGTGAATATCTGTTAATAACATATGAAAACCCAAAGAACTTTGTTTGTTTGGTAGGACCACATAATAACTTTTACAAGAATTTGCTATGACAACCGATTTCCCTCTTGTCTGGATAGCAGATGTAATGATGGGGTCGAAGCCTGGGTCCCAGCCGCACTGGAGCCTGCACAGGGCGGTGAAAACCCCAGTCAATTCTGGCACTTAGCGTGCAACCCCGTTATGTGATAACGATCGCCAAGATGCATAAAAAGCTGGCAGTCAAGCCCAGTGTACCGTTTCAGGGGATACCAAACCCTGGATCAGGCGAATCTGGGCTCAGCATAACAGAACCCCTGCCCTAGCCAGAGCCCCCGTACTAATCCCCTAGGTCGCGCAACACCATAAATCTGAAAAGCTTGTCCGCGCCCAACTCACAGACGCTGCCGCTTAGCCGGATAGGGCTCATGTGCGCAACACCTGCATGGAAACGGCAAGGAATTCCTCTTGTTGACTTTTTCCATTTCATTCTCCTTCTTTCTTATTTGACTGTTACTAAACGCCGGTGACTATCGATTATGGTGTCACCTTCTCACAAACCAAAACTGTTCACAGGCAAAAGAAAAAAAAAGTGCACCTCTCGCTGAGATACTACTAACTGGTTCCCTGCCCGACAATTAGCGTGTATATAGCTGACTATTACCACATTTGGGGAATTGTATAACTCATACCTATATAGTTCTAGCGTATTTTATCTATGGAGAATTCAAACTCCATTTGGAGATCCGCTCCTGAACACTGCAGCGGAAGGCAACCCCCGAAAATAACAATAAGAGGAATAATAAGATAAAAATAAAGAATACGATGTCTACCTTAAAAGTACGAAACCTCTTCTTTAAACAACAGCTATTTGAAGTTATAGTTTCAGTTATTAGAATTTTTTTTTTTTCCTTTTTTTTTGATAGGCGTGACTTTGATCCATGTATAGACTAATGCCAATAAAATGTATAGGCTACCGTGTAAAATCCGGTGAAATAAGGTGGTAGTTATAAGGTCACTCACCGTTTTTGAAAGTCAGCTCTTTTTCCCCCTCCATGCCGCCCACTTGTAAAGTGAGGTCCTGATGCTGATTCGACTTACAGAGGTGGATTCCTCCCGTTGCTTGATCCTCGCTGAAAATGTGAAGACTGACAGAAAAGCTGTCTTGCATGTTGCTCGTATCCATGGCGCCGCTGCCCGTCTGTTCCCCACGCACGACGGGGTTGTACTCCTAAAATGTGCGACTTGGTGTGCATCTGCTTAGCCAGAAGAGTGGGGAAACACGCAGCGGGACATGGGGAGATACCTTGTCTCAGTTTTCCAAAGGGGCGGGATAATCCTGACCCTGCCCGAATATTAGGAGCGACACCTACTGATATGTTAAAATATGAAAACTCGCGAGTGGCCTATATGTTCGCTTTACGAATATTTTCTCTTGTAACGACACTATGACATAAAGCAATTGCGTTTCAAGTAAATCTCTTAAAACAATCCTCAAGATTAATTCATGGTTGCATTCAAAGAAATCAGGGGTGGCTTTCCAGAAAGGTTCGTAACGCGTAGTAGTTCGTTGTCTAGTACTTAAGATCGATCGTTAATTAGCGCGCGTTTCCAGAATCCCTTCAGAAGTAAAGTAGTTCGTTATCTCTTTCGTAGATTTACGAGTGATTCGTTGTTTTCTACGTCGTTCGTTATTTGAACTTTTGGCTGCTGTCCTGTCACAGAGACACAGCGATCGGCCAAGATAGATGACAAAAACACATTGAAGCTTTTTTGGACAACGTAATAATGCTGATGATATAATGAAAGGCCGATATTGCAATATAAAACTATAACGTACACTATAAATTAGCGCAAAAGAGGATCGTTGTTGTAACACCTGTATGCAATTTGAGTACATAACAAGGTTGTGGATCATTCAGAACTGACTTGAGAATGACCTTGAATATCAAATTCAATTCATAAATAGGTTGAAAATACGGTGCAGAATCGCAGTTCGACTTTGAATATAAGGAAGTAGAATTAAAATGGAATTGATTTCACATAAATTCATGTACATAGTATCAGCACAGCTTTAACAATACTGCTTAATATTTAAATATGTATTACACAGCATGTTAACATAAACAGCATACACTGAACCGCGGCCATACCAGACCTCCCCCCACGCGATCACTAATATTTATGGCAGCAAAAAGTACCTGTCGGCCGTGCCTCCCTGTTCGAGCACTGGCCTGAGAAGTCTCTGCATGTAACCGTTATTCAGAATGCCACATTTGAAGTGTCACCTATAGAATATATCATTTAACTGTGATTTTGTGTGCCATGGTGGAAGAGCACTTCATATAATCATATAAGTAACCCTGTTACAATCCTGTCCATTTGACAGCCCACCACTACTGCAGACTCTTCACAAATGGTAACAAACGTAAACAGTTTAATATGCAAAAACAATAAATATATGCCCATGGAAAAGGACTTAGAGGGCTGACATAAGGCAAATGCACATTGTTAGAATAGGCTAAATCAATAACACAATTTTTATCTTACAATCATGCAAATATTAAGTTCACTCACTAGTAAATTTAAGGTCAATATATACATCTACCATCTTGGAAGTAAATCTGTTATATAATTATCTATGTTTTGCTAGATTGAATGACATTCATGTTTTGTATGATTGCATTGAACTGAAAGAAATTAAATTCTTCTTACTGTCATTTCAATTCAACATCAGCAAGGCTGCTGTGTCCTGCATCTATGCAAATCACATTTGTGTTACTCCGTGCACCTAACTACATACAATGTCCTGCAGGAGAGGATGCCATGCATGACACTAAAAGTGGTTTTGATGCCATTGGAGATGCAGTGGATGGAACCCTCAAACCTTATCATATTTGCAGCCCCTTGAATCCCACCTGCACCTGTTGAAAAGGGTTCTTGCCACTAGGCCTAAATGTGCAGGTGATATGCAACCATCAAGGACCTTTACAGACAGTGTGGCTAATTGGCTTGGGAGTACACATGATACTTATATCTGGTCCAGCTTTGGTGTGTGTCAGATGGCAAAGGATGGTGTGTTTGCTGGTGGCTGGTTATTAGGAGACATCAGGCAGCCTCTTAGTGAATACCTGCTGACTCCAGTGTTGAATCCCCAACCCGTGGCTGAGGAGAGGTATAACTCCATGCACCAAAGAAAGGGTGCTTTGGCCATGAGGAAGATGTGATTCTGGTGCCTACACAAGTCCTTGGTAGCTCTAAGATTTCCCCTGAATGCTACTGTGCTGTTCTTGTTATGTGTAGTATGCTGCACAACACTGCAGTAATTATTTTATTAAAATGTATTTTTGTCCACCTCATCAATAAGTTATTTTAAGGCTTCTTTCTAAAAGTGTTACTTCCTTTTCCAACTGCTGCTCGCCATTGCATTTTGTTTACATGGAAGCAACATCACATTTTGAGCTCATTTTTATATTTTCAACAAATAGGTTAATTTATTTTGGTCTTAATCTTAGTTGTTTTAGTGTGTTTTTATTGATTTTCTAGTTTATATTTTTATTTACATTCCCATATGTCCGGTGTGACAATCACATAACATATTTCACCATTAAAATACGTGGGATCGATGTTCCTGTTATCGACAGTATGCGCTTTTCTCATGCGGAGACGGAGGAGGAGCCAACAAAGTACTACTTAAAGTTTCTTCGTTATTTCTGGAATAACAAAGGTGTTCTGAAGCTATCTAAAGCTAGCCACCTACTGCTGGCTGGTTAGAAAGGTGTGGCCGCTGTGGTGCATCCAATAAGAATGCATAGAAATGGTATCTTGAACTTCATTGAAGACCTGAGAACAGTTGTTGACAAGGCTCTATGCTTGTGTGTGTGTGTGGTTCAGGTCAGGTCGGGGAGCAAGCGCTGATGCAGCGCGTTGCCGCACCCACCACATGACGAAACACCTCGGGATCCCAGCTGGCAACCCCCCAGGCAGA
>JAAGVU020000113.1:21663469-21674549 GCA_011763525.2 Mormyrus iriodes | reverse complement strand
ACACACACACACGTGCAGATGTGTATGGAGTATGGATCAAAATATTTCTTTGCAAACAAAATGTGATATTACTTATTGTTGCAAAAGAATGAGGTAAAAATGAAAGTAACTTGAATATATTAAATTGAGCTCTCTTCAGTTTAATTTGTTTCAAGTGTAGTATCATACAATAATGCTCAATAACCTGTTCCTTGGGCAGATACGGCGATTTCTTTATTTTTAATGCTACAGTACTAACTCCGTAAAAGGCCAATTTGCACTTCACTTATCGGCATGCACTTTTGGGCTGCAGACTGTCATGTGTGTGGCAGTTTGTATTCATATTACATTTGGCTGTGGATGCGAATGGTCGCAATTGGTGCATGCATACAGCAGTGATATTCTCCCAGACCAGGAGAGGGCAGGTGTATTGTAACAAACACAAATACTAGCAGTGTAATGATACTTTTATGAACAGTTTTAAAGTTATTGGTCTAGGCTTGGGTGGTATTAAGGTAATATGACATACCACAGTATTTGGATAAATTAGCCAAGACAACCACCCCCACCCTACTCCTGCCCAGCAGATTTAATCACCCGGATTTCCAAATGCTGGAATAGTGTTGCTTTTTAAAATACCGTACACCTCAGTATAATGTCTAGACAGTATGAAAAATTAGATATGCGAGTACCTTCTACCCTCCTCATACAGCTCCTCACCATAACCACTGCAGTAACTATTATTTCTCTACTATTTTGTTGTTGACTGCTGATCAGCAAGAGTTGGCACTGCCACCTACTGGAAATACCTTGTTAATTATCTTGCACATGTGCAATCAATGTGCACAGGTGTGCATGATCACCGCTAGCCAAAAGTATTTGGGCTATACGTGCACCGACTGCAGTCAACTCCTGATAACAAAATTTACATTATACCCCCCCCCCGGTCCTGACTAAAAGTGCACACAGAAAAGTGAAGTATGAATTGGCCTTGATTCTAGTACTACTAGTTTATAGGCTACACTGTTAATTTATTTCCATTGAAAATGAGTCAACACGCATTGCTGTAAAAGGATAACTTAAAACCATTAAAAGTAGCTTTGAAACTATGGATGAATCATGTTGGGGGGGAGGTTACATTGCAATATTTGAAATCTTTGCAATAGATATTAAGATATTTCTGAAACAAAAAAAAGGATTTGAAAATTTACCCGAAATGAATTATAGCCAAATCGAGCTACTTATCAGCCAGTTTAGTCTTTTTCTACTGGGAAAGGCAAGTCAGTAGATCATATTCAGGTTAACTCATCAAAAAATCTTTCAGTCCATTCACTCTTATTTAAAATTTTACTAAGAGAAAATTTCCCAGAACGTTAATTTCAAGAACATTTTTAATTCTAACCGAGACGATATAAAGTTTGCAGCAGCAACATAATCATATTCTCTGACACTTGGCGCCACGAATTGCCAACAGACACAGAGCTGTGCCAATAGACACAGAGCTTAGCCGACAAATCACTCTCTTTTGTTCAGTATCTTCCCTGTGGAATCTGAAATATTTTCATACAGTGAAAGGAGAATGTCTTCTGGTGCTCATCTCTTGTTCACTTATTCACTTCATTCATTTTTGCCAAATTACTCACAAACGCGTCACACTGAGTGAGTCCAACAGCCATAATTTGATTATGATTGTCTCAGTGGGTGTTTGCAGAGGGAAACACCAGTACAAATAAACTACAAACTTAATGGAGGATGTATAAATCATAACCAGTAGTATTGGCGCTAAGTATTTAAAATGGCTCATTTATTGTTTAAGATTTTATTTTACACTTTATTGGATATTTGAGTGCTGACACGTCCCTAGTTTCTTGTACAATTTACTCATGGTGTATGCATGTTCACCCTCCCATCACGTCCAGACTACCTGAAGCCAATTGCCGCTGAGGAGAGGAGGATTGAGGAAGAGGAGAAGAAGATCCGAGAAGAACAGGAGCGGATAGCAAAGCAGCTGGCAGAAGGTAAGGTGGCCTATGGATTCATGTCTAGCAACACACCCTTTGTAGCCCTGCCTACTCACAGAATGCCAAATACTGTCCCAGAATGGTTGTGACATTATAGTAAAAGATATTGGGGCTGTGTGTGTTGGCCAGTATGGATTTTGTAGCTAAGGTGATCGGTTTCTGTGGGTGTTTGTCTGTGTGTGTGTGTGGTCTGTTATCTCTGGCTGCCATCCCTATGTTGATGGCCTGGCCCTATGCCCAAACAAACCTAAGCAACCTTTTCTTTCTCTCTCGCCCACAGCCAATGAAGACACCATTCTCAAATGAGTGCTAAGATGGATAATTTGTTTATGTATGAAAATAATCAGTACTTTATCCTTGCTGTAGTGAGGTTCATTTCTTTCAAGCTACAGAGTCTGTAAAATAAATATGAAAACAAAATATTGTCTGAGGTCTGTTTAGATGTGGTGTTATGTTGCTTTTTATGTGGGTTTTAGCATGTTGGTAGCTTTACGTTTATATAACTTGGCTTTAATTTATAGTACCTTACCCGATGGCACAGAAGATTTTCGCTTGTCTTCGATCTGTGAATTTAAACAATGCAGGTGCAGCCTCTCCCCTGGTTACAATGGAGTTACGTTCCTCCAAACCTATCCTAAGGCGAAAATGCATTTTAATACAGTACACCTAACCTAACAAACATCGTAGCCTAGCCATTAGCGTACCTTAAACATGCTTAGATCACATTAGCCTACAGTTGGGCAAAATCATTAACACAAAGCCTATTTTATAATAGTGTTGAATATCTCACGTAATTTATTGAATAATGTACTGAAAGTGAAAAACCTTTACCCATCTACCATCGTAACGGACCATCATATCCTAGGGAGCGTCTGTAGTTGGTGTACTTCAGTTAATCACCACTGGGCAATGGGCAAGAGATTTTGATAAAGAAATGTAAGATCGAGGAATATTTATGTGCAGTTTGATGTATTTTAACAAGAGCCCCAACCAAAAGTGGGAGCAGTCTTTAGTGTACTGTGCAATACTACTGATTGTTTTAAGGTTGCTAATTTTAGATATAGAGCCTTAAAAAAGAACCATAGTGTGTAAGTAGGGCTTTTCTTTCCATTTAGAATTTTTTTATTTTTTTGCTTTTGGTGTAAAACCTTGATGTGTTATGGAAGGCTGCTAAGCTATGCCAGAGTCCTCCATGTCTCAAACGTCTTGAAGTGAAGATCGGTCCTGGCTTGCTGTGTTTCTGACTGGGTCCCTGTTTGTGTTCTCTGCCGTGGCCATCCTCTGTCACTTCGGGAGGGGGCATAATCCCCCCCTTCCTTGGTGCAAATCCTAGGATTCAGGTCACAGGCCAATATAGGAAAGTGCTGAGCGAGCTAATTTAGGCCGGATGCCGGGGGCATTGGGAGCTGGTGCTGAGGAGGGGGCTGTTTCTGCCTGAGGTCCTGCCCCTTGGGGGGGTGGTTTAGGATGTCAGCCCCCTGATTCCCAGACTTTCTCAAACCACCGAACAGACTTGGATGGTTTTCACATGTTAATTATCACCATTCAGAGAGCACAGCAGTGAAATGGCTCGTTTTGATAAAATATCAGATTCCAAGTGCCAAGGGCCTTAAAATGTTCTGCTCCTGACCAAGATAAGACCAAATTTGCCCAAGCTGACCACCTCCGAGCAAATCTGGCTACATACACCAGGATAGTTCTGAGAATTGAACTAAGAGGCTTTGGCAGCTAGTGAATCATGAGCTGAACAGTGTAGGAAACCACAGGAGGATTTCACCGTTTACAAGGTGTTTAACAGAGACAAATGCACCTTTAGTCGCAAACATTTCTACCTGTAAGAGAACTGGACAAAAAGTACACAAAAATTAGTTTATTACTCTTTACATTTTGACCACAGCATTCTCATTGGGTTCTCACTGATTCTGATGCCTATGATGCAGATATTTTACAATAAACTCATGAAGGACAACCATGCAAACACTATCTGTAAGTTTTTATCTGAAAGACTTGTTTTCACTGACACCAGCATTAAAAGAAGGAAAAGCAGCAAGTCAAAAAAAGCAAGATTTATTTTCCTGCAACTGGCCTCATTGTGTCACTGAGCCTCAAAAACTGAGTATGTAATGCATGGATGACTTGTGCTGGTCTTCAACAGAGGGTATGATGCCTCCTAACAGAATTTTACTCACAGTATTATGTATTTACATATGGGGTATATTTACAGTTGCAAATTCCTAGAAAAATGTTTTATCACCCCCCCCCCCCGCCCAACTCATTGTCCCATGATCTTGTCCTCTGCTAAGCTGTCGGAAAATGCATTAATTCACCTTGGATGTGTACAGGTCACCTTCACGTTTGTAGTTTTAAGTTTCTCTTGTGTCTGAGTCATGCCTTCTGCGTGCTTATCACAAACGCTCCTTCATGATCATGAATAAACAGTGCTAAAAGGCATGACCTAAGTGCTGAATACCACAGCACTAATGGCTGTTGTGCTATAATTTTTGTCACAGAGGTCGGTTGTAGAGACTGGGTTTGAGGGCCGAGCATGAGGGTGCATACCACTTAAAAATCAACACAACACGGACTGTCTGTTCTGTGATGGAAATATAGCTTGATCGTTCATTGGCCAGGAGAAAAGTAGCAGGAATCAGACTGGAGATCAGACCAAAGGTTGTAAATAAACACCTTTTCTACCCTCTTTGATCAGACTGAAAACAAAAGTGGCTAGCGGATTCAAAGAAAGGATGGCCAAGAAAGTCCGGAAATACCAGTATTTATGATTCCACGCAATAGGATTCAAAAGACTCCCAGATGGCTGCAAGCTAAGAGAAATACATTAGTAGCTGCAATGCCATATACCTGTCAATGTCCTTGCATACTGTAAGTACATAATGCACAGTTTCAGTAAGATGCTTATTTTTCATATAGCATCCATAGCTCACTTCACAAATTTGACTTAAGAACAGGTTTTCCTACGGTGCCACCCAGTCCAGCATCAAAGTATGTGGTGGCCTGGCGTGGTGGTGCAAGGAGTATGAATATATAGGAACGTGGACGGGCCAGCACTACGGTGTACCCGCTGTGGTGCGTCCACAGTAAGTAGAAACCAGCCCCTACTCTGACAGTCAACACCAAGGTTCAGCAAGGCTCCCTGCACCAGCACTTCCCACATCGGTAGGTCCCAGGCACACTCCTTTATTTTAGTATTTGTGCATTTTTTATGATTAAGAGATCACTATATATTTTTTTAAATCTGCATCTTTTAAATTTTGGTTTAATCGTTGTTCTGCTGGCAGAAGGCTACACTGAGCAACAGGTTCCTTCCCGGTTCAAAATTTCTAAGACAGCAGTACACAAGGATTGGGTGAAGCAGGAGACACTGGGAATGACCAGATCGCAGCCAGGTAAAGGGTAGAAGTAACTTTATAATGCCAGAGATGACTGTTAACTTAAAAAGTTGTTCTGTGGTCTCTTAATTTTTTCTACAGCTATATATAAAGCAGGCAGGGGACTCTGGCCTGGTAAACTGCACTCCCATTAAATCTCGGTGGTTTAATGCCCTAAATCGTTTCAAAGTCATTGAAACAAAACCCTGAAATTCACACCAACATATACACATCCAAGAAGCCTTTAGTTTGCTACGCATGACCTATACTGAGGTCAAATATGGAGAGTCATTTTGTTTCTGGAAGTCTATTGTAGTACAAACACTCTACTGTAAATAGTGATTGACTGGAAGAATTGAGGCACAGTGTTACCTCAAGGTGATTATATGGTAAAAAAGAACAACGATGAAACAGTCGACAACCTAAATCCTTCAGTTTAACACTAAACATACACTCTATGTTATACACAATTATCAACATGTCGGACCTCATCTGCTGTGAACAGAGCTTTATACCAAGTGTTCTTCACTCCCAGATTATTGGTATGTTAACATGCCTTTGGTGTCAGATGCACTTTCAAACATCTGGTTAGCTAACATCTGATTATGCCACATGCACCCCCCACTCAGCTGTTGCTCCACTGCACAGACTGGGTTATGCCCAAGGTAGAGGGGAAGAGGGTGATTGAAGCCGATAGAGATGCTTGAAGATGATGAAGGATTAAAGAAACAAAACGGTGAATAACAAGCAGTTGGCCTGGGCCATAGCTTGGCTATGATCGGTCCACCAGCCAGGACCAGGAGGAATCTCTCAATCTTCTCTAAGTTTCAGTGGTTGGGAATGGGGCAAGACTGAGCCTGTCCCATGGCCCACCCCCGACCTGATGCAATCAGACTGAATGGCTGTGTCATATTTGGGTACATGCCTCTCTCCCAGATAGACTCCATGGGTCTAGCAAATGGAGCAGGTCTTGGACCCAGAGGCTGAGTTGGGAGTGTTCTGGGCGGCAGCTACACAACAAAGCAAAGAAACACACACCATCATCCCGAGGAAACACAGTGCACCTCTGGCAGCTCAGGCACTACACAGTGTGCACAGCAGGCGGAGGGCTGTGCCGCTGTCTCACCTTTTTTGGCAGCGGCGGCCAGCTCCTGGGCCGCCTTCTCCTCCTCAAGGGCCTTCAGCTGGGCCTCATATTCCTCCTGCTTGGCCTTCCACTCCTTCCTGTTGTTTAAGATGCCATCATACATGGGCTGGATGGCCTTATGGAACCGGGAAAACTCCTGGAAGAAGAGAAGAACATGGAGTTCATTCAAGTCTGGCAAAATATGTGAACCAAGGCTCTCAGTCAATGTCTAAATGTATCATTTTGAACCCTAAAACCCATCACATTGGTTAACATGAGAGGTCTGTACCTTGTAGACAAATGTGCAGACGAAATCAATAAAGCCGCACTGTAACTTGGGCAATTCTGCTGCTTTATACCGGTCCATCATAGGCTAGAGGGTGACAGGTAAAGGAGTTTGGATCCACGCATGCAAATAAATTACATTAAAAACAGCCTCCCAAATACAGAGGCAACACAAACCCACGCACAAACACAAGGTAAGACACACTCACAATGGGCTGCTGATTTAGAACTGTCCTCTCCAGGTCTCCCTGCTCCCAGAACTCAGCAGCCACAGAGAGCGCCACCTAGTAAGAGGTGGATAACCAGGCAGTTTTGAGGATAAAAGGCCTCTCCGTGATCCTCTGAGATAAACTGCAGCAGCCTCCTCACCTTGCTCTGGACCTCCCACGGTTTGGTAATGGCTGACAGGTCACATGCTGTCATCATCATGGCCCTGTCGGAGCCAGAGAAAAGTGGAGATTCAAAGGGGGCTTGGCTGCAGGCCCAACCCAAATGAGACACGCCCCCTGGCCCTACTGCTACTGAAGCAGCAATGAACCCTTTTGTGGGTCCCCAACACTCACATCACAATCTCTTTCCTTGTGGTTTCCAGGGACATGAATTCAACCCATTTTTTTTCATCTTCATACGTTTCTGAGAGGTCCACTATCTTCTGAAACATGGTCCTCTTTCTGCAAACAGGTTAACAGCATCGGACAGACAGTGGCGTATACATCTTAAATGTTTTAAATCAAATAAGGCCGATGGTTTAAATATAACATGTTGAAATATATACAATATACAATAATCGTGGATAGCACAGTTAAATCAGAACAGGAGTTAGGGTTTTGTGTGAGGTTTGCTTTTAGATCTAAATTCAGCTGTGTGCACAGTTTGCATGCTCTTCCCATGTGTCCACATGACCTTCCTATAACATGGAAAACAGTTCAGGAGAATCATTCCAGATGGTTCCTGATGTGTGTGTGTGTGTGTGTGCGTGACTTCCCCGCAATGGACAGGCATTCTATGGCTTTGTTAAGGGTGTAGGTTTGGTGTCAACACTGGTAGGGCCCAAACCAGCCCCGAAACCCCCACCTCCCTCAAACACACAGAGTACTCACACAATATTAGTGGGGACATGTCCTTACTGTCTAAACCCAAATCTATGCCCTTCAGTTTCGTATTTAATTATACACATCTATTACTTTTTCCTACCTTACCTTCCTCTAGACCTCACACACAACCTTTTAAGGAGACTTATCTTTCTTAGCATAGCACGTGAGCTATCAGATGTTAGTCGATAGATAGCAAATCGAAATGAGGAGAGACTGTGACTTACTTGAAATACAGTGCCAGGTCAGTGGCAATGATGGCAATGTCCATGAGATGAATAACGTGATCTATCTGCCGTCGGTTGAGGTTCTGGTAAATATTTAATGACTGTGGAGGAGGGAAAGGGTTGGGGTAGCGAGTTAATGGAATGACCAGTTTTCCTCTTAACACATCAGATATATGTAGCTGTGAATACTGCTTTAACAAGATTGTGCTGGGTACAACTGGCACACTCACCTCATCTGAAAGTAAAAACTTCCCAAACTCTAAGTGGTGCCTTTCGAGAATGGAGGAGCCATGAAGTTTGGCCAGGGGGTTCTGCGACCTGCCAGTAAACAAAAACGAACTAACAAACACAACACTGTAGAGATATGCCAGACACTTATTCTGCAAAGTATTGGATCTCTGTGATATTCTGAAGATGTCCTGATGAATGCGTTTATAGATTGTTTCTGTAAAACTGTTAACATGGGATCCATCATGGATTGAGCAGCATTATGTATGGATCCGAAGATATCTGCCAAAGTCTAAGACTTCTATGCGTCTCTATACATTGAATTACCTTGCTGGAAGTATATGTCTTTAAAAACAAAATATTGTTGCTGCATGTTAACCATGTTGTATGATCTGACCCTCAAGATCCCTCCCCTTGGAGTCTAGACCTCCAGCTGTCACAAGTGAAAAAGTTTAGGATTTTCACAGCATACTCACTTCACCTGGTAGAGATTATTGGTGCCCCTGTGGTCAATGTCATGCAGGAAGCCAGCTGTGATCATAGCCATCACCTCCAGATCTGTGTAGTAACGCTTCAGCTGCCCGGTCTGATGCCCCAGGAGAATGTAAAACATTTGGTCAAATACCAACCCTGAAACACCATCACTTCTGCAGTTTTTGATTATGGGCTCTCAATATCAAGGCCGATCTATAGCCCAAACTTGTCATACCGTTAACAATGTGAACATAGTCTGACCGACGTTGAACCCATGGCGCCAGTTGTGATAGGTGATCTTCCTGTAGCCTTTGCTGACAGAATACATGAATCGCACTAGGACCTGTCGAGATGTGAGGATAATGTTTAAATGGTCAGTTTCTTTGTAGCCAATCCCTTATAAACCACTGTGTCACTTTGCCAAAAATATACTCATAACCATTTAAAGAAACACCACAAGTAAAATTTCTCTCTGTTCTGTCTTCAGCCTGGAAAAAGGCAAAGATGTGTCTACTGGAGGACCTGGCTATGATGGAATAGTCTGCATGCATCTCTGGCTCTCTATTTATCTCTTTGGGTGACAAACTCAATATGAAATTGTTTTTTTTTTACCTCCTGTGGAATCTGAAACTTCTTGACTACCCCGACCTCATAGTACATCTGGATCCCACACTTCACCAGATCCAGCTCCGTGCAGTCAAAGTCTGAGAACCGGAACTCATAGATCTCAAACTTGGTGGGTCCAGGTAGCTCCTTTTTCTGCAAAATTTTACATGATGTCTGACCTTGTCATTTTAGCTGAACAGGCACTCTGAAATTGATTTAAAAGTGTTTACCTACTCACAGAATCCAGACCACAGCGCTACATCAGTTAATTCCACACGAGCTTAAATGGATAAAATGAAAGTTCTTTATGGGTTTAGAAGGATTTAAAAGGTTTAATAGGTGAGGTCCATACCAGGATCTTTGAAAGTTCATCCTCTTCACACTCTGAAGGCTCGCATCCGAAATACTCTCGTGTTTTCTTAAAGGCAAAGAATTGGAAAATGACATGTGCGACGTGGGAGTTGAGCTGGGGTATGGGGTATGAAGGCAGATGCAACGTGCTGCACAGGAATGCCTGTGCACCAACAAAGGTTCACCCACCAGGATGTCCTGGATCTCGTCATTGCGGCACTTGACATGGTAGAGCACCATGTCCTGGGCAATGTCCTTTCTGTTCTCCAGCTTATTCATCTTGTCGTAGGTGTCTGGGTTGAGCACAGACCATCCAAGGAACTGTGTCAGAGACTGGGAAGGAGGAAGGTGGAGGGGGGGGTTAGACAGGCACTGTCCCTCAAATATATACACAGTCTCAGATGGTCAACAGCTAACACTAGAGGACTGTGTTCCTGGTTTCCTTATTACCTAAACAATGTCCTGAGGTGTCAAATCAAACAGAAGTTAATGAAATAGCCAGGCTAGTATAAGCATGATGAATAACATAGACAATTTTATGAGGCGTTATGCCTCCTAGATATGACATTAAATTGATGTGCAGGCAGAAATCAGTGGGGTTGTATATTCACATGGCAGTTAGGCAAGAGACTACCTCCATGAGCTGCTCATCCTGGTCGTCAAAGGGTTTTCCATCTTTCCTGTTGTAGAACGTGGCCACACCCACAATCTCCTCCTTCTTGTTGACTATGGGTAGTGAAAGCACGTTTTTAATGGTCCAGCCACTGTTGTCGAGGGGCTCCGTCTGCATTATTTGGGAAAATGACATGAGTCAGTTAGCATGCCTCGTCCTCTGAGACCGAGCGAAGGTCTGGGACAGATAGCTTAGCACTTTGTGTCCAAATCCCAAGTGGACCTAGGGGAAGGTGCCTTTTGGTTCTAAACCAGCACAAACACACCTGATTCAATTATTCAACTACTCGATCGAGTCTTTCACTAGTTCAGATGGCGCTTATTGGTACAGGCCTAGACCAATTATGTGCTAATCTGTTAGTAACCAGGGGGAATTGAGAGTGACCATGAAATTCTGGTGCTGCAGTTAAATGCTGTGCAGTAATCAAAATCTGATGAAAAATTAAACTGTGTAGGAGTATACGTTCAAGTAAAACAATTTTCTGACCTGGAAGTTGAACATTTCCTCTGACGCAGCATTCATAATGTTGCAAATCTGTAATAAATAAAATAGTTAAATACAGACAGATGTAGATATCCATCCATCCATCCATCCATCCATTTTCCATAACCACTTATCCCATTTGGGGTCATG
>JAAGVU020000113.1:21621918-21663369 GCA_011763525.2 Mormyrus iriodes | reverse complement strand
ATACAGACAGATGTAGATATCCATCCATCCATCCATCCATCCATTTTCCATAACCACTTATCCCATTTGGGGTCATGAGCCTATCCCAGAGGCTGTAGGCGCAAGGCAGGGAACAACCCAGGATGGAGCAGCAACCCAACACTGGGCACACTCACACCTATGGGCAATTTGGCAACTCCAATCAGCCTCAGTATGTTTTTGGACTGTGGGGGGAAACCAGAGTACCCAGAGGAAACCCCACAACGACACAGGGAGAACATGCAAACTCCACATGCATGGAACCCAGGCAGAGACCTGAACCCAGGTCCCAGAGGTGTAAGGCAACAGTGCTAACCACTGCACCACCATGCCACCCCTAACATAGATATCCTTATATATATATATATATACATACACACAATCTCCTGGTTGAAGACAACATTTTCTGTTTATTTAAGTTAGTGAAGTTATGGGTAACTTACAAATCCGGTCTCTGCCACATAAGTGGGAAGCCCGCTGCACAAAGCCCAGTGGTCTGTTGGAGGGTTTCTGTTTTGGGGGTGTTGAATCAGAGAAGGATGTCACATCATGTAACAGGTGCACAGATACTGGAAAGTAAGTAAGCCCTTTTTCTCTGTATAACACAATTATTTCTCTTACATTTATTTGTTTTAAAGGTAAAAGACCTACGGGATAACTTTGATGTCTTCCTTTCCATGCAAGATGTAGTCAATAACTTTGTAGAAGTTGATTTCCTGAAACAGCAAAAGAGATATTTTTGAGTTCCTTGGGCAGTCAGTCATAATGATTCTGGTAGGGAAAGCGGGGGAAGAACTGACATGTTGCACTCACCCTTCCATCCGGGGTCACGGGGCCTGAGTATGGTGCCTGTTCCCCCATCAGTATAGGCCACACGTCAAAGAACTCCTAGAAAGAGCGCACAAAGGCTGATGGATCAGTATTCTTTCTGTAGATAGTACTGCGTGTTTGTAGATTCAGCAACTCTAAATACATATGTGTGATATATTAAAACACTTTTGTTTCCAATAAAACTAGCTTTGGTGGTCATCATTTGGCCAGGCAAATTATGCTAACAGTAGTTTAGCTTGCTCTAGAAGACTGCATGTGGTGAAGCATTCAGATAAGCAGAAAGGCTGGAGTACCTTTTCCTTGGTCATATCCAACAGGCCCACCGAGTACCTGTCACAGTTCAGGTATGCTCGTACTGTGTACAAGGCCTTGTGGAACTGTCGTTCAATGTCCGTGAGCTCCTCAAACACCTTGTTGGCTGACCAGAGCAAGAGCTGGTTGGCGGGAGACAGGAAAGCGGAGTCAGTATTGTGGTGATTGCTCACACTGCACGTGGTTGGCGGCGTCACCGTCGTACCCATACCTGTCCACGGCGGGTCTCACAGCTGTGCAGGTAACTCAGGTGGTAAATCTTCAGGTTCAAGGTGGCAAAGTTGAGGTACTTCAGAAAAAGCTGAAGGATGAGAAGATTAATATTTTTATTTGTATTATTTATGGACCAGAGTCACACTGGTGATACAGGAGGTGTGTGGGCATGACCTGCTCCAGAATACTCACATCCTGGTCCTCGGGTGTGAAGAAGGGCCCGTCTGTTTTGTTGATGGCCATGATCACTGCCATCACCTCCTTGCCGTTCATGATGGGGGTGGCCAGGATGTTCTTGGTGGTGTACCCCGTCAGTTCATCCACAAATGAACAGAAGTGAGTACTCTGGGACAATAGGGAACAGGGCAAGGTCAGAGAACCCCTGGCAGCTTCCCCTGGACCCTTCCTTTTTTCCGAACTATTTCAAACTCCCATGTTGTTGATTCAGAGAAACTCACACTGTTGAACAAGGATTTCATGCCTCCAGATGTGGAACCAGCCTTACACCATCCAAGTGATTTAGCTGATATGCAACATAATGCTGTAAACATTGTCAGGAATGTGAGCCACCTCTAACATTCAGCAGATGTTTTGTTACAATAGATTAGTTAAACTAATTATTTTATACCCAGTTATACATTTCAGCGTTATCTACATTAACTCGGGGAAGAGTCTTGCTAAAGGCCACTAGAGCAGTGTTTCCCAATCCGATCCTCGGGGACTCACAGACAGTCCACGTTTTTGCTGGGAGCTGGGAGGGAGCAAAAATATGGACTGTCTTGCAGGGAGTTTGGAGGGAGTAAAAACATGGATGAACTGTGGGTCCCCGAGGACCGGATTGGGAAACACTACACTAGAGAAATAGTAGTGGGGACTTCAACCTGCTATCATTTGTTCGGCAGTCTTGTTCTTGCTTACAGGCAAAACAGGTTTCAGTGCCACAGATTTAGCGGCTAAGGAAGGCGGTTTGTGTCTGGGTAAAATTACAGTAATACTCTGTGAGCACTTAGAGCATGCTGCTGAAAGTAAAAACAAGGTCAGCGTATTATTTTGTGAATGGAAAAATTAATTGTGGCATGTGAACAGGACATTAGGCCGGCCTGCACTAACCACACTTACAGACATACAGTACTCATCTAAGTTATCTTTAGTAAAAATCATATACCTGGTATGGCAGGACATGGTCAAGAATTAAAGTGTAATTTAAGCTTTATTTAGCTAATTAGCCTAGTCATTCTATACTTCATTATTTCATTATCTGTCCTGTACATATCCAATCCAGTATAAGTACCTATATGGCGTGTATTTTTAAAATATGCATTCACAGATAAGGCTAATAATATGAATTACACAACAATAAGTTTAAAAACAGAAGTGAGACCCCCTCCCCCACACCTTCCAGCAGCTCCATTACAATCGGCTCGTTTGATTTGGGCGACCGAACGATGATCCCTCACACAGTTCTGCTGACGGTGAATGCCACAGATGCAGTAATCCCACTTATCATGGCCGGGTCATGAGGTATATTTAAATGCGATTATGTCAAGAGGATTTCCAACAACTTCATTACTATATGTGGATATGCATGGATATATAAATAAGTTATATACGTAGTTCGTTTATATGGACAAAGCAACCATTCACCTGGAATTTGCACATATCGGAAAATGTGATTTGAGCTGATCATTCAGTTCGGTGTGGTTGACACACCCAGTCTTGGGGATGTTTTGTACCTCCTACTCTGACCTAGGGCGCAGCATCTACTTCAAGGTAAACTCTCTTTCATTGTGGTTTTCCCATATACAGGTCACCCTGCTTTGCACTGGTTTGCACACTTCACCACTTGTGTAGATCACATTGACCAGATACCATATGCGTACGAGTCACACACACAGCCTACCTCTGAAATGTCCTTTACATTGATGGTTTTCTTGCTGTGAGCAGTGTGTCCCACAACCCCCATGTCCAAAGGAAAGACAATCTCTGAGTCCGGAGGCACCAAGCAGTCCTCCAGCTCTGCGTCACCGTTGACATTGAAGAGCCGCGTGGCCAGCTCAGCGATGCCGTTGCGCTGGCGGTACATGAACAGGCTACAGTAGTCAGCGTGGATCAGAAAGCTGACCCTCTTCAAGATCTTGAAGACCACCTTCTCCATGTTGATACTCTCCTGCATGTTGTGAATGAGTTCAAACAGCATCTCCGCTTCCTCCACCTGGCTCAGCTCCTTGAAAGATGCAAAATCAACACTGGACTCTGGCCGGTTCATCACAGCGGCGATGGCACCCGATTTCAGCTTCTTGTCAAAGTAAACCTTGGCAAACTCAGGGTTCTCATCCAGAAACTTCTTCACGTCTTCCTTCATGATGCTCATCTTGGATCAGGGGTCTTCAGACCCAGTCCCCTCTGACCGTGACTGAGAGATGGAGCAGACCGCAAATGGTCAGAAAATAACACAAGATGAATTCAGAGACCCAAGGAGAGCAGCCCGCAGCAGCAGGGGCCACCACTCTGCTGTGCAAGTGTCATCAACAAGGCTTCCTCCTAATAATACTGAAGGTGAACCAGGATCTGCTCATGAATCGTTAATCATGTGACCTGTATCAAAGGTGACGCAATCCGGCCCTAAACAGCCTCCAGCTGAAATGTGCCGTTGTTTCTCGTAACCCCAAATTATGGAGAAAGCCAGGTAGGCCCTGAGAGCCAACGGACATGTGAGGGACAGTTGCTCTGTAGGGACTGAAGGTGGTTTGTCCTCCCAAACATGTCTCCCCGCACCCTCCTCCAAGCACACAAACCCTGTGTTATCTTATTAAAGATACCCCCTCACCGCTAAGCTGTGTTTAGCTAGGCCACTGGCTGATTATCTCAGCAGTCAGCTTCAGCCAGGAGAGAAGGTCTGACCACAGGAGGGAGATGAAAGGCCCTGGAGATGTGGAAGATTGAGGGTATTGGCCAGGTTCAGAATGGCAGTCATAAGTTAGGTAGCATAACATTTTAGTGTAATATTTCACACGGTTATTTTTACTTTGTTTTCTGTTGTATTCTGTGATTATGTGCAAATCATTTGGCATTGTGGGGGTAATACATACAGTACTGGGGGCAGTGTGTAGCTCAGTGGGCTAAGCCTCTGTGCCTGCCATCAGAAGGTTGCTGGTTCATGCCCAGCCTCTGTACATCTACAGATCCTTGAGCAAGGCCCTTAACCCCCCAGCTCCCTGGGTGCTGCTGTGGGTGGCTGCCCTACATGGTCAGCTTGCTCTCACCTACAGAGAGCCAGCTGGGGGAGGTATAAATAGAATTTCCCCAAACAAATCAATAATAATTATTATTTTTAAAAGCCTTAAGAAGTCAAAAGAAATGTTTAAAGCTATTTATCTGGTTGCACATTTGCTCAAAACAAAAAACACTAGAAGCATTAGAAGATATGCAAATTAAGAATAACACGATAAAAGCTAGTAAGAGCTTCTTCTGATCTCCAAAAAGTTATTGGTATCTTGCTGGATGGCTAGATCCTGTCCAAACTCTTGCTTTGGACCCTTCTCCTTTTTTGTTAGTTTGAAACTTTAAAAGATGAAAATAAAACGGTAATCTTGCTTAAAATGTAATAGAAATGTGTCATCTGTAACTTTATGCGTTTTGTCTATTTTGACCAGGCATGCAAACTTTTGTATACCACTGTATATATACTTTATATACACGAGTAACATTATTTTTACGTAAGTTTTGGTGAAATCGTACTCCGACAAATGGTACAGTGCATATGAAAAAGTCCTTTGTAAGATGTCAACCATCCCCTATTTGAACTTCGAGCACTTTGAGAACGGCTGAATTTGACGTCACCAAACCACTCGTACTGACACTACCCACTGCAGCACGCTAGGGGGAAGCATAACACATTTTTGCAAGGTTTGCATGTAATGTATTTTAGCAGGCGTTGTGTTCAGAGTTGTCTGCTCTCACGCTTTCAGTCTCTCACGCTCAAGCAAGAAATCTTACGGCAAATCTGTATTATTCCATTATAAACCTAAAATTAGCTACATCAAAAGTGTTGGGGTAGTTTGCATACCCTGTTATTTACGAGGTAGTAAAACTGTTATATATATGTAAACGCATGCGCATGTGCGGGCAGACCTGTCTCCAATTGAAAATCTCACTCCAGCTAGCTGACAGAAGTTAGCAACCTCGTGTGTTCTTACTGCACAGAACATTGCAAAACAATAACTCAATAACTATATAACCTTGATATAAGTTGCTTCTAGAACTTATAAGTTGCTAACAGTAGGGAAAAAGAAAGCACGTTTTCTTGCACTGTCCGTAATCAGACATGAGAAACGACAAATATACAACAGTTAATTTCAAAACAGGCCTGTCAAACAACAGGTTAGAGTAACTTTGTACATATGAAACATGATTACAAAACACTTTTTAAGTACTGTAAAGTTAACATTATCAAAAAATAACGGACAGCCTTTTTAAAACCTTTAGCTGAGAACTGCCCTTTGAAGAAGACGTATTTGCTTGTTAAGGCAAGAGATACATTGGAAGGATGTGCTGTTATTGGTTACCCTCTGAGGCAGCGATTTGGGAAAGAATGTGTGCATATTGTGAACTTGGGGACGGAAAGCCTGGGTGGGTCCAGCTTGGGGCACGCACAAAGTACTGCGGATCAGAGACGCGTCTAGGAAGCGCGGATCCATGGGGAACGTAAGGGGCTCCTGCAGCGGCCGGACTAGAGGGGTTCGGTCTCGCGTATAGTTAAAACGGAGCCTCAGCAAATGTGTTTGTCAGTGTTGTTGCTTTTTTCCGACAGCAAAATCTTCATCAGATCTTATTATTGGGAAAATTGTCAAACATCGATGGTTCTGTTAAACTACAACAGGACTTGAAACATAGCGCCGCGCTCACGCTCCGTGCTTATGTTCCGGAGGAAATTCAAAGTGGTTCAAAGTCCAGTTTCAGGGAAAAGCGCATTCTTCGAACATGCACGGAGTACATTAACTCCCTCATGAAGCAGAACTGTGAATTCATGTAATAAATCAGTAGCTAAAAGTTACATTCGCAAAACTCCTGTTCCAGGCGCCTTGCATCAAGCACCACCCACAGGGTCATTTTCTATGCTACTGTTCTTTTTTTTCTATGCTGCTGTTCAACACCAGTCCAAACCGCAGAATGATGTCCACTTTTTTAACACTTACAGCCATTTCGTGGACCTGAGATGTAAATCTTACAGTGTGTGATGCGCCCAAATCAGACAAAATGACGACGTTGAATGATAATCAACCTGCCCCCCCTCCTCCGGTCGGCACGTTTAAGAAGACATTTGCAAGGTCTTTAATTACCCATCTCACCATTTTCACTCCAGTTAAGTTGACAGGCATGAAACTGCTCTCCTTTTCAGTGGGAACTTTGTTGGATTGTCCAGTAATTTTACTCTTAGATCTTTATATACAGATAATATGATTTAATATGAATTTAATTGTTATTCTTTATATATGTATGACTGTTATAGCCATGCATGTATCTCTGTATTTTTGCAGTGCTTATGGAATTCACCATTTTCTCCTGTCAGTGCTCATCTGCCTCATCTACGCAGTAACATAAGGCTGCTGACAGGCTTTGCCCAGGACCAACCCAAAGCACATCCTGCCAGGGTGTGTACTCTCTCCTGAGTGGGCAATGACCAACAGGAGCCTTTTTGGAAAAATACAGCCTAAAAATGTTACTCCACAAGATAATGAGTCTGCGTCTGTGAAAAAATCACCCAAGAGTGTGCCTGAACACTAAAAAAAATAATTGTAGAATGCTTTTGCTAAAGTAAGATTACTTTGTAAATAGGACACCAGGTAATGTATCCCCGCTAGGGATGCACCGATCCCACTTTTTCTGTCCCAATACCGATACCGATACCTGGACTTTGGGTATCGGCCTATACCGAGTACCGATCCGATACCAGTGTTTAATTAATAAGCACTGTTTGGGTTTCTATATTAATGAAACAAAGCGTACACCCAGGTGTACTTATATTGGTTATTGAAACTGAATTGTTATTTATATCTGACATTAAATATGTTTAGTTGTTTAATGTTAGATATAAATAACGCTTTAGTTTTATTTTCTCTCGCTTCTCCAGAATTTGCGCTAAAGTTCATACATTTTCATACATGTAAGCGGTTAATCACTTTAAACGATTTACCTTAGTTGAAACCTAAATTTTCAGCTCAATCATTTATATCAGGCTTCTCAATTGTCAGCTTGAAAGGTCTTTACAGAGGAGCAAAACCTTGACTGTAAATGCTGATTTATACTTCTGCGTCGAATCTCCATCATAAGTAGGGCGTAGCCGCGCACCTTCCGCCGTACCCTGCTAGCATTAGCAAACTCCGTGTACTCTAAGCTATGGTGCGTCTTTAGATGCCTTATATAATTGCTTGTGTTAAATGACGTACTGTCCCTTCCTCCTCTTGACACTTTAACAGAACACACCGTATAGTCTGACAAAATGCCGCGGAATTTTAACGTAATGTAGCAATTAACTGGTATCGGTTCTTAGTATCGGGCAATTTTTACGAGTACAAGTATAAGTATTTTACCGCAGTATCGGCCCAATACCTGGTGCCGGTATTGGTGCATCCCTAATCCCCGCAAAAAAAAAAGATTGACAAAAGATAACTGCGAACTGAACTACCATTCTGCTACAGGAATAAATTGACCTAATGCTGAGTGACAGCTGGCCTGGTGAGCAGCAAGAAGATGTTTATGGTTATTTTACCTGTTCTATTCTCTTGCCACTGTCAAATTCCGTGAACAATAGGACGAGATTCTTAGAATTAGTGTTATCGTTCATGTTATTTAGTTTAAAGGCCCATTGTTCTGTTAATCACTCCAATATTCAACTTCTTTTTGTATAGTAGAACATAAAAATGAAGAATTCAGTTCTGTTATGGTGAGACCATGGCCAATCCAGAAGTTCAAACTGGTTTATTGAGGGGCATCTAACAGCAACACAAGTATGTGGATCAGAGCCTAATATACACTTGTGCGATCCTTTGGTTCTGTGATTGAACTACTGTGTTTCCTGTATCCCCACCCTCATAGTTAGGCTGCCAGGGCTAAGGAATGATGGGTAATGGATTTTAGACAGTCATACACCATGTTCTTTTGGGCTAAGCTTCTACACAGCCAGACAGTCCCAAAGGAACATTTCTTCCACCCACAGGACAGTTATAACCTAACTGACTGTTGTGGATCTTACCAGTGCTTGGGTGCTTGTGCCCAGTGCAGGTGGCCATAGGGTCAGCAGATTATCTGCGCTGCAAAATGAGGGTCTATACCAGACTTTCCATGAACCTAAATCAAATGTACATCTGTGTATTTCCCAGTACTTCAGTCTGTTACATTGTGCAAAGTCCAGTTCTGCATTGGTCAATGACATTATTGAGTCACACGCCAAAATTTGATTCAGAGGAACATGAATTATGCAGCTGGGACCCAGCGTCCTGTTGGGCATTTGCTTCAGGACACCTGCCCACCCACAGGCCACTGACTCGACACACAGAACCTGTGGTACAATCCCAAAGCACGAAGAACTTACAGAATAACCAGAGCCAGTGTCCATTCTCTGGGGGGCACTGTCACACTCCTTTGATTATGTGTTTGATCTGATCTGGTGCTGGTATATTCATATACAGTATTAAGGCTCTATGGACTCACAGCTCCAGGATAATGAGCTCAGTTCCAGCCCCCCATTCTGTGTGTGTGTGTGTGGAGTTCGCATGTCAACCTCATATTTGCATGAGCTTCCTGTAGGTATTCCTGTATCCACTATTCCCTACTACCAACAGACGGATACACCCTGGATATACCCTGCTCCATACAGGCTGTTGTTGCCCTGTCTACAGGGATCACATACCAAGCACACTTCATTTCTAAATATACAATCAATCACGTAAATGTATTAAGCTACTTAGTGCCTGTTTGCCTAGTGACATATAGAAATACCACCCCCAGTGGAAAAGAGAAGGACGTCCAATTACAAATCGACTCTTCAGTCCCTCCCATTTGTACATGAATGTCTAAAAGAAAAGTTGATACCCTTACAACACCTAAATATCAATAATTTTGAACCTTCTTTAAAGTGCTATTACATTACGAATTTCTCACTGGAGAATTTTAGAATCCAGTAGAACAAAGTCTCTAAAAAGTTCAGTTCAGCGAACCACCAGCAGGTTAGTAGGTCAGCGCACCAACTGCTGCGTCGTTCTAATACTTTACAGGCAAGAATTCCGTTATCCTTGTATAGGATTGTGCCCTCGTGTGGCGAAAACATATAACGTCTTTAGATTCAAAAAGTAAATCTCACTGAAACTTATCCCACACAAAGAACTGCAAAAGTCATCAAAAACCACACCGACTTTGGCCCTCATTGCTGTGCTAAGTGAAATATAATTATGTATATTTGTGGAAAAAAAACAGGGAAATCATTTTAGCAGTCAGCTTTATTTCAACCAGTGTATATATATCTTCTCTGAAAATTAGTTCCCTGAAAATAAAATCAGTTACTTCGAAAGTTTAATTATTAGGTCAGACCTTTGTACGCACAGGTCTACACTCCACAACGATGGGAGAATAATTACTGGTCACGAAGTACTTACAATAGTCTTCTCACAAACATTTAGTCATGTCAAGTGGCCTATTACCCCAGGACCACGGTGCAACATATATACAGCAAGTAACAATTTAAGGGAATAATTCACAAAAACACAATACAACACAAGGGTTGATGAACTTTTATATAAGATAAACTTTATTGATCCCATGGGAAACACATGTTCATATATGTATACATGTACAGCGCTGACAGAAAGTCTTGCTTGCTTAATTCCGTAAAAATGCTCAGTTCTGTTCTTGCATTTTGCTATTAATTGCAATTGTAGTCACTGGCTCCCAAAGGGACACGAAACACAAATGTTTGGTCTTTTATGTTATTGCAAAGGTGTTACTTATTAAAAAGTACCCAGTGAGTCTGCTTTCCAATGAACTTAACTCAGAACTATAATTTGGGTTTCGATTTGTTACTACGTGAAATGAATGCTTTACTTAAAACAAATAAAACTAATGATTTTTGTTATAAAAGAAATAAATTTGCAATATTTTCACTGAATTCAGCAAGTGTCCCAAGACTTTCAGTGAGCGCTGTTCATAGTACCTGATGGTAATAAACGCATCAGCAAACGGTAGAATAAATGCCCACAGACAAACAGTAGGCCCACTTAACGGTTAGGATCAGGGGTCGGTCTTACAGTAGTACTGAGTTAAATCAACTCGATGAAACGTCAGGCAGCGATGTAAATGATCAAAGGTTTGGGGGGATCCGTCCCTGTCTATGTGTAGCTCTATATAACAGCACCGGCGAGATATTCTACATGCCACAACCACAACGCGTGATCTACCCACTCGATTTGCATTGTCAGTGACATACACAAGTTTTAAATATATTCCATTTATAAGAACATCGATATTGAATATCCTGTCCACTGAAAAATGATGAGCCGAGGATAAGTTTGGGCGTCCTGTTCCGTTGGTTTCCTTACACTCTCCACGGTATTGCGTTTACGAGGAATAAGTTGCAATTTCGGGTTTTGCACATAGTAAGGTCTACATATTAAACGCTCAGGAAGCGCCCAGGCCGGATCTCTTTCTGTGTATGGGGTTAATGAGTGTAAGAGGTCGTGCACCCCTGATCCCGTAAGATCCGCATTTCATCTATGTCCCATCATTTCACAACATCTAAACTGCGCCCAGTGCTGGGAGCTGATGTGGCATAAAGCACAATCCCGTCCGGGACCCCAGAATTATTTTACCGACTGCAGAGTTCTATGTATCTGAATGAATACAGCCAGGTATAATTTAGTTTTCATTGCATGGTGCGCACCGCATGACTAAGTTTCTTGGACCTTTTGCGCTTTTTTTAAATGCATCTTTAGTGATCTGAAGTGACTTATTGCACAATCAGAGATCGGTCTCTATGGCACCTAAATTACGATTATTTTTATACCGGTTCGTAAATAGATGCACTTATTTATTAGGAAAGGTGTTACAGAGCACCGTACATTTGACAATAAAGCCCCATTGAAACAGCGACAGCAGACACTAAAAGCACCCCTGTGTGCGCGCTGCACCGAAGGCAAAGCGCCAGAGGTAGGCAGCTGCCGGAGTTGTGGCGCACAAAGGCTGCCCTGTTCTCCGGCATCACGGCCAGCAGGCGCCCTGACGTTTATCCCTCCCGCGGGACAAAGCAGTCCTGCGGCCTGAGCATCTCTGTCTCTGCGGCTACGAGCGGCGTGGCTGCGGGCAGCCACCCCTCCCCGGAGCCCGCCTCGCTGATTGGACGATATTGTGGGCCGGGTTAGCTTCCCGTGGACCCCGGCGTGCACGGCCGCTCTGCTTCGTCTCCAGGCCCGAAGGCATGGCTAAGGAACCCGCCCGAGACTTACTGGGCTCCACGGGGAAGGGTGAGACGCGCCTCGGGATGCTGCTCACACCCGACCAAATGCTGCACCGCAGACGTCAGCCATCAGCGGGCTTCCGTCTGTGCTGCCTCCGCCGCCTCCGAATGATCCAATTCGCTTCCTTTTTCATACTTTCGACATAACGTGAGGCTTTAACGATCGCAGACGCCCAAGAAACCCGTCCATTTGCTATACTTTCCCCACATTTACGCTTCGTTTTCAGCTTTCAGAATTTTGGCTGATCATTACGGAATGAATTTATGTCGCCGATCGCCGCAAACGTGCGCGTCGCACGCTGCTCCTGACGCGTCCCCGCTCGGCCGTATTTACGCACCGTCTGCGCCAACGGGCCATTGCGTCAGTGTGCATCGGTAGTCCGCGGGATAATCCGAGCACAGATGTGTAACAATAAGGCTTTCAGGTAGCGCCGTATGCTCTACCGCACTATCAGGCAAAATGTCTGCTTCCTTTTTTTTGTTGTCGTTTCAAAGCGCCATATCCTGGTGACCTCATCACACAAAGGTACGATTCATGACGGGCGGGCGTGGTCAGTGCTCCGCCTATGAGGGGCGCAGTCCCGGCTGAGATGGTCCGTCAGTGAGGAAAGGACTGCCTGATGTCTTGCTGTTGGTCAGTAGTTGTTCAGTAGTTAATAGGTTGTCAACTAGTGGTCAGTCATTGGTCATCCAGTCAGTGGTAAGTCCAAGGGCATAACTTTGGGTTGAACATTGTGGGGGTTGTGGTCTCCACCCATTTAAGAGGGTCCAGGGTGTTGTATTGGCTGATTATGATTATGGGGGGGTACAACCCCTCATAATTTACACCCATGGGTAAGTCAATGGTCGGTTAATAGTCACACTGTTTGTGAACAGCTGGTCCTGGACCAGAACAGGCCACTGAGGCAAAACCAACCACAGGTGACCTGTGGGTGTCTGTGGATGCCACTGCATGCCGGGATTGCTTGGGTGGCTGCATCATACTTTACCCATGAGGTAACAGTTTTTGGGTCTGCCATTATTTCCTTTGTCAGCTTTATACATATTTTTATGTAACTCATGGTGAAAAGTTTGACACTTAAGGTGATGGGCATCTGCATGTTTTTGAGAGGTGAGATTCTGGCAGGGACCGTTTTTTGAATGGAATGTGCGTGTCACACAGTGAGAAGCAAGAGCAGTCTGCTTTTCATCTGTGTCTTTCAAAAGACGAATTCTGACTCTCTGAGAGTAGTTTGAGTAACTGTGAAATGCTCCTTTGGTTGAAACATTACCGCTTCTCAGCAGGTTATCTGTGGGCAAAGATAGATATATTCCCGCAATGCATGGCGTTTGCTAAAAGTGACCTAAATCTTGTGGTTTACATTTTGAGATTTTGTCTGAGCTGTTTTCCTGCATTGTTTCACAATTTTTCAAAACAGTTACATTGCAGAGCACAGCTGAAGACATTAACCTGACGTTAGATATCCTTAATGAGGCGCAGGTGGTCTGGGTGTGAGATCAGCGCCGATTTCGGAATAATGTTAGAGTGCTTGTTAGGGTCATTGTATTAGGCTCTTTATCCCCTTCTTTTCCTCAGAATGACTGGGGGATTGTCAGTGTTTAGTCAGAGCTTGTTAATGTTCGCAAAATGGCAGCACTTGTCCGACTCAGAGGCGTCGTCATAAGCTCACGGGCCCCATGGTAATGCATGAAGTGGCCAGAGCCGGTGGCTTTGTGGCGTCTGGGCCGGACAAGTGCTGGTCTGTCGGGTGACAGGGCTCTGGCTGACCGTAGCTGCATATTAGCTTTAGCGCTGCCGTCCTCCAGCAGGCCCTGTGTGCTTCAGCCCAGGTCTGGAGTAGCCGTACAATTAGCGGTGTGACACCTCAGTGTTTGACCTGTCAGCTGCAGGAGCAGCACAGTAATAACCAGGCTTATAGTAAATGAATGTCTAACAGGTTATACATAAAGCACCCGCGTGCTTTACTTTTGAAAGTATCGCCACCCGGATGGAGGTGTTTTCATGTTCAGAAGCAGCTTTATCTGAGAAAACTTTGGGCAAACATGATGCCCGAGGTCCCTCCAAATGTGGCGGAGACACAGAGACTGACTGTGAGGGATTTCAACTGCTAAAATGGCTGCCTTTCTGTCGGCAAAGCAGTGTGTAGCTGTAGTGTGGACTGGTCATTCACAGGAAAACTAGGGACTGGATATGCTGCCAAATATTTTTTGTAAACACTGGGGCAGCTGTCCATCAGGGTTCACCATTTTCTGACATGTAATGCTGTCATATGACATGTGACTTGGTCGCTCTGGGAGTCCTTCAGATATGGCCAATCACAATGTCACTGTGCGTTGTCCCTTAGGCCGTGTGACCATTTTTCAAAGTCAGTGAAACTTGGAAACTTGGGACTCACCGAGGTATCCCCTAAGCCTACGGCATGGCACTCGGCAAAGGGGTGATATCCTTATTAACATTAACGCCCTGGCAGGTTCCCTGGTGGAACTCCTGAGCTGTAACAACACAGCCATCCGGAAGTCTTGGCTCTGATTGCAGCTGGCCCATGCCAAGGGGGCTCTCCTGCTCGAGGTTTCACTTGTTTCTTGTGTATTTTTGACGTAACATGGTCGTACTCCTGTGATCAGAAACAGCTTTGCGGATTAGCAGGTCCATCAGTGATAATGTCTGTCCACCAGGAAGGAAGGCTTAATGGAGAGTCACTTGCTGGTGGGAGGAGATCAGGTTGTATGGCATACTTTCCCAAACCATCAATGTGGCTGAAAGAGGTGGTGAGGCATCTAGATGTTATGAACAGGACCGCACCCCCTCCACCCCACCCTCACAAGCTCGGACTGAGCCTGTAGTTTATTTTCGTTCTTCCTTTTCTACGTTTTTAAAATGCTTTCAGGAAACACTGAACTCTGGGGACCCATTTCTAAACAGCAGCAACCCCCCCCCTCCGCCACCCAGCACCCATTCTGCTACCTCCCCACCCACACCGCTGTGAGAGATAGATGAAAGCAGTCAGTGAACGATTGACTCCCTGTGCCCTATGGCCCTGATCCCATCTAGATTGCACAAGGCATTGCCAGGCAAACTTACATTCCTATCACGTTTTAAGAAAAAAAGGCATTAAAAACAGGAGGAAAAACAACTGAGACTTGTCAGGACCAACATTAGTAAGAAGGAAGGTCTGCCTCCTGTGATCCTGGCTTGTTCCCATTGGCTCCTGGGCCGGAGGGGGGTGGGACCTTTCTTTACACCAATGTTACTTATGTCTGGGACACGGCTGCCATAAAGAAGTTGAGCGTGAGCGGCTGGCAGAGCGAGGGGTGAAAGTAAAAGAGGCTCGAGGCATGTGGGTATATTCAAATATTTAAGGGAGCGTGACAGGTGCCGGTGAAAGGAGATAGAGAGCGAAGGAGAGAAGGAGAGTGAGGGAGATCTGCAGGGCAGCCTGTAAGATATCGTGAGACGTAGTCAGAGAGAGGTGAGTTTGTTATCGTGTGTGCCAGAATCCCCATCTAGGCTGCACCCTACCACCAGATTGAGCCTCAGACCCCACCCCTGGCTTTACCTCCGAGAGTGCACCACGAATCGTGTGGGTGAGTTTAAATCTTTGATATTTCTATTTTCCTTTGGGGCTTCTTCCCTCTTCCAACTCAAGGTAAGGATGCTCAGTCCCAGCACTCTCACGTGTGGCCAGGCTCTCCTAACAACCCGACTTCCAAATTGAAATTCACGAGGCACGTTTGGGTGAACCTGCTGACCCTCTGTTCCGGGATGCTTTGTGACCAAGGCCATTCATAGACTTTCGCCTTGAGGCAACGCAAGGGGAGGTTGCGGTCCTCTAGTTGGCACTGTGACAAAAATTCTCCCTTTCAGCTATCCGTGACAGTTTACTGTTCTTCATTTTTCCCAAGTGAGGCCCACAGTGGGTGATTGTGTGTTTTTTTGAAGACTTCTGTAGATTAAAGGGACTGTCACTATAGACTTAAGCGTCGTAACAAGCAATATTTAATTAAGGACAACCCTTAATAGTCTGGAGTGAAAAACACAAGTGTATTCAGGCTTATCTTTGTGTTTTGTGACACAAATATCATATTTGTTCAGGAATGCTTGTGTAAGTGCCGCCTTGCAGAGGTGTTTGTGAGTTGATTTTCTTGTTCATCAGGAGGCATTTTTGGCCTGGCAGCGCCCATCCGACACTAGATTGTCACAAAAGATTCCGATTTGTTTTTGCGTTCTTCATGTGTGACGCCCCATCAGGCATGCATTTCTGCTCTGATCACATGCCATTGTGTCTGCATACCTCAATCTTCAAACATCACCTACAGCTGGATATCAGCTCAGAAAAAGCGGGATCCTTTTCTCTCCGTACGCCACCGGTTCTCCGTCACCAGCGACGCTGACATTTATGATCTAGCTCGCCTGGGGTATGAGCATGACCACTGTGACGCTATTTGCTATTTCCTGTGTTTGCATTGGGATTTAATGGGCCGCTAAAAGACAGGTTACTATGGACACCATGGATGCCGGTGGCCACTGCGGGCTGCATAAACTCCAAAGGAGCTCCTTTGTATCCTGTCAGGTAGCATTTGAAAGGGACTGTTTGTTGAATGTCCGTGTCATAAAATGTATTTTACTCTTTATTAATGGAAGCTTGATTAAAAGCAATGGTGTGGTGTCTTTAACCACAATCCAGAGAGGCATTTATGAAACTTGAAGAAAGGTGTGCAAAAATAAACATGGAATGCTATTCTTAAAGTGCTACTACAAATCCTTAACATGCAATCCCCTTGATGATCTTTATATATAATTCTTCATTTATCACCACAATGTACTTTTGAATATCTTACATTTGTTCAATATGAGCATTGGATTAGTTCTTGGGAAAGATGATGTTCAAGCCATTAATGAATGACTAAAGTCACGTGCTTCAGGGGATTCTCCGAGGCTACATCCATGTGATTTAGATATAGCATTGTGAGCCGTGGTTAAAAGGTCTTCCCACTGGATTGTCCGAGTTAATGATCAAAAACAGGTAAGATGTGTCTGCTCTGTGTCCTTGTTCAGGAGCAAGGCTGAAAGTCACGCAGAGTGGCAGTCGGTCCCAGAGGTCATGGCGGACCAAAACTCGGTCGAGGTGGTCCACCTGGAGCGCAGGGTGCGGAGGCGACGTGACCCGAAGCAGGCGATCCGAGCCAAGCTGGGCCAGAGCCTGTCCTGCTCAGCAGCCCGGCTAAAGCAGGTCCTGACAGGCTTCTTCCCTGTGGTGGCCTGGCTCCCCAAGTACAAACTGAAGGAGTATGTGTGGGGTGACGTCATGTCTGGACTCATTGTAGGTATCATCTTGGTCCCGCAAGCCATCGCCTACTGCCTGCTGGCTGGCTTGGAACCAATCTATGGCCTCTATACCTCTTTCTTTGCCAACATCATCTATTTTTTGTTGGGCACCTCCAAGCATGTGTCCGTGGGCATCTTTAGCCTCATGAGCTTGATGGTAGGACAGGTTGTGGACAGGGAGCTCTTCCTGGCAGGGTTTGACATGAGCGAGGACAGCATGTCGGGCCCCGCAGGCACATGGAATGGCACTGGAACGTCCACTGCAGACAACCTGACCCTGGGGGTCTACAGTTCGGAGTGTGGCAAGGAGTGTTACGCTATCAGTGTTGCAGCGGCTCTCACCTTTCTGGCTGGAGTTTACCAGGTAGTATGACACCATGTTTGAGCCAGTGGCTATCAACCTGTACCATCCCTTGGGTGCAAACTAAGCATGATTTATATGATAATGTATTTCTGTTTTGTGTTCACGCAGGTTCTGATGGCTGTGCTACGGATGGGCTTTGTCTCTGTCTACCTTTCTGCTCCAATGCTTGATGGCTTTGCCACGGGCGCCTCGGTCACCATCCTCACCGTGCAGGCCAAGTACCTCCTTGGGCTGAAGATCCCACGACACCAAGGCTATGGAACTGTCATTGTCACTTGGATCAGCATTTTTAAATCCATCCACCAGACAAACTTATGTGATGTGATCACCAGCACCATCTGCATTGCCGTGCTGGTGGCTGGGAAGGAACTTCAGGATCGCTTTAAGGACCGTCTGAAGATCCCCTTGCCCACCGAGTTGGTGGTCGTGGCAGTAGCCACACTGGTGTCCCACTTTGCTGACCTCAATGGTCAGTACAGCTCCAGTATCTCGGGAGCAATCCCCACAGGCTTCATCCCGCCAAAGGCACCCAGCTTCGAGCTCATGCCCAGAGTGGCATTGGACGCCATCCCTCTGGCTGTGATCAGCTTTGCCTTCACAGTCTCATTATCTGAAATGTTTGCCAAGAAGAATGGCTACACTGTTCGGCCCAACCAAGAGATGATGGCCATTGGTTTCTGCAACATCATCCCTTCTTTCTTCCACTGCTTCACCACCAGTGCTGCCCTGGCGAAGACCATGGTGAAGGACTCAACTGGCTGCCAGACACAGGTGTCCAGTGTAGTGAGCGCCTTTGTGGTCCTGCTAATCCTGCTCGTCTTTGCCCCGTTATTCTACTCCTTGCAGAAGTGCGTTCTAGCCTGTATCATCATCGTCAGCCTGCGAGGTGCTCTGCGCAAGTTCCGAGATGTTCCCAGGCAGTGGCGCATCAATAAGGTGGATGCCATCGTCTGGATTGTCACCATGAGCACCTCGGCCTTGCTCAGTGTGGAGCTTGGACTCCTGGTTGGGGTGGTGTTCTCCATGCTCTGCGTGGTGGTCCGGACGCAGAACCCCAGTGTGACCCTGCTGGGTCAGATCCCAGACACCAGCCACTATGAAGATTTTGAGGAATACAGTGACCTCCTGACTGTGCCCAAAGTTAAGATCTTCCGTTTCCAGGCCCCATTATATTATGCCAACAAGGACTTCTTCCTGAAGTCACTTTACAAGGCAGTAGACCTGGAACCATTCCTGGAGGTCACCAAGATGAGGAAGGCTGAGAAGAAAATGAAGGAACTTGCTAGCAAGCAGGCTCAAGGGAAAAGCTCAGATAAAACGAATGGCGACATTGCCGTTGGACTGGTGTCTCAAGAGCTGGCCTTCCACACGCTCGTCTTAGACTGCTCGTCTATTCCCTTCATTGACACCACTGGCATGCTCACGCTGAAGGGGGTAGCGAAGGACTACAAGGAAGTAGGGGTCCGAGTGGTGCTGGCGTGCTGCAATGCCTCTGTGATCGACTCTCTAAAACGTGGCTCCTTCTTTGGAGCTGCAGACAAGGACATTCAGAACCTCTTTTTCCACACCGTCCATAGCGCGGTCCTGTCCGCCCAGGACAAAGTGACTGCAGTCGGGGATTCATCTGTGTAGAGACAGGCTGCAAGCTGCGACGAATCTCTTTGGATGGGAAGACAGGATATTTAAATGTGACCAGGAATTAATACTCCTTGTTCTCCTTACTGTAGTCTTCTTCTTCCTACAATCTGTTTCTGAGTCTAACTAGTTTTTTAAGAAATTTTTTTACTCTTCAAACATTACCTTTTGTAACCTTACTCTAGTACTTACAAGTACTAAAAAAATCATAAGTTAAATCTTTGAGAAAAAGACAATATTTATTGACTTAAAAAGCTAGACAAAATGAACTTTATGATAACATACGTGGTAGGAGAGTTAATGTCAAACTCTGTATGTGTATATGAGCCCTTCAAACGGCTCTGTTGCGTGAGGCGGCCCTATTATGTGCAGACTGGCCCCTACAGCTCAGGGTGTTTTCCCAAAAGCATTACAGGTCCTCGATGTTCATACAACCCATTGAAAACACAATCATCTGGTGTTTTATTCGCTGTCTTTGTTCCCTACCAGCACAAAGGGCTCTCTAATTTGTCACGTGGAGTGCCCTATTGGCAGGGAAAACAAGCATCCTCCCAGTAAGGGAGACCCTGATTGGTCAGGATACCTCAGTCACCCATCACAGGCTTCATGTCATGTGGCAGCAGGTTCCTGTGTTCAACAGTGAGGGTCGTGCCCCTCCCCTCACTGCACTCCACCACTTCCATGTGGCACCATTGGACTGGGGTGTGAAATTAGCGTGGACCTAAATAGGAACAATTAGCCACCCTCAGCCCCCTAATGGTACCTGCTTCTTGCTCAATGTCCTGAGCTCGATTTCCTGGTTCATTTAAGCTAGTAGCATTATCTGGTGTGTATTGAACGCCACAGCTCCCCAGGAGCGTCATGTCTCAGGTAACTGTGAGGTCTTCTTGGGAAAGGCCTGCATTTCAGAATCGCACTAGACGGTCCTCTTTCATTCCAGCATTGCCATGCACTTATGCAGTGTGTGACATGCACTGAGACCACTATGGTACATTTAGCCCATCTTGACGTATGGGTTCAAAGTAGGTTCACTTCATTTAAGTGCTCACTTGTAAAATGGCAAAGTTCATTTTCCACATCACTTTGTTCTGGACGCTGTTTCTTGAATTTGATGTCCTAAAGTTGCACTCAGGTAGAGCCTCTGTGACAGTATTAAGTGGCTTAAATATACTGGAAGTGCTCAAATAGGGCTTCCCAAGCTGGGAAATGAAACAAAGGAGATGTGTACCAAGATCAGAGAAGTGCCAGCTGGAATTTCAGATCAGCATTTTATATATTCTTTTTTTGTAAATGTAATTAAAAGTACTTTTAGGCTAGTACTATGTGATCATGTTAACGGGATATTAACATGTTGTTTAGAATAAATACTTATAAAGAAAGGACATTCTGTGCTATTTTTTATTTTTATTCAGTTTTAGGTTATAAGTGGTTTGTCAGGTTTTCTATAAATTTTAATAATTTGTCTAAATCTGGTTAATAAAATTCTTATTAATTAAACAAGCTTTGGACCTTATGTAATGTGAAGTTGCTTTTTTGTGACGCCAAGCAGCAGAGAGCATTGAGTTCAGGAGTTCCTGGAGACCAACCTGTCTGTAGCTTAACAAACCTGCCCTTTGTACACTTTCTCTAGTGCAAAGCAGAACTTAAACATGTCTCTCTTCCCTTCACAGTGCAAAAACGCAAGTGCAGAGACAATTTTGCGCTTTAATTATTTACCTGGTTACTGGCTTGGGCATCTCTTGTGAAGGCTTCCGCAGCTGGGCCCTTCATGTCCTCACACCTGCACCTGAGCTTTCTGGTCAAAAGTCCACCAACTACTATACAGTATCAGCATCACTTTGGTAATAATTCATGCATAGCACGCATCACGGTCTCGACTTGGGACTTTCTCTCTACCCTGACTCGCTGAGAAATTTCTCCCCATCTTTCTCACAGATGGCCAGACCTGTAAACTCCTGGCTTTGCTTGTGTTTTACTTCCAGGGTGTGAGAATAAGATAAGCCCCAGCGTATGGTCACTTGACGCAGCTAAAGCCATGCTGCACAAAGGCAATATTTGGCTACCATAACAAGATGATAAGACATTTACATCAATGTTGAACAGATTGTTTGAATTCTCCATGACGACAGGTCAACAGATTGACAATTTTATTTTCTAAGTGACAGTGATGACACTGAATTACAGGTCTAGATATCTGAGTATTGCATTTATCCATTGATTCATCTCGTTTGTGCGTTTCACTGCCGCCATCGTCTGGTCATTCTAAGGAAATTACATGAATAAAAGAAAAATATTAAGTTTAGAGGAGTATTATTTCACGAAAGTATTATCTGACATGCAGCCTGGCTTCACCTCTATTTGTCATTGCAGTAAATGCAGAAATGAAAATTCATTTTGGGTAATATAAACGGACTTTTTTTCCTGACCCGTGAGTTCAGATCGAGTGTTTTACAGGCGCCACAAAAGAAGTAACATTTAAAATCCAGTATTTAAATAATTTTTAGTTTATCTATGTGCATTTTTAATAATAAATTATGAACGCACGTTCACAATATTTCCATATCCTTGGCCGCCGCACGGCAGCGGGGAGCAAGTCACATACCCACACGTGACAGCACCGAATGTCGGACTTCTATTGGTGGAGCGACGTCCAATCAGCGTGCCTGTTTCTGACACCCGAACATTTTAAAATCAGTTGGCGGCTCAGCGAGGGAGACGCGTGTTTTGGGGTTTTGAATAGATCAATATTAGGTCGCCAGTCGAGTTGCATTCGATCCCGATTTTCAGATGATGTCAAGTCGAAGGAGGTAAGTCTGCTACGTTAGTCACTTATGGCGGTTCGCAGGCCTTCCGTTTCACATCGCTGTTCCCTATTTACACCGAGCTGGTTGAAACCCAAGCCCGGAGAAGGCGGTGAAGCTGCACCGGGGCGTCACTTGGGTTTCGGCCGGGCCGCTAGGGCTGTTGGTCGCCTGTGCATGTTCACCATATTCATAGTAGTTGTCTTATTCGAGATCTTTTTATTATTCTGGCTGTGAATTTAAACAACCAGGCCCCAGTTCGGCAATGAGGTATCAGGTGACTCTGTGTTTACTCTGTTCGGCGACTGAGGTTCCTAGCTGAACCTGCCGCCGCTTTCATTTAGATAACCCGATAAATAAGCATTTAAAGAAGTTTGTGTAGGTTCGGTTCCTGCCCCTTTAGCCTTTTTTCGTAAGTGGCTTTGAGTCTGCGTGGAAAATTTGTTTTTGGCCCAGAATACGAGTTTTGCTCTGGTTTCTGATCCCTGTCTCATGACCTCCCTTCTCAGCGAAGCCCTGGTGTTCTCACTGGTGACTGGCATCAACCTGGCCATGGCCAGGCTGGTGGACATCTGGGACAGTATTGGCATTCTGGAGGACCAGAGGGTGGAGCGGATGGAGACTGTGAAAAAACACATCGAGGTGAAGGACCGGTGTCCTCAGCTCAGAGGGATTTATAGGCTTCCCTAAGTGAGAGAATGAGACATAAGCCAGAAGCATATTTTTGTGTAATGCCCCCCCTTCCTCCCAGGGTCTTCTGAATGAAATGATCACAGAAGAGGAGGCCTTGAAAAAACGCATTGAAGCCAACATCATTACCTTCCGCAGGCAGCTGGAAACCCTATATCAGGAGATGTCCCTAGAGCCTTATAAAGTGAGTGCTGGAGTTTAGATTGTCCATATTCGGATCTAAGGATGATCTTTGAATCCTTCAGCCAAAGGTCTGTCTCCTTTCTTCTGATTTACCTTGGGATAAGTCACATTCCTAAATGATTAACGAGACAAACGATGGGAATGGAAGCTACGGCGTAGAAGTAAGCGCTCAAATGAGGTCTCGCTAAGGTGTCCGTGGAAACTCAGCCTTGCATCTGAAGGGTTGTAACGGGGCCACTGCGCTCACACTCCCAGGCAGAGGATGACCTCACGGTGCTTCAGTTGGAGAAAGACCTGCGACTTCGCATGGAGACACTGCTGAAGGAGAAAGGGGACCGGCTGAAGGAGATGCGGAGCCTGCAGCAGCAGGATGAGGAGCTGTGTGAGGAGCTGTGTGCCACCCCGTACTACATCCCCACTGGGAGCTTGCCTTCCCGCAGCCAGCTGCAGGAGCTCCGGCAGCACATCAAACAGCTCAGCGAGGAGAAGGTACTGCTTCATCCTGGGGGGGGCGGCTGTGGCTTTTCAGGGAGTAATGAAGGGTGGGTGAGGGTAGGCCTTTGTGGGCAGCTGAGTCTGACTGCCGAGTCCCTGCAGCTGAAACACTTGTGAATGGGACTGCACAGTATAAGCAGTATTTGCAGTGTTTACTTCCTTGTGATCGCATACTGATCACGTGATTTGTCTGTATGCTTGGTAATTACTTCCCCTACTATTCACTTGTGTGAGCGGTCACCTTGACTACAACACCCATGTACCATATTGAAGCTATCCCCTTCATGTATGAATTATGCCCTGCGGGGGGATGTTGTGAGCAGTCCCAGCTTTAGTAGTTGGACGTGTAACGATTCACCCAATTTATGATTCGGTTCGATTCACAATATTGGGTTTAATTCCCCCAGTTGTTTTTTTTTTTGGAGGGAGGTAAATTTAAGAATTTTATTACCAAAAAATGCGACATTTTCCCATTTTTATCAGCTTTAATATTCTGAGTTCTGTCCTATTTGTAGTTTCGTTCTCTGGCTGGAACTTTTTGGGATGGTGGCGCTTTACGTGCTGAAACGCATTTATAGTGTTCATAGTATTGTAGGTCAGCGTTGTTTTGCAATATTTGCAAATGGTTTTTGGTTTGTCCTTTTGTCGACAGGGAAACCAGAATGTTTGCATCTGATTTAAACAGAGAAGGGGCATCCTCAATTTCAGTTTAACCATGATCTGCACTCACCATGCAAAAACAAAGATTACACTACTTAATAATTTGAGCTATTTTGCCTTCCCCCCCCCCCCCATTTCCATGATTGGAATTGTCATAAACTTGTATTTATCATTGCAAAATATCGCTATATGCCAAGTACTTAAGCACATATGTATACTGATTTTCAGGGAGATGTGGTGATAGTCTCAATTTTTCAGGGTTAATTTTTTTGTGAATTTCGTAATCGAGGCCAGTGTTTGGAAAATATCGTTTGGTTTTTTTTTAGGTCCTGTCAACCAGGCCAACTTGTGAAGCCATCTATAATATATGGAGCCGTGTGAAGGCCTCATGTGTTGTGGTTATTTTTAATAACTTCAGGCTTTGAAATGGCAGCCTGTCGGGTTTATGGGTTTATGCATAGCACATGTGCATGTCCGCTTCCCAGAGCGCAAGGGTGAAGGTCTTTTCCGGCCTGAGGGATGACATCCGCAGGCTTATGGCAGAGATGGGCCATGAACCCGAAACCAGCCTGGAGAAGGAGTCAGTCTGCAATGAGGCCGACGTGTTCCTGCTCACCCACGAGAACATTAAGGCTCTGAAGATGCTGCTCTGCCAGGTTAGTTGGGGATGGGGAGGGCAGCTTTTAGACCATTCACACCCAGGACTGTAATGTGAAACTGCAAATCTGATGCTGAGCGTCAGCTTTGGACTGTTGTTTTTCTGAAGTTTGGCTGTCGTTTTTGGGGTAATGGTCCAGCTTGTGACTTTGCATTTCCCTATGAGTAGTGATCAGGCAGCTGTCTTGGTGTTGAAGTTTAAGTTCTGGTCAGGAGAAGCTGGCGGGCGTGTGAAGTATCCGTAGCTGAATCTTTCATAATTAACGTGGAGGTGGGGAAAGGGAGAGCACCATTTTGATGGTGTTTGGAAGTTTTCCAGTCAGACTAACTCCCCCACTACTCCTTTATGTTAAGTAAGGCCTGTACTGTGCTCCATAAAGTGTTTGTGTGTTTTCCTCCGCTTAAGGGCTTCTGAGGGGTTCAGCTGCTGCCACGTTTTCTGGGTGGTGCGTTATTCCTTTTGACTTGGGGCCTCTTAGATGTCCCCTTTACCTTTCCACAGCTTGAGATGAAAAAGGAATCGCTCCTCTCAACTCGGGATGAGCTTAAAGGAAGGACGCTCAGCCTGTGGCATCGTTTGGAGTGCCCGGAAGAGGAGCGCCGGCAGCTTCAGGGTGCCCTGCCCTGCACACTCTCTGTGGAGATTGCACAGGTCAGATGTCAATGTCACTGATGCTGAATTTATGCCTTAAATGGGATTCCATCCCCCCAGTTCACCAGAATTGCTGTGGGGCTTGTGAATTAGCGGAAACTGCTCAAGCTGGACTGCCATAATATTGCGTCTAGTGGCGCAAAATTTTTATTTTGAATATTTGAGGAAAACTGGCTCCCTCCCTCCAGTGGCAAAATGAGGTGGACCGCTTGGAAGTACTCCAGAAAGTCAAGCTCGAGGATGTCATCAACAAGGTCCGACAGGAGCTGGTCTACAATTGGGACAAGTGCATGTTTGGGCCTGAGCAGAGAGAGTCCTTTAACAAGCACTTCTGTGACAGTAAGTAGATGGAGGGTAAACCTTGCTGCCCCTGGCTGTGCGCTCCTGATATCACAGTAGATGCTTTCCTACTGAAGTTTAGCAGTCTAGCTGGTTCTGAGTTCCTGGGCTGTCTCGACTGGTAACTTTTTGTAGCTCCTGGTCACTTTTTCATGTCGCTTTCTCAATACACAACAGGAACTGGGACCTTTTATGCTAAATTCTGTGCAATAATGTTAGCATGCCCAGTGGGGTTGGGCAGCCAGCTGACCTTGGACCCCAAGAGGTTTTTTTTTTCCTCCTTGGGAGTTTTTAGTTCCTCTCCTCTGTTGTCATCTGGCCTGCCTGCCTTTATTTAGTTAAACTCTTTGTCTTGGTATTCTCTCAAACATCATGTAAAGCGCTTTGGGGCGACTGTTGTGAAAGGTGCTATATAAAAATAAACTGAAATTGAAATAAGCATGGAAGATGCAAAAAGCTCATAGGTTAAACTTCCCACCTAATTTCATGCATAACTGCACTGGCAGATGAACGAGTCGTTTTTGCTAGTTGACGTGGATCAATTATGCCTTCTGAAGGTACAAGACAAATTGCATCCCGTGTTGGTTCAAAATGGTCCGTGTCCCATTTTAATTTTTTTTGATACGGCTTGTCACATTATTTATAATTCATTACTAAATGTGGCCAGCAGATCAATCTTACTTTTTTTTCCTGTGTAAAATTTTTTCACTAAAGCACTGGTAAGTTTCACCACGAGCACCAGTGATCTTAGAGGCATGTCAGTCATTGAACAAATTTTCCGATGCAGAAAAATGGAGATGCAAGTGAAAAATTTCATAAATGCATTTAATTGAGGTACAAAAATAATTCCCGAAAATTTTCTGCTCCACTGCTTCTCTCTCTCTGCATTTATGCATAACTTCCAAGTTGGTGCTGGTGCTTGTGGTCAACCAATCAGCAGTTTCACTATAAGCCCCACCCAGTAGTTTTGCATTGAGCAAAAAGTGCCTACTCTGGAGTAGGGGAAAGTGTAAAGATTCAGGAACTACCTCCTAGGACTTATGATTAGACAGAGTTCCTGCAGTGGGAACATAACAGGAGTCTGTTCTAGTTCCTGAAAAGGTTCTGGTTCCAGCAACGTGAGTTTTACAGGGATTATCTAAAATTTCCCTTTTGTATGGTTTTCAAAAGTCAAACTTGATTCTATATCCATGTATGTGTCTGCACCTGTCCAAAGGTAACTTTACAGAAGAGCTGCTGGCACGCCATGAAGAGGAGCTGTCGTCCGTGAAGGCCTGGCATGAGAAAGCACGCCCCCTGCTGGAGATCTTGGAGAAATGGGAGAAAACCTGGGCACTCTTCCAGGACTTTGAGGTGAGGCTGAGCAGAACTTTGGATGGGGTGGTTGCAGTTTGTCGATCTACCAGCCTAATGTCTGTATGCTGTGTTTTCCCCAGGGATGTCAGTGACATCTGTATCTATCATACTTTTATTTTTATAAACAGAAGAAAGCGTCAGACCCTAACCGCTTTAACAACCGTGGAGGAGCTCTGCTCAAAGAGGAGAAGGAGCGGGTGAAGGTGCAGAAGATGCTACCCAAAGTAAGAGCCTGCATGTCTGGCAGATGAGCAGTCTGGGTACTATATGGATGCTAGTAAGAGCCTATATGCTAACCAGAAATGTCCTGATTTTATCTGCTGTAGTGTGCTTAGTGTAACAAGCATACCCTAGTTCTTAAGTGTTTGTGTCGTTCTCCATTTTAGTTGGAGGAGGAGCTGAAGGTCGCAGTGGAGGAATGGGAGAGAACAGCGGGCTCTGCATTCCTGGTGCAGGGCAAGCGGGCCGCAGAGTATGTCTACAGCATGTGGGAAGAACACCGAATTCAGCGGGGAAAGGAGAAAAATGAGCGTGTGAGTATGGCTCCCTCCAGTGGTGGCACATGGAAATGGTCCCAACCTTTGTCAGTGACGCACTTTCCCATTGGATTTAATTCCAGGTCACAAAGAAGGGGGAGGCTGCTACTTTAAAGACACCAACCAAAAGGCCCCTTGGGATCTCTCGGGCCGAGCCCACCCCCAGCAAGATGAAGAAGGTGAGCTTGTCAACCTGTTTTGTTCAGGTTTAATGGAGATTTAAGGGTTGTGACCTTAGATTCTTGCCTCTAAATGTTTCCTTTAAGACTCCTAATCAGACAGTGCTTCGAACTACAACGCCATCCAGTAGCTCCAGCACCTTCCTCAGTGTGCCAGGCAAACCCCCCTTGTCAGGTCAAAAGGTACCTGCCCTCCACCATCCAAGGGTGTTTTGGCTTTTGGGTGTTTGCAGTTGCCATTATCATCCACTAAGTGGCAGTATTGCATCAGCACTAGTCTGTCCCCTTGGGCACCACCAGCCCACATTCCGAAGTACATGACCAGGACTCACTTTTAATCAAAGTGTTCTGAAGGCAAAATCTCCAACTTGAGGAGCAGGCGGGGTGTTCTGTATGGTCCTGTTCTGTATGGCTTTATTTTAATGCCACCTGTAACCCACCCCGAGGCCCAGCAAAGGACCAAAGCACTGGAGATAAGTCATAGGACGCCACTGCAGGAGTTCAAGGGCGAGAAGCACCTGGGAATGGGCACCTACTCAGAGTTTATGGTGAGTTTGTGCCACGTTCCTTTCTTCCTTGGTAAACAACCTGTCAGGCTGCCCTGCTGGCACTTTGAGCCCCAGTTGCACCTTGCATGATTGACATGAGTTTTTCAGCACACATTTGAGGTCATTGTTTTGCCCCCACCTCAGAGTGAGCTATCTAAGAAGGCCAGCCATGAAGCTTTTCTCAACTCCACAGCCAAGGATATCCTGTAGATGCTTGCCCTCCCCTGCCTGGCTCTCCACCAAGGACTGTCATTTGAAGCTCCTTGATTTATGAATTGGGCATTTTTTGTCTTGCCACAGACTTCAATAAAAGTGTTTACAGTACTGAGTTGCTGTTTGGTCCTGCCAGTCAAGAACGCACATCCTAATGATCAGGAACCAAGCTTCAGAAAGTTACATCAGGTCTGTCATTTCTGCTCGGTGACTGCTGAATCTTTTTTCGTGAGGGGTGGGGGTTATCTAAAAGATACTGGGGAGTGTGTTTTACCTGTTTTTAGTTGCAGTTTTCAGTTACTATGATCGTTTGACTTTTAAAAAAGCAGTTAATCAGTGATGCACTTTGTAAATATGTCTGCCTTGAAAGGGTTTTTTTTAATACAGCATAAATGTGCAAAAAGTACTTAAGTATGTCTTATGGTTTTTTAGCTTTCCTGTTTTGAATAAATATTTAAATATAATGTCCCCTACTTCTTTTTTTGGAATTTGAGAACTGCACATTGTCCTAAAACCTTTCGTTAAAAGCATTTGTTGTATATTGGTCAATCTAAGCACGAACATATAGATGTATTGGTTTTGTTGCTGGTTACTCATGGGCTTCCAGCTGCAGGTCCTGGCTGTATCACCTTCACCCTCACACTTGATGCTGATCTCTGCTTCACAGCTTTTCGATCTCTGTGGCAGTAAATGGCTGTCATATGAAATTTATTTCTTTGAAAAGACACATTAGCTTGGAGTCCTGGAGAAAGGCTTTTAATGTATAATTGTAGACAGATGTTAGGGTGTAATGGCACAGTGTTAAAGCATTTGGAGTCTCACCTACAGCTTTTCCCATGGAGCTTAGAAAGCCACACCACTGGATGTACAAAGGTTTTTACGTAACAATCTGAGTGACATGGAGTCTGGCGCATGCAGAGTTGTGGGACAAAGTGAGCTGGGTGCCAGTTTTTCTTGAACTCAAGCGCTATCGGCTGTCATGAGACTAACACAATGCAGGGCCCGGCTGTCCCACAGTAACAATGAGAGGTGCTCCTTTTGGATTGGTCGGAGCGCACTGTATGTTAAGAGGAAAAATACACCGGTGAGGTTATTCCTGTGGCATGGCTGTGCTTTTCTTCCAGTTACCTCAATTCAGGTGAAATGCTCAGAACATGTGGAACAGCACAGCATGTTGCAGATCTGGCACCAAAAGAACCAGAGACTCAGTGAGCGGAAAGCCTCACGCTGGCCGGTTACTTGCCGTGGCCATCAGTACTAACTGATCTCCGGATGGTAACCTGGGATGGGCTCCCAACAGTGCTGGGTTTTCCCAGGTATTAGGTACTGGGGCGCTTGATTTATTGTTTGTGCTGGGGTGGAGATGGGGAAACTCCTTACATCCTTCTAAAATATGGAGTCCACCTTGGTGTTTCTGCATTTTCAGTATGGTCTTTGGCCGTTCTGAAGTCTGTACCCCTGGGTTTGCTCTGGAGACTGTCTCTTAGACACACAATGTACAAATAAAAGCTTGTCGGTTTGGTACCCCCAGCTCAAGCACTGGGGGGAACTAGGGTTATACCAGCCATACCTAATTCGAGGTAATGCGGTCCCCTTGTCCTAGTTTGAGGGTATATCTGTCACCCAGCAATAGTGTTCTCATGAAATGTCTGCCAGAAACAACTGGTGTCACTTTAGACGAGCTTGGTCAGGAGGTCCGTGTCCAGTCTGCTCCGATTGCGTCCACGTGAACATTCCCAGGTGGGCCTTGCCCACGGTTGGCCGGCTTCACTACGTGGTGCCCAGTGACTCCTGAGACTCCAGCTCACTGGAAAGAATACGCTGCCCATTGTCGCTCTGGCCTGGACTGGGTTGGAAAACCAGCCTAGGAGAGGGAGAGACAGACAGGGTGAAGCAGCCACACACTGGACCCCTCAAGGGAATGTGGGCCCCTGTGAATGAAAGGCGGGTGACTACAGTAAACCAGCTGCAAAAGAGCACGTCAGTGGCTGCACTGGCACGCCGAACACGGATCCTCGCCTCCCTGCACGCCCCTGGAGGATTACAGTAACGTCCACAAAGGGCTGACATATGGCTTTCTGTTTCAAAACCTGTGTATCATGCCATTTCATAATACAGTCTTTTGTTTGAACAAGGAGGGCATGAACAAGAGGTGGGATTAATGGCTTTTCCTGACGGAGCGTGGCATCATTGGTCCAAGCCTGGGTACAGCGTCTGGTTAACTGGAGTGCTTAACACAGGACGGCCAAGGTTAGACGCACAATAAAGCCGTACTATTTACAAGAATGGGGCACCATGGCAATGATACAGGTAACAGAGAAGGGCTCTTTGGAGGATGTAAACGTTGGCAAGCTCTAATTAGATCAGATACAGCACTTGGTGCCCCGTGCAATTCCTACATACCGGGAACATTGCATGTGCTTCTAGGAGCCCAAACGTCTTCCCACAAGCTACCTGCCTGGAGGTGCAAGCTGGCAACCTTTCAGCCCAGCCCCTTCTTTGATATTCTCTTTGGCACTTGCATGGGTAAATGGGCTGCAGCCTGAAAAACTGGACACCCCTAAACTGCTGCCACCAGACAGAAAAGGACCAAGAGAGATGCTACAGGGTTCCTTACTCGATTCCCAGAAACTGAAAACCTCTCACGCCACCCCACTGTTTTCTATTGTTAGAGGAGCACGCTAAAGCCAGATGCTTATCAGACCACAGTGAGCAACAGCAAAAGAGCAGGCTTTATGGTTCCGATCCGAAAGCACTTCCACAGTCCGGGAATGTGGCTAGGGTGCTTTGCGAACACCCTTCCTGCCGGGCCTCCAAGAAGACCACCAAGGTCCTCAATTAAGCCCCGGGCAGGAGAAAAGCAAACACACCCAGTGGTTACCGCAGAAGAAAATTAACTTTGGTAAGGGAACCCTTTTGCTGTCAAAACACAGGCCTCCACCTCTGTCAGTCCCGGTATTTCCCCTTAGCTTTGATGGGATTCTCACATGATAGACATCTCTGGATCTCTATGGAGTTCATGGGGATTTGGCTAAATGTTGTCTCTGTATATCACCTATACAGTTACTGCTAATAGTTTCATGGGACTGTCTGTAAAAATTGATGAATACACAGCTGATGTATACACCTGCATGAGACTAAAGCCAATCTTAAAATGACTGAGGAAAAGGACCAAAGAGAACACACAAGCACAGAGGATGAGATGAGCGCCATTAGAGGACAACCTTTAATAGCAGGGTGACAAATACATGCTAGAGAGGACATGACTTCATTCCTGGGGCCTCAAATTCACCATAGAAACAGTAACGGCAAGAATGCTTAAGGAACTGGCCCGGTGACGCCAAAAGGATTGGGCTGTTGAACCTTTCAGCGAGTTTCCAAGCTTTATGATATCCAGCTGTGAAAACAGGCTAAACACAAGACTGCTCCTTTGGATAAAGCACCTAATTAACAATAACAAAGACTCTGCCTGACACTCATAATGATATCTATCAGTGTTCAGAATCCGTATGTTATCACAAAGATATACATGAACCAAATTAGCGTCAGCTGTGCAATCCCCCCAAGTTGTGCCTGAATCCTGGAGTGTCTTTTGTGCACTTTGGAGAGCAGCATGCCATGTTTGATAAAGAGGAGCACTGCACGAGGTCAGCCAGGTGAGATTTGCAAAAAAATCTAATAAAAAATGCAGACTGATTAACATGGTGTATGCTGCACAAATACCTAATTTTCTCAATTACAGTTGCGTAAAGATCGACACTAACAGGTCATCCTGTGTCAATCTTGTGGTAATGTTGCAGTGTAAGATGTGTGAACTTTAAAAGATGTTTAAAAGAAACAAGTGACTTTTAAGAGTGAACAACTGACAAAACACTGCTTGAGTTGGTCCCGAGATAAAAATAAATAATAATAAATGCTATTTGGATTCACATGCTACTGGCTGCTGGAACACTCCTAAAACCTCAAACCGTGCCACATTTTCCCACGGTGCTTCAGCCCGATCCACGTACTGCTGCTGAAAACCAGAATTTGGTCATTTATTTGTGCTGCTGACCCCACCCCCATCAAATTATTGCTGTAAATTAACAAGAAATCAAACAGGAAATAGGACAGTACGTGATAAGATTCTCCCCTAGTCCAGCCCCATTCAAGCAGTCAGCATCACAGAAATATTTTGTCTGGAACAAGAATTAATCAAAAATTTGTCTATACAATTTAAAAACAGCTTAAAGATATCATAGGGATACACATCTCTATAATGATAAGGAGCTTCAATCGTTCAAAATAAATGAACAAGTTATTCCAACTGTCCTGAAAAAATAAACAAATCTTTGCATTTCTGCTATAAAAACAAAGTCAAAATGTTCCAGCATATTAATCTGCTAATACCATTTAAAAACTGATAAAAGTACATCCCTCCATAATTTGCCACCTTAGCGTGATGAAACAGTTTGTGTCCCCCAATGATCCTTGGTTTTATGTTGTCTGGGGTAATTGCCCCTGGTATGGTCTTCCATGGCAAATAGGTCCTAGATAAGTGGCTAGACTAAGGGCGATTTAAATACCCCTTATGGATCACAACAACAAGGAACCAGAACCTTCGTCCAGAAAAGGGATACCGGGGTGCTAACCTGAAGCCAGGCCTGGGGGGGTGAGAGTTCGTCAGTGAGCATCTGGTGGTCAGGCCTTCACCCATGGGGCCTAGCTGGGCTGTTCTCCTGTGGGCCCACCACCCGCAGGAGAAGCCATATGGGTCCGGTGCATTGTGGATCGGGTGGCAGTCAAAGGCAGAAGACTTGATAGTTTCGGTAGCCAGAGTTGGTCTAACTTTAGAGACATGGCAGAAATTCCCGAACCTAGTGGTGGACACCAGTGGTAAAGAGAGCCATAAGTCTGAAGTAAGAGGCCTACCAAGTTTGGTTAGCTTGTGGCACTCCAGAAGCAGCTGACAGGTACCGGCAGGCTAAGTGAAATGCAGCTTTGGAAGTTGCGGGAGCAAACATTCAGGTGTGGGAGGAGTTTGGTAAAGCTATGGAAAATGATTTGCAGTCGGTCTCTAAGAGATTCTGGTAAACCATCAGATGGCTCAGGAGGGGGAAACAGGGTTTTGCCATGCAGTTTACAGCAGGTACGGAGTGCTGTTGACGTTGACTGGGGGTATGGTTTGATGGTGGAAGGAATATTTTGAGGACCTCCTGAATCCCACTGACATACTTTCCTTGGAGAATGTAGAGTCGGAGGACTCAGAGCAAGGCTTCATCAGTAGGACTAAGGTCACTGAAATAGTCAAAAAATTCTTCATTGGTAAGGCTCCAGGGGGTGGATGAGGTTCCTGAAGACTTTTGATGTTGTTAGGTTGTCTTGGTTGACACGCTCCTTCAAAATTGTGTGAAGACTGGGGACAGTACCTTTGAATTGGCATACTGGGGTGGTGGTCCCAATTTTTAAGAAAAATTGGGAGGGTCTATGCAAGGATATTGTACAAGAGGATCCATTCATTGGTCAAACCTTGGATCCAGGACAAGCAATGCAGATTATGTCCTGGCCATGGAACACTGGACCAGCTCTGTATCCTCACAAGAATAGTGGAGGATTCATGGGAGTTTGTCCAAACAGTCCACATGTGGTTTGGTGGTTTTGGTAAAGGCATACGACCGTGTCCCTCGGGGGATCCTGTAGGGGGTGCTTCGAGAACATGGAGTACCAAGCCTAGTGCTTTGGGTCATTAGGTCCCCATATAATCAGAGCAGGAGTTTGGATTGCCTTAGGAACTGTAAGTCAGTCGTTCCCTGTGGGTGGTGGACACCGCCAGGGCTGCCCTTTGTCATCAATTCTGTTCATTTTTATAGACAGAATTTCTTGATACAGCCAAGGGGTTGAGGGTGTCCAGTTTGGTAACCTCAGCATTGCATCTTTGCTTTTTGCAGATGATGTGGGTCCTGTTAGTTTCATCAACCTGTGATCTCCAGCGAGTGTGAAGCGGATGAGATGAGGATCAGCACCTCCAGGTCTGTGGCCATGGTTCTCAACTGGAAAAGGGTGGATTGCCACCTCCAGGTTGGGGATGAGTTAGTGCCTCAATGGAGAAGCTCAAGTACCTTGGGGTCTAGGTAACGAGTGAATGAAGACCAGAGTGGGAGATTGACAGGCGGACTGGTGCAGCGTCAGCAGTTACGTGGACATTGTATTGCTCTATCATAGTGAAGAGGAAGCTGAACTAAAAGGTGAACTTGTGAATTAACCAGTCAATCTACGTTCCTGCCCTCACCTGTGATCACAGTCTTGGGCTAATTACCAAAACACTGACATCACGAATACAACCAATGGAAATGAGCTTCCTTCACAGGGTGTCTGGGTTCAGCGTTATAGGGTGAGGAGCTCAGACATTCAGGAGGGGATGAAAGCAGAACCATTGTTTCTTTGCATCGATAGGAGCCAGCTGAGGTGGTTCGGCCATTTGTCTAGGATGCCTCCTGGACACCTCCTTGGGGTAGTGCTCCAGGCATGTCCAACCAAGAGGAGACCCTGGAACAGACGCGGGACTCCAGAGATATTATACAGGCAGTCCCCAGGTTACGAATGAGATCCGTTCCCTAAATCTGTCTTTAAGTGAAATTTGTAGGTAAGTCAGAAAAATACAGTACATAATAATAAATTATATGGTAATTATAAAGGTAACTACATACGGTACTATACTGTACTTCAAGCCAATGAACCTCACAAACCACGTAGTAGTGCATGTGTTCATTCGAGCAATTGTACTTAACCCAATTTTTTTTATATAATAGGCTTTATGACAGTCTGTTCGTAAATATGAGTTGTCTGTAAGTGAAATCGTGGACTTGCATATATAGCTCAGCTGGCCTGGGAACACCTTATAGCCTTGTTTTTCCCCCGGAGGAGCTGGTGGAGGTGGCTGGGGAGAGTGAGGTCCTTGTGACCTGAACCAGGAAAAGCGGTGTAAAATGGATGGATGGATGGATGGATAGATAAAAGACTTTACAAAAAAATTCATTAGTGTCTTTCTTTGTTGGAGAAAACTTCACACAATCAGTTTATCATACATGAAAAGTGCATCAGTAATTAATCAAAGAGCCCACGGCTTCTCCAAATGCCTGCCCATTCTTTTTCACGCTTGGTCCCTCTTCTTTTCCTCTCTGGGAATTAAACATTTATCTGAAACAACCACATCTCTATCGAGTTAAATTCCAGCTCAGTATAAATCAGTGTTATCCCATTTTTAAAAGTCTCTGAATTCCATGAAAATCCAGATTCAGTGGCTGCGTCCTGCGCATCTAAGCTGCCTCTCAGAGGGAAGGCAGGAGCATTACTACTATTACCAATGGCAAATTCTGTTATGCTTAAAAAAAGAACACAGGTCATGTGTTTTTAACAACCTCTTTGTTGTTCTTCACATCTATGGTGATAGGGATCTACACTGCAATGAATTTTGGGGACATGCCAGTTAGAGATATTTCCCCTCACGGGCATATGATAACGTCTGGTGATTAAAAAAATTACTTTAGAATGATTCTTTTAGAGATGTTACCGATCAAAGGGTACAACAGCAGGCTCACTCCTGGGCTTAGCTCCTGGAGCCTTTGGTGTAATTACCCATGAAAGATGTTGTCTTACTTCCTGCAGGCCTGTCTATAGTCATGCTAAATCAGACCAGGTTGCCATGTCGACAGCACACGCTCAGCTCTTTCTGAAGGACCAGCAAATTATAGCATTTTTATTAATTGCTGGGCCACCTGGCCACATCCATTTTAATTAGGTTTCTAAGGTGCACATGCAAAGAGGGGGAGTCTTTGGCATGAAGGGAGGGGGGCATAGTGAGTCACCCGTCTCTGTAGCAGACATACTGCGAATTCCACAGGTCTCTCACAGCTTTCCGGACCTCGGGCTCTTGCCAAGGGGCTCCAAACCCTTGCACACAGGAGTCGACCCCGGGTTCTGTCCCATAGCACGGCCATGCAAAGACCTGTAGAACTAGAGAAGCCTCACCCAGCGAGGACTTCTGGCAGCGCTGCTATGAGGTACCCTAATGTTTACTAATTAATTGAAGAAAATGGAAGGAACCTGCAGTCTTACTGCAAATTGGTCTGAGGACTCAGAAAAGGTACCAGGCTTGTAGTTAGTTCATGGGGTTGAAAACAGTTCATAATTTGCTAGCATAGCTGTACTTTTGGGGCCTCTGTGCCAGCATTTACCACAGTGGGCCTGGCTCAGACCCATACCAATCCCAGCTTCTAGGATCACCCTTCCCCACCTCCTCCTCATCCTCCCCCCAGTACGCTATGCCACATTCCCCACAACGGCTGCTTCCTTCATTCACAGGCTAGTTCACCTATCTGCTTTGACACAGCTGTGCACAGATGCTTGGACTGTAAGCACCAACAGCCCCTGCTGAGATAGAGAGACGCGCTGGAACAGTGTCAGGCCTCAAGGCTCAGTCCATCTCGAACACACTCGCGTCACACACAAATACCTCCATCAATTCCCTCCTTTTGTGCCTTCCTTCACTCCAGATATCTCCCGCCTTGGGTACTCTCTACCCAACAAGACAGGTCTATTCTGCTTTTTAACTGGAAAGTTCTGCTAAACATTAGGTGGATTTTCAGGTGACGAATGACAGGCAGACCTACAAATGCAAAGGAGAGAAAAAGAACCACTGATCTTCAGGACTTGGAACTCAATCCATCACAAACACATTTGAAGAGATGAATCAACACCTTACATTCATGCCTGTAATTTCTTGCTTTTCCATGTTCTTGTCCCTGGAATGGACGGTCATTTTCCCATCATCCACCTCTTTCTTCATCCTTGGCAGAAATGTGGGGCAGATAAAATTTTCGCTACAGGACTGACTTCAGACAGTATCAGGTGAATCTCAGTCTCATCCAGGGCAGCAGGAAAGAGGTCATGTTTGTACACGGGCATCCAGGGCATTAAAAAACAATTTTCAAGTTGCCTTTTGACATCTGTTTGCCATTTTCAAGCCATCAAATACTGTAGCTCAGTGCCTCTATAAAAGGTTGCAAAACTGAGAACAAGCAGGGTGTTGCGCTCTCTGCCTCTTTGACCAGCTAAAAATGACACACAGTTCCTCACTGTCATTCTCTGCCATTCTCCGGATGACAGTCCAATCCCAAACAGCCATTTAGGCGCCAAAAGAACCCTGGTGAAATCTCTCAACCACCCCATATGCTGATGATTCATTCACACATAATCAGAAATTAAGCGTCTTTCTAAATATTCAACCAAGTTTTCTTGGAACTGCAAGAGGGGTGGGGATCATGTAGGCGACACTGAAGCTAGACTGGCTAAATAAAATCTTCAGGTAATAATCTAGTCCTCTGGTGCTCCCTCCCACCAGGCAGAGGTCTTGTGTAAGAGCTGTTTGCTCGTTTGTGCCTTTGCTCCTGTGAATTTCTGCTGCTTCAGCCTCATTGATTTGGCATGGCTTTCCCAATGAGCTACCAGACCTCTAAGATCAATCTTTGACATGGACCCACTCATAGATGCCAGATGCACACAACAGAACCATAGCGACCTGACCAGAAAAAAATACAGGAAAACTGCTCATCATATCAGAAAGCAAATCTGTAGACTGCAGAGAAACTGAGAAAGAAATCAAGCATTTATCTGGGAACGTGAAAATTCACCTGATGGCCGTAACCTGCAAAGGGGTACCGGCAGCGGGGAGCTCAGAGCAGAGGGCTGCTTCATGCCAGCTTTAACTGGAATCACTAACAATCCCCTTGAACATGGAATGGACCTGAAAGTTCTAAAATGTCAAGTGCACACCTACTGTGGCTATCCCTTAGTAACTGTAGCCATGGCGATTAGCAATCACACAAAGAGAGCATTTTTATGCAGCCTGTCATCTATGCACTGAAGAGCTTTTACGTGGTACTTCGTTTAAAATTAAGTAAACCGGTGATACAGATCACCACACACAAACTGTTCTGCTCAAACACGGTTCACCTGTAATCATTATGGAAGCTCTCCTTTAATATTTTGTGGTCACTCTGTGAAAAGGTACATGTGATTTACCACACCGCCGATCAATCCAAGACGTTTTCCCTAAACTGGCATCCCGAGGGATACTCCCATCGTCAGCAAACCCTTCCGGTCAAATTCACTAATAGCCGTATGCTTGCTGAAAACCGCTTCAATAAGTCACCACAGGCTATTACAGCTGACGAGGCAGCCACATGCCACGCTGTGGCCGTGGAGGAAACTCGCAATGTGGATCCCACCAACTACGCTTGGTCTGCTGATAGCTTGTTGTCTTCTCTGTCTCACAGCAAAACAGTCACTGACCACATGTTCTACCACTTGAATCTAGCAGGTGGTTACTCTGTAAGTCTGAACTAACACCAGCAGGAGGACAGTTTCCCAGGCAACCGGAATAACATCCTGAGTCTCACTGCAAATGCTAGATTAAGTTGCTGCTGCAACACATGTGTCCAAAAGATGAAGGACCAACCATTAATCTACCAGACATTTTCACCTGAAGTGAGTTTGGGGTATTGCAATATCTGCCTTTGTGTGGTGCCCTCCGTTGTAGTCACATTCTGTATGTGAGTTTGACAGAGTGCACAGACACAGGTCAGTGGGACATCAGGGGAGGTCATAACAAATGTGTCACATCTCAATTACTGCTTTGGTCCACATCTGAAAGCTGCTTAGAAATGAAAGTGTTCAGCTAAGCTCAACGTGGTCCAAACTATGACCTGAAAAAACATAACCTGACCAGCCATGCCCCAAGCCGGCCAGGGACTGACCACACTGACTGCCTGGTCTGACATCAGGGGTCAAGTAATGGATTTTTGATCTCTCAGCTTAGAGACCTACTTAAAGATCCAGGCCCAGAAAATTCTGGAAGGACCTGTGTTAAGGGCTGGTTGGTGCCTCTTGTTTGCTCCCGCCTCTGCTCAAGCGGTCATCCTCTCACCTCCTTGCAGAAAACTGCAGACCTTCGAGGTGAGCTGTGAAATGGAACCTACAGGAGCTTCCCAGTGACACCATTAAAGTGACATGTGAATGCTTTCATATCATTTGCTCTGGACGGACCAGGAAAATACATCCTAACATTTCTGTGAACCATCCCCTAGGAGCCCATAAACATTAATGGGGGGTGGGAGTGGATGTGGATTTCAACTGAAAAGTCAAATCAGCAGAAGGAAAAGCCATCTCCAGTCTCCAAGAGACCCCTCAGGTAACAGGACCGTTAATGTGTGTGAATTTAAGGTGCATTTGTGTTCTTTTATTCCATCTATACTCCTCAGCTGTTTTTGGACCCCGTATGCTGTGATAACTATCACATGTGTTACCATGTGAAGGGGACTGAGCGTAATAAACTGAGCTTCTGTTCAGGCCACGAGTGGAGAAGAATGAGAACAGACACACAAATGAGCAATATGGGAAGAGGAATACATGTGAGGGTCCCACTTCCGACAGCCTGACCCAACGACACAGCTCTATGTGAATTAGACACCCAGACAACAATATGACACACAGGCGAGCGTGGGCCCACATAGACCTGGGGGCTATGAGGCTCCTCCACACAGCCAGAGATACGAGTGGGCACTGAGAGATGGGGTGGGCATGAACGGGCAGATATCTGGCGGAAGGCATGGAGAGAGATGGAGAAGTCGTCAGGAGCTATGGCTGCCTTCGAGTTCCCAACTTTCAGCTCCAGCGTGCAGGCAGCTACAGCCTAGTTCATACTTCACTTTTCTGCATGTGTTTTCGGACTGTGGACGGTCATCCGCGCGGCAGCTTGTGTTCATGCTAGATTTGGCTGCGGATGCTGATGATCGTGGTCGGTGCTGCATACGGCAGTGATATTCCTCCAGACCAGCAGAGGGCAAATGTATTGCAACAAACACAAATACAAGCAGTGTAGTGAAACAGGAAAATTTCTATGAACGGTTCTAAAGTTATTAGTCAAGGATTGTACAGTATTACAGTAATAGGGCATACCACAGTATTTTGAAATCCGTGCGACAAAAATAGCTGGGACCCTATCTTCACCAATGCCAAATTTCTATAATAGTCACTTTTTAAAATACCGTACACCTCGGTATAATGACTGGACAGTATGAAAAATTAGATATGCAGGTACCTCCGACCCTCCTCATACAGCTGCTCATAACTACTACAACAACTATTCTTCCTCTACTCATTCGTCATTGACCGCTGCTCTGTCAAACTCCATGCTGCCACCTACTGGAAATACCTAATCAATTATTTTGCACATGTGCGGTCAGATGCATACAGACTCACAAGGCTTCCACTAGACATACAAATCTGGGCTAAAGATACTAAATGCAGTCATCCACAGCCGACCCCTGATGAAATTTATTCACGTCCTCTTGTCCGAAACTGAAAGCACACGTGGAAAATTTAACTATGAATTGGCCTTAAGAGGACAACAGGGTTTGAGGTGATGATGGATTGGTCATTTACATGTGTATATCCCAGGGGTGTTGAGGCTCTTTACCTGCACTGCTCCCGTTAATGTTTACCTGTACGAATCAGTAGAACGTAATACAGGGGGTTTCAGAAGCGGCTTTTAACAGTGATGGTCAGTAATGCGTGATCCGTGATCTACTAGCATGGAGCCAATGAGTAGCATGCGTAATGCTTACTGGAAATCGGATGCATGTTATCTTTTGTATTTTGTGTATACAGTGATCCCTTGTCTATCGCAGGTGTTGCGTTCCAGAACCCCCCGCGAAAGGTGAAAATCCACGAAGTAAAAACCATATGAGGGGCGGCACGGTGGTGCAGTGGTTAGCACTGTTGCCTCACACCTCTGGGATCAGGGTTCACGTCTGTGCCCGGGTTTCATGTGTGTGGAGTTTGCATGTTCTCCCCGTGTCGTCGTGGGGTTTCCTCCGGGTACTCCGGTTTCCCCCCACAGTC
>JAAGVU020000113.1:21608030-21621818 GCA_011763525.2 Mormyrus iriodes | reverse complement strand
CGCCATTTGCATTCTGGTAATGTTTACATTCTCAGCTGATTTCGGCCGATTTGGCAGCCATCCGCCAATAGCGTCCCATGTATGAAATTAACAGGGCAAACCAACTGAGGAAGCATGTACCAGAAATAAAAAGATCCATTGTCCGCAGAAACCCACGAACCAGCGAAAAATCCGCGATATATGTTTAGATATGCTTGCATATAAAATCCGCGTTACAGTGAAAGTCAAAGCGCGATATAGCGAGGCAATACTGTTTGCGTATGTACTTGACCTTATCTTGGGCAAAGTGTGCCATCTGTCACTATATGCTGCAGACTGGACACAGAAGGATAATTAATAACCTCCCTTGCCCCTTGACAACTTTTACCACCTCTGGTACTCTATAGCATCCACAGCCCTCAACTTGCAGAGTTATGGCAGGAGTGACAGGCAAAGACAATCCAAATAACGACTTCGGCCCAGAAGTCAGCAGGCTGTGTCTCTCTTGAGCAGAGGGGACTGAACTTTGGGGGCCGGGGGTTGGGTGGTGGGCTGCTGCCTCAGATCCAGATCGCTAGCTGGCACTCAATATCCAGACAGGAAGCGTCATCACCTGGCGTCCCATGCGTAAATCATCTAATTAAATGACTGCTTGAAAACAAGCAGAAGCGGTCAGGTGACCGAAGAACACAGCCCGCAGCCCCACCCCCTCAGACAGAATAAGGTCGGCCATGTTTATTTCGGGTACGTTACACACTTCCGCCTCCTACCTTGTCATTTTTCTTGAATTGCTATCTGGCCTGACTCAGTGTCCAGTCGAGTTTAGATAATCAGATCATGGGCGGAAAAGGGGGGTGGGGGGGCATCTGTTTAATGTTTCAGACACGTTCAGATACACAGAGCTTAGCCAGGCTGATATCATTCACGCTACTCGCATTACCCCTGGTAATGACTTAAGCAGCAAACGCAGACTCCGGTGGGCGGCAGGGAAGCGTAAGCGGTAGAGCGTAAGGGCGCGGGCGTGACGCTGCAGAGGGTGAGAATCGGCAAAAAGGCGCCGAAACGAGAGTCACGCCAGATGCTGCAAAACAGAAATCCATCTACAGTACGTGAGAGAACAGCAGCTCCGAGGGCGGGCTGTGAATTCACGGCAACGAGCGGTGATTAGCGGGACGAAGCTCTACCCTGTCATAGAAATGGCCTTTTACGTGTAATAAATCATGGAAAGATTCAAAACAGCTACGCACATCCCGTAATACTAATCAGCTTAAACTAGCTAACCCTGTGTAAAATAGCTCCAAGGACCACAAGGGTGACACTGTGGGGGGGGGGGGAAATGGCTCAGCTTATGCCACATATACACTAGGTCAGGACTCTGCCCCTGCTCACGGCCACGCCCACCGCCACATATACGCTAGGTCAGGACTCCGCCCCTACTCACAGCCACATATACGCTAGGTCAGGACTCTGCCCCTGCTCACGGCCACGCCCACTGCCACATATACGCTAGGTCAGGACTCCGCCCCTACTCACAGCCACATATACGCTAGGTCAGGACTCCGCCCCTACTCACGGCCACACCCACCACCACATATACGCTAGGTCAGGACTCCGCCCCTACTCATGGCCACGCCCACAGCCACATATACAATAGGTCAGGACTCCACCCCTACTCACGGCCATGCCCACCACAACACTTCCTGTGAGCTGCAACGTTGACATCACCAGGACCAGGCATGCAGCTGACTCACAGGCCTCTCAGTTCAAGATCATCTCACGTCTGACACTCTGCAGGTTCTGAACACACCGCTCTACCTTACAATCTGCTCTAAAAACTATCATTTGTTTTTTTTACATGTGACATTTTGGCACACCACTAGCTGCCATGGAAGCGTAAAGATCATTGCTCAAGAAGCCCACTCACATTTCCACAAACTGCTTACATTACATTAAAAAAATCAGCTCACACAGATGTCTTCCAGCTCATTACTCAACGCTGGTTATCACACATTTCTGTTTTCTGCAGGACATAGTGAAAGGGGCTTCTGGAGGAGGAGGGATATCTGAATCAAAGCCCAGCTCAGTTGCGTGCCGGAAGCTAACGTTAACTTTTAATGAAACGTCCATGGGGGGTGAAAACATTTTTTTTAAACTCACTGGAAAACCTTCCTCCAGCCCGGTCGCTCTCATCAGTGCAATCAGACCACAGGCTGTGCACCCTTTTATCCATTTTAACATTTTTTTCATACCGTACATGTTTGTGTAATCAGTCACCCTGGGTCATCCGCATGCCAAAAGCAAATTCCTCCACTAGGGACAGCCAAGCAAATGGACCACCACAGTCACCTGATGACATCATCACAACGCCCTCTTCCCTGATCATATCGCAAAGTAAATACCAAGAGTACTCAGTGCCTGTATAGGGCACCTCAAAAGAACATGATAGAGGCACATACAAATTGCATGGAAACGTGTCAGGAACAGAACATTTCCTTCTGCTGATACCTTTTCTGCCTTGGAGACTTACCTGAGTGCGACGGATGTCCCGTTGACGGAGGCGGGGTACGGCCGTGAGGGTCCGAAGCTTCCCTGCCGGATGTAGCGCTCATCGCCACAGCAGAGGATGACGAGGAAGGCACGACGGAAGGCGCGGTTCAGGAAGGCGTATAGGAAGGGGTTGAGGCCCGAGTTGACATAGCCTAGCCAGAGCCAGGCGGTCCACACCTGCCAGGGCACGCTGTAGTGGATGAAGGGGTCCACCACATTGGTGAGGAAGAAGGGAGCCCAGCACAGGCAGAAGCAGCCCATGATGACGGCCAGCGTCTTGGCCGCCTTGGTCTCCACCTTTATGCGGCTGGTGCCCTGCTGGTCGGGCCCGGCCTGCTGCTCGGGGGCGGAGCCAGCTCGGTGCAGCGTGCCGATGTGCCGGGCATGTGCCATAGCCGTCACGTATATGCGCTGGTAGGCCAGCGCCATGAGACCCAGCGGCACGTAGAAGGCCACGGCAGAACACACCAGTGCGTACGGCCCGTTCACCAGGAAGATGCAGTACGTCTCGTTGGGGGCCAGGCTGAGCTCCCGCTCCTTGATCTGGGGGAGAAAAGGACCATGAGCGGAGCATGAGCACAACCAAAATTATGGTTAATGACCTTCCTGAGGCTGAAAACCAAAGAAACAATTCCCTATTCAACGCATCAACCTTTAGATCCCACCACTAAAAGTATGTCAAAGGATTATTAATTGTAAGACGCTTACTTACAATGTCCTCTATGCCAATGGTATTCCAGCTTTGCATTATGGGAACGAAGGAGATGAAGGAGGGGATGATCCAGCACCCTCCCAGCATCAGAGCAACCCTAATGGGCGTCATCTTGTTCCTGTATACCAAAGGCTGACAGCAGATGGCATAGTACCTGTGGTGCAAGAGAAAATATGATTAATCAATTAACTCAATCTATTAACTGTTTAAACAAATCAGCCATAAGAACAATTTATATAAGCAGTTCCTGTTTCACAGCAGGAATGAAAATACCCAGAGCCCAGCAAAAAACTCGGGTGGTAATTTTGTAGACATGCAGAACTGACATTCATCCATCTTCTAACCGCTTCATCCCAGCAAGCAGAGGCTGGGGTGCATCCTGATGGGGGTGCCAGTCCATAACATGGCACAGACACGCATGCAAACTGCAGATGGTTTTCTGAGATGGTGCCCACTTCCCCAACCCTGGGGGTATAAGACAGTGCCACCCTATGACATCTGCAGGCATATTTTGCAATTAATAAACACATTATATAAAGAAATATATACAAAACTAAAGCTAAATTCCAGTCAGATCTCCAACACAGGGAAATTCTGTCATTCTGCTGGTCATTGTGATTATATCAGCAACCGCTTTCATCGGGATAATCTTTCATCTCTACATGGCAGATTTCCTTAACTCCCTGCCCCCCCAACCATCACACTGGCAAAAAATGCATTATGCATGCAGCAGCATCTGCCAATCGATCTTGTCAGGTGATGTGTACAGCACACGGATGGCAGAGATGGGGTTAACCCTACTTCACACGCAAAAGAAGAAACTATCTGATGTGTAAAAATCAACACTGTTTCTCGGAAGCACCGGCAGCTGTTTCCAAAACCAGTGGTTTCATCTTAATACTGATTATCCCGTCTGACATCCCATCCAGGGTGTACCCCGGCCCAGTGCCCTCCGCTGCCTGGGTCAGATTCTGCCCCCCCCCGTGACCCTAACTGGGATAACTGGTTAGAAGATGGATGGATGGATAATCCCGCTTTGACCTTCTCTGGCAGAACAAAAGAAACTCACCCAAAATAAATAAGTTCATGAATGTGGCGCTAGTATTTACAGAGCCAATAGTAAAAGAGAGGTTTAACAAATGGGCATCGTGCAGAGCGACCGCCCACACCTCTCAACTGCAACAGGAAGCCGGAACAAAAGCTCAGTGGGTTTCACAGGTTGGGGGGGGGGCGCAGACCAGCCTCCAGCGGTGACGTCGTGTAACGCGCTAAACGTCTGCGGGTCTACAGGCAGCTTCGGCATCCCAATGAGCTGAGCAGATGCATAGACACTGTGGTTTCATTATGTGAGCTTTAACTGGAAAACTCATGAGGTAAATCCTGTCTGCAGTGAGTAACGAACAGGGAGTTTTGGGAACCGTCCAAACTCGATCCCAATTGCAGAGTGAGAAATATTAGTGCTTTATAGCAATATGACCTTCTGAACTGCTTCACAGAGCTTCAAAATCGGTCTGAAAACATATAAGTGCCAAGGAGTTTTGGTTATTGCTACATGAAATCACACCAATAGTACCACATCCAAGATAGAATAGCACATCTTTACAGCTAAGGGATGTGGGCCACTGGACCACTTCTTTATAGACCTCCAGGACAAATACCAGACTTCACAATTTTACTGCAATATAACTACGTGTTGCCTCTATTACTACATGCCTACACGCATGTACCTATGGCTGCTGTGTCTGGTGTGGTTGCCATAGTGATCTGAAGTGGCCAGATAATGCCTCCACAGGAGGCGTAGTGTAAGCTTCCAGAAAGAGGACAGCTTCAACACTGCTACTTGGTACCGTTCAAATCCAGGACTGCCGTCCGTGAGGCAGATTGTCCACATGAAATCTTTGCCCATCAGCTGACACAGAATGTGCAGTATTAATTCAATATCAAAAACATTTACGCAGCATGAGTATATGTGTGAGTGTGCATGAGTGATTTTGCTCTCACCTGTCCAGCGCTATGCAGCACAGATGAAGGATGGAAGCGGTGGTCAGCAGGACGTCCAACGAGGTTCTGATCAGACAGCAGGTCTTCCCATACCTCCAACTACCCGTGGTCAACTCAATGGCTGCAAACGGCATCACCACTAGCGCCACCAACAGGTCGGCAAATGCCAGCGACACTATGAAGTAGTTTGTCTTCTTTTTCCTACAAGAACAGTCAGAAATACTCCAGTGAGTGGGCCGGTATAAAGGCAGAACCCAGATACTCCAGAGGGAGTAACGACCGTGCATGACCTGCTTGACATGATTTATTCTGAGTTTTCCCTCATTAACTTCACAATGCATGTTATGAACGTTACAGAGTCACAGAGCTGGAGCTCCGTTTTGCCGCCCAAATGACCGCCTGGCCGCCCAGGGCTCTAGTGCCTGCACAGGAACAGTGCCACATTCCCTCCTGTGTTTGAAGGCCGAATCTCTAGCCAGGCCTTCGCCCAGAGGGCTTTTAGTGACCCATAAATATTTACGTGCCAGGAATCCGGGTTGGTCGACTAAGGAACAAGAGCTGGGAAGATGGAAGCCCATGGAGGCCCGCGGAAGCCTGTGGAAGCCCATGGAGGCCCATAGAAGCTCTAGCCGGGGGTGAATGAGACACCACCCCACAGCAAAACGTGACGACATTGCAGTTGTTCTCAACACCAGAGGTCACAACACAGCGTTTTTGTGCAGAAATGGAAAAAATGGCCCAAAACAGATACTTTAATTAATCAATTAATGCTAAACAACTGACAAAAACTGAATACCTCCATGTCTGTGTAGACCGTGGGCATTGTTAGGCCCGATTACTTGGGGCTATAGCCCGATGAATTTTAACCCTAGCCCCGATGCCAATCTTCCTTCAAAAAACAAAAAAAGTCAAGCTCCAGGTAAACTTGACTTAGCTCCTGATATTTTCAATAGCTAGACACTGGTGTGGCGTAGACTCGTGGTGTAGACTGTATAAAAAGTATTAATTATCTGGCTAAAGAAAGTAGGATTGTTATTAGGTGCACAACAGATTGACCTGGATAAAGAATCATATTACATGTGTAGTTTTAGGAAACCATCCAGAAAAACTAATAAACTCAGTCGACAGGTAAGACTCCACAATACTGACCACTATAAAACCGAATTCACCACATTGTTCCACTCCGCCGGATGCGAGCAGATGTTTTTTGTTCTTTTCTCACGACAGCACTGACCTCGCCGAGTAATCATTTGTTTTCCCAGTGAAAGGCCACAAGCCTGACACTTACAGATAGGCATTCCTGCAGCTCCGGATCACGTGTAGCTGGAAAGGGACTCTTCAGAACTGGCCCGGAGGTGACATCTCTGGACCAGCCAGGACCATGTGCTTGGGGGTGGGGAGTATGGAGCCAATCTGGGGTCATTTGACAACATATTCTATTTGTCCTAGGTTAGAGAAGATGTCACCTGAGACAGGAAGTCCTTCCTCCATGTGGGCTGTCGTGGGCTACCAGGCATACGCAGAATGACTCGCAAAAAAATGAAAACTATAATGCAATATAATATCCATCCATCCATTGTGCAACCGATAATTCTGGCCAGGGTCGTGAGGTATAATATTATACTGATATATTACATTATATAGTCATTCTCAAACCAGTCCGGAGGGACAATGTATGCCGGCTCGTATTACAACCAGCTCCCTAATTAAGTGTGTCTGATTAGGCGTCCTTTGCAAAAGTGTTACAAGCACAACTGTGTGAATAGAATCTCCAGTGCCTCACTAACTTCAACTGGTTCACTGAAATAACAATACAAGCTCCCCCTTCATTAGATTAAATCACATATTCCACTATTTAATTCATCAACGGCATTCAGCACGAGTAATCTGCTTAACAGAATAATTATGAGTTGCAATGTACAAGAACATAAAGAGCCAAAAACGACATATTCAAAGTGCTCTTGCTGATGTAAACAAACGTCCAAAAAAAAAAAAAACAGTCCCACTAAAGTCAGAAAATAAAAATCAACAATAATTAAGTGTACTGAGGCGACCCTCAGCTGGAGCAAAAATCAAAGAACAGCAGGCAGACCGCGGGTCGACCCCGGGAAGGACCTTCCGCCCCACTCTGTGGAGACCCAGTTCAGCTGGAGCGTCTGCGTCAAACTTCAAAAACACCAGGGTGACGCACGGTTCGCAGGAAGGTCTCACCTCAGCTGCCGGTCCTTGCAGAGAGCCACCATAACCAGGAGGTTGCCTAGGACAGTGAGGATGATGATGGCGGCCAGGAAGATGGAGAGGACGATCTTCTCAGCGAGATGCAACGTGTGCCCCGTGTTTACCGCACCAGTGACTGTCCTGGGGAAACATTTGTACTTGTGACAAGAGCTGGGTGAGAAGAGCAATCAGCACAAGTGCTGTAATCACTGCAACCCTCGGTCTAATTAACTAATAGCCGACAATGCAGGGAGACACTCGGGTCGTTAAGCTGAAACCAGGCTGATCGGGTTTCATCATGTCCCTGATTACAATAATGACAATTCCCAGTGTATCAGATTAAACACTGTAGCCTTTCCAAGCCAGGCGGGACGGACGAAAGATCCGTAAGAATCACGAGTGGATATTCAGCCCCTTACTTCTCTGTTGGGTTTGAATCTGCAGCCATCTCTGGTCACCTGCATGGGGGTCCTCAGCAGGGCTGTCTCCACGTAGGATGCCGTGGCCCTGCTACAGACACAGAGAGAACGACCCCCGCTGGTCAGGGTCAGGCTGGGGGAAACCCCAACTGGAATCTAGGAACATTCCAGAAGCAAAAAAGTATGCAAATTATCATCTCTGATTTGACAATGGCGTTTTTTTCGATGTTGAGTAGTCAAAAACAAATGCAGAAATCGCATCTAGTCGGTCATCTGGAGTATGCTCTGCGCGCTGACGTTTAGCAGGACGTTGCCGTTTAACCAGCTCTATTTAAAACAACTCCATTCAAATTAGCATGCTGAACTAATTCTGCAATTAGCCTTGTGTTAATGGTTTGAATGATTTTCTGGCACAAATCTGTCAAAGGAATGTGTGCAGAACCAGGCTGCTACACAGAGCTTTTATTCTCAACACGTTTGAGCGGCTCTTTCAAAATGTGGGCCTCTAGTCTCTAAACTCTCACAGTCTTCATGGGCGCCACTACCAAACACAGAGGTAACTAGTGTAACTATTCCGTAATGTCACACAGCGTAGGCTCTCCTGCGATGCACAGGGACGCCACATACGAACGAGGGCTGATGAAATGGTTGCTCCCGGTCCATAAATGGGGTTGACCACATGATGACCATCAATCCCCACAGCACTATGGTCACCAAACAAAGGGACACTGTCAACACTCCCTATAAAGACAATAGTAACTAGGGGCACAGCGGTGTTTGTTTATATTATGAGGCGTGTACAGTTCAGCACAGCACTGCAGGCCGCTCACCCAGTGTCCCTGTCGCCGAGTCCCGTTTGTCATGCAAAGTGTCGACATGAGTACTAGTCTAGTGCTCCAGAGAGATAGAGAGCCTGAGCTGAGAGGTACACACACTGCCCACCGCACTATCCCAAAGCCAGCACACCTCCAACCCCAGCTCTCCTGGATGCTGCACTGTTTTACATGCAGAAACGTTATCTGCTATACTCTCCATCCACTGAATAAAATGACCACGGACAACCGGCAGTGTTGGGCATTTCAGGTCCAGCTGAACATAAAGAGTCACAGTCACAGAGTACTCAACTGGTTGGTAGAAACAAAATCTTGGTCTGGATTTGCAGTTTCTGGACCTGAAATACCCAACACTGACAACTGGTCTGTCACAGAAAGCCCAAAAACCCAGATCATGAAGGAGACTCTCTTTAAATGTTTCACACAGTAAACATTTTTATTCTTTTGTGATCACAAATACCACAAGTTCCACTTAACCTGAAAAGCCAGATGGCAACACACAAGTGGGAAGGAACGTGATTTGAGGATTATCATTTATGTCATTGGGTTCTACTGAACCACAGTGCCGGTTCTGTTCAGTGTCGGAGACGAACCTTAGGGAGCTGAAAGGTGTGCTGTCCGGCATGCTGCCTGGCACGGAGACTGCCTGATTCACCGCAGATTAGGTTTCTTACACACATGCTGAGCTTACAGCTAAGCTAGCCTCATTTTACAGTAGGCTTGGGCAGTATCTAATTTTTCATACCATCATACCTTCCAGACATTGTTCCACGGTATATGGCATTTCAATACTTTCAAAAGCAACGCACAGGGGGATGGTCCCCCAACGAAATTTCACTGAACAGTATGTCAAAAATACCGTATTACCGCAGTACCACCCAAGCTTAAAGATAAAGGTCTGCCCCCCCACAACAAAACGAATTCCACAGCTGTAAAACCCAAAACTGAAACTACTGTTTCCCCCACATACATTCATGAGATTAAACTATTTCAGTGTTCGGTTTCCCTTTTTTGGAGTCTGGGCACCGGTTAACATGGTACGCTCCCTTATCACATCTTGCAAACCTTCACGATTTGACAGGCGATTGATCATTACGTTAGGAGACAGGAAGCTTATTACATCTGCAGTAATGCCTGTGCTTCTCTGAGCTCTTACATAGCCACCCAGATGGTATGTTTTACATGTGATCACCAACATCATCAGTCCGCCGATATGCAGCACTTGGATCGCTGAATCCAGGGGGATCCAAGATGTTTAAGTGATTCCGCCATTAGCAGGCCTGAGGTTACAACCCCACTTTAGCAGAGTGTGTGTTGCTATGGACCTCACAAAGTTCAGGGGAGATCTCTGGAGATCCTCAGACAGCATCATTCCTGAGATCCTATACTCTCCTGGTGATCTTGCTCACAGGCCCGTTTATAGTGTCACAACCAGACAGGCTCAGCTCCGGAGGCGGGTGATTCAGGTCCAGAGAATAAAAGTCCAGACAAAGATTTTGTTTCAACCAATCAGTTTGAATATATAGAGTGACAATCACAGAGTACTCAACTAGTTGGTTGAAACAAAATCTTGGTCTGGACTTTTACTTTCTGGACTTGGATTACTCACTTCTGGTCAGCTCCACTTAAAGTCTCAGCCCCCCTCAACATGGCTACCTCCACTTAGAGCCTCTGACCCTCACCCACATCCCCAGCAGAGAGACACCATGCATTTAGCTCCTGGCCTGTTCAGCAGCTCCTTTTGGTCTACATTATTCAATTAGGCACCATCAAAGCTGGAGTTCTAACTGAAGCATATGGAGTTTGCATATCCGGACTCGATTGTGATGGCATTGGATAGCATAGCCAATAGAACGCACAATAACACCTCTCTGAATAAGAGGTACGTCTCATCACCTTAAAATCACTGGCCGCTTTAATTCATTATGGCAAATTATCCAAGATAGTACCAGAAGACAAGCCACCAGGCCTGACCCACTACCAAGTGGTCAATCTGTGATGATTAGTCTACATTTATGAGGTAACTGCAGCCTCAGACATGTCGTGCTTCCTTCCTTACATCCGTGACACATCCTTCACGGTCCTCTGCAGGAGGTAATTCAATCAGAAAATAACGGATGGAACAGCCATCATTCCTAAAGCAGAACAGCATATGTGGAAGGTGCCACCAACCCACTCAGCTGCCACAGTGTCAACCAGGTCAGTGATGTGGTCTCTCTGAATAAAACCCACCTCTCCATGACATCCCCCAGTCCACCAACTGGAAGGTCATCTTGTGTTCTTCAGCAATTTTTGAGATGACAGAGCAAATGACAACATTATTCTTTGGATTCTTTCCTCCACCTCCCTACAGAAAAAAAAAATCAACATAAACTAGCAGATTGCTAATTAAGCAGGAACAGATTAAGGGATGTGACTGTGCACCACTGGCCAAGCTGAGAACAGACCTTATTTTACATAAAGATTCTACATTAAATGATTCATCAGCATTTCCTAAATCACCAACACCAATCATCTATAGTTACTTCAGTTAGCTTGACTGCTCTGAGCTGACAGGAAGCCAGTGACTGGACCTCTCAAGGCAGGAGTTTTTGGCATCCAGGCAGGCCGCGTTCCACGCAATTTTTTACCGCCCATCTTCTGAGCACGGCACTGACCTCTAGCCATTGTTTGTATCTCTATTTGATAAGTAAAATGCTATTTCCAAACTGCTCTCTCAGTGCGCTGCGAGGCTCTGTGGGGATCACAAGTACCAGAGACCGTTTCAAAGTACAGCTTACTTCAGGATGGCTCAAGAGACCCAGCTGGGTTCCCTCAGAGCGGGAGAGTGCATTAGGGTTCAACCGCAGACATTATAAGATGGCAACAAGGTCACCACCTGCCAGCTGAACTGTCCATTCCTACTAGGACCATCAGACACAAGATGACTGCTGGTCTCACGGTTAGGGAAGAAGCTTCCAGTCAGGCTCTGAAAACATGTCAAGATGTTCCGTTTTTACCTGTACATCACTCAGGAAGCAGAACGTGGCTTGAGTGCTAATGTATGACCTGCTATCCAGCGTAATGTAAAGCTTATCAAAATATAGTACAGCTGATGTGAATTCCCATCCATTTAAAACACCTTAAGCAGCTATTCACTGCTTATACAAATGGGTGTGGGGAAAGCATTCCTGATCGAACACATCACATTGATCATTCCCTTATTCAGCTATAATGTTTTGGTTGGCTCTAGGCATCCTTGCCAATATGCTCCAATTACACATGATACAGCTTATTTCCACTTAATGTTAACTATAACTGTCTAAAGCCTGTTTAAAGTGCAGAGCAACCTTTTAGGAGCTAAATAATTCTATGAAAGCTCTGAGGATATATTTTTTTAAAAACCTCTCACTTGTAGGCTTGCCTTCTGCGTACACTTGAAACAAAGTCCTGCAGAACTTCCCAGGGAATGAGTTTGGATTCAGAATGAGAGAGAAGGTGCTGCACGGGAGATCCATGGGACACAGAGTCACCTGAAGGCACTACAGTCAGTCAATCTTCATAACACAAAGGGGGTGAACTCCCAGAGACAACACAAGCCAGTACAACAAGCAGCACTCAAAACACAAATGAGGAGGACCAAGTTTCCAAATGAGCATTTTCTGCAATTCAAGGGCCTATGGCATGGTACATCTTCAGGTCTATCTGTGTGAAGTGATGTCATTTTTACTTATGTATAAAAGGCAATTGAGTCACAACCTGTGACTTTAGTGACCTAACCGTACAGGACAGGCATGGGTTACATTATTCACGCCTGAAATCGATGTAACACTATACGCATCATGGAACTATAAGCATTGTCAATTCTTCATCCATCCACCCTCCAAAACCTCTTATTCCTTTAAATTACTGTTACTTTACACTCAATACCCAAAACTACACATAGAAAGTCGAGATCAAAACAGGAGAGCTGAAAGAGTTACCTCAGCTTTGAATTTTAGGGAAGATTGTCCGATACGGACAGAGTAAACGTGATAAAACATAGAATATAACCGATAGACACCCTCAATGACGAAGAGAACCGCCGTTTCCTAATGTTAGGTTATTTATTTGGCGGCCATTAATATTTACCAGCACTGGATAAAAAGACTCTTTATCTTACAAAAAATATCATTAAACTATATGTAAAAATGATTTTAGATTGCTACAAAAATATTGCTACCTACAACTTTTTAACTCTGAAGTGTCGTCTGTGTGTCGAAAACATTTTGAAAACGCAACAGTAACAATTAAGAACGTTTACTAATTAGATACATACGATTACCCCGCGGAGCGTACCTACACTGCCCCTGTTCCAACTTAGGCTCCAAGTCACGCTGTTAGATCTCTGTGGACGCGCCGCTGGCTGCGCTGCCGGCGGTCATTTAAGCACCATCCTACCCCTGTCTGCACGCTCATATTTACAGACAGCGTCCTTTTCCCCGGCGCTTCACCTCTTTTCCAACTTGGAGCATCCACGCCAGTGCCGGCCGCGAAGAGCGGCATTCCCGAGCGCATCGGAATTCGAGGGCAACTTTACTCACCTGCAGGTCGTGCGCCTTGGTCCTGCGGTTCGGGAGACGCGCCGCGCCGTTATGGACTCTCATATTCCCGTGGAAGCCGGGCACAGCCTCCAAGCAGCCGGCCACTACGCGGGGGAGCCTGTGGAGCACACAGCCCGACCGACATGCTGCCCTACACGTCTCGCAAAGCAAAGGGGGACGAGGGGCTGCGCTCTACGTTTGGCGAGGTTCGAGGACCACCGTGTGCGTCTAGAATGGGGCTCGGTGGCGCCGCCGCGTGGCTGCTTTGCTGAATTACGAAACCAAAGACAAGCAGGGGATACCTAAAGAAGACATTAGATTCGTCTCTGGAAGGACTCACAAAGAATTCAGCTACATCGTGAGAACGCTTTAAGCCCATCTGCTGTCACAGACAGAAATGATCCTCTAGCTTTTAGTTTATGTGTTATTAAATGGGAAGTCATTATTATTATTATTATTATTATTATTATTATTATTATTATTATTATTAATAATAATAATAATAATAATAATAATAA
>JAAGVU020000113.1:21595921-21607040 GCA_011763525.2 Mormyrus iriodes | reverse complement strand
AGCGATGGGTTGGTGCCCCATCCTGGGTTGTTCCCTGCCTTGTGCCCGCAGCCTCCGGGATAGGCTCCAGACCCCCCCGTGACCCGAAATGGAATAAGCGGTTCTGGAAAATGGATGGTTGATTATGCCAGTTTTTCTTGTTCCAATTTCTAGGCCTGAGAGCCACTTTACTGCATGTATTATTATTTATTATTATTATTGTTGTTGTTGTTGTTAATAATGATGACATGCTAAGGTGACTTGGAGCTGCTGTGAATGTGTGTGTGAATGGTATGTATGAGTGCCCTGTGTTGGATTGACATCCCGTCCTGGGTAATTCCCTGCCTTGCACTTGTAGCTTTCGTGATAGCTCTGGACCCCCATGACCCCGCAAGGGACAAGTGGACATAGAAGATGGTTGGATGGATGGATGGACGGAAAATAGCAACAATATGAATCACAAAAAGTACTTCAGGGGAAATTTGTTTTTGGGAATTGTCTCCCTCTATTGGACACAAAACACATAGCACCCATCTTTAACAAGCAGATTAGACAAATAATGGCTTTTCATTGTTGGAACTACATGAATTCGCATATTATCTCTATTGATAGTAAAACCATTTGCTTGTTTATGATTATAACGAGGAATATTGCCTTTCCATCTAAAAATGTACAAAATTCTGAAAGATAAATGCAAAGCCAGCTACTGATTACTTTTACTGTTGTTTTGAGGCCATTTTAAGTTATCTGGGACGGCGCAATATTTTGACAGTCAAACTTAACTTCCACCAAATTAGCTTCATTTAAAAAGTAATTAGCCTTATTTTATAGCTGACTCAGGAGTTCAGCTCAGTAATATCCGACGAACAGCTTTGTTCAGACAGCCATGTGAGACTGATGGCACTCCAGCCCCAGGGTGTATAATTTCACCACCTCGTAGACATGTACTGACACCCACGTTACTAGGCTTCCAATAATTTCTGGTTCTAAAGTAATTTCATAGTTCAGCACTGATGCAGTTGCCAGGGTAATGCTGTATCCAGCTGTCACTAGGTTACCGCTGTACCCACTGTTGCTAGGTTACCGCTATACCCACTGTTGCTAGGTTGTCACTGTATCCAGCAGTCACTAGGTTACTGCTAGACCATTGGGCATGTCAACCCTGGGATTATTCACTCCCCCATCTGGCAGTTCAGTGGGTTTCGTGCAGCGTAGAAACATACGCAGGTGCTAATAACTTGCAAATTTTCATTTGGACTCATTAAACAAACGGGGAGCTCAGCTGGATAATTATGTAGACAATTAAGGTTTTAAGTAATTAAGTTATACTTGTTATCAGTGGTTTCAAAAGGCCCATGATGCACTTTTTACTGTGAGACTATTCCCAGAAAAGATGCAAATAAATTTTGTGGCTTTTTGTTTTTCCAGCAACATTGAGGGGATCAACAGCCAGCTATTCTACCGATAAAGTCAAGTGTTTCATGGTGGTGGTGGGGGGGGATTCACTGGTAAATGCTTGACATCAATGGTCAAGTTGTGGTCAGGTGTCAGACATCAGAGGTCAGCTTTAGATGACCCAACTTAGCTGTAGCCCTGCTCTCAGTAGACAGTGATACAGGATAGCAGGTGGGTGCCTGCTATAAATGTTAAGCCAGGCTGGGTGTTATGTCAACGTGTGTGTGTGAATATCTCAAGCACATGTTGGAAGTGGAGGTGGGGGCCCCAGCACCATTTGATTGGTGGAAAGTGACAAGCCAATCAGGTGAAGGCCTCTTTAAGCACCTCTCACCTCCCTGTTCATGAGAACCTCCCAAACTGCTTTACTTTAAGACACACTTGCTTACTTGAGGATTAAGTTATTTGACATGGTGTTTATTTTCAGCGTTAAATATTCCCAAATGAGAAAGTACACCACAGTAAATCATCTGCATGGTGAAGCCAAAATGTCAGTTTTATAATTACACTGGGAATGTCAGTTTAAGCACCTGGGTAACCATGACCCAGCCACCTTTAAAGCTGTAGTCAACATTAAAACACACCTCTCTGTAACGAATTCAGTGCAGGTAACAGTATGTGTCTCACATTGTTGCAGTGATTAAATATTCAAGGAATATTCAGTGAGAAAATGATTTTGGATGACCCTGGCTGAATGTACAATGATATGTAAATAGGATTATTATTCAAAATGTGTCAGTTTTTCACAATGGATCCTTTGTTGACTTTTTCTGAAGTGAAACGGGAAACAGAATAAAGGAGAGGCAGACGTACGTTTAGGGTAGGAAAATGGCAGGGTGTGTTAGATCGGAACTAACTTCAAAGGCAGTAAGTGTGCATGATCCCCAGGACTTGCTGGAGTGACCAGACTTCTTTATAAACTGTGACCCGCCCCCATAGCCGAATATTTAGCATTTGATTTCCAGTGTTTTTTGCTATAGCACAGAGCTGCACCACCTTCTGGTACCTGACCTCAATGTCTGGTCTTACTACTGTCAGTGAGAGTTCAGGTGGTACTCACACTTGGCACGGTTGCCTTGTAGCGTGCCTGAGCACGATTACCCCTCCTCCCCACTCCCCTGCTGGTCTGCACTCACATTGCACTTAACGATCCTGGCCCGAACACGCCTTCATCATCACCGTGCGACTTTCTTGTGTTGAAGAAAACAGGAAGGAATGGAATTCACTATTAATGTTCTTATTCTGTGGCTTATTTGGAGTCATTTTGGGTATGATGACACACATAAATTTATCATGTATGCAACGCAGCTCTTAATTATTCGTGTTTCACCAATAAAAGGACAGTCCCATATTTTACCAAATTTCTCAGAGTTTGTGCAGACTAGTGTTGCACAGGATACCAGTACTGAAAAGGTACCTTGGTACTGCATTATTGAAAGCTGCTCGGCATGAGCATTGTTAGGCCTGTTTTAGGGGGGCTTTAGCACCTCCCCACCTCCCCCCAGAAAACATTTACGTATTTTTTGGCTTAAGTCATGTACAAGTCTTTTTATATTATATGTAAGTTTGCTATCGGCCCCATCTAGCAAACACTCAACCCCCTATCCATTCATCTCTAAATACGCCCCTGCTGTTCGGTATTACATATCATTAATACCGGTACTAAGTCAGTGATTTATATAAGGGATCTTATAATATAGCAAGGTCTTATCAAATTAGCATCTGTACCTACAAGTCATTATGCTACGCTGTGTTTTAAACAGTTAGATAATCAAGCATAATGCGGCACGGGAAGTTTTTATATGTTTTTGAGCAGATGAATAGAAGAAAGCAGAAAAAACTGCAGTAACCTTTATGGGTGCTTTTATTATCAGTAAAAAAAGAAATATGCGATCTGTGCAGCCTACCCGATTTGATCTGACGTACCTGTGTGAGTTGCATCATTTACGTCATGTCTGTGATCCGTACTCGGGCACAGTTAGCAATCACGCTACACCCGTACTGTGCACGAGTCTGACTAATCGTGCTCTGGCCCACCTCGCCAAGCTGCCCGGGCACGGTACCGAGCGATCGCACTAGTCAAACAAACTGGACTTTGGGGGTCAAACATGCTCGGGCACAGTATGGATCAGCTAGTTTGAGTACACCCTTAATGAGTGCATTTGTACATTATTTCACAAATGGGGAGGGATCTTAAAAGGGGCAGGAAGGGAATGATGTGGGAATGAGTATCCATTGTTATATAACTGAGTACATCTCGGGAGACGCCAAGTGGGGAAAGCATGGCAGGAGACTGTGGGAATTCTGTGTCAATGCAGACTTGTTGATTGATAGCCTTTAGTGTCCTGTGGGGGGCAGTCTTGTAAAGTTTACTCTTAATAAGAGTCCAGGACCCCAGCTAGCCAGCTGGGTTACATGGGACCTAATTATGAGTGCTGTGATTAATCAAAGCAGAGTCGTCTGTAATTTATGTGCATTTAATATGAAGTATGCATGAATATTCATAATTCCAGGAGAGTAAGTTGTCACAGTGACAGAGAGCCAAGCAGGGTGAAGAGTGGGTCTCTGCACCAGCAGGGGGGGCCACATGCAGCATCTGGCATAGACAGGGTGAGAGTAACATCTTGGTTGGGGAACAGGAACACCAGTAGATTTCAGGCAGACAGTGAAGGGAATTTGGGTCTCGACATGTGACAACCCCAGATCTGCAGGACGGATGGCTGCCCGACTTGCGGTTCCGCTTGAGTATCCTTGAGAACGGAGCGTTGTTAGGCCGGCCGCAGCTCAAACACAGCGCTGAATATGTATAAAGCGTGCTTCCGGCCCACGATGCTGCTTAGCATAGTATGACAGTTAACGGCTTCATCCGCCCAGAGCCCAACCATCAGTCAACGTTTGGTAATTAATTCATGCTTTACTTAACCAAATCAGTGACATGTTTAAGGAAGTGGATGATGGGTGAACGGTCAGAGGGCGGGTGAGATCTTTGAGAGAGCCCAAATCGTGCCTGGATTAAAGAGCGGCCGTGTAGCTGTGTGAAGGTGTGTCATGCGTAGGATGAGCATGTGCCACCCAAATGATTCACAGTGTGAGGTAACTAGTGCCCAGCCCTCCAGTCTCCCCACAACCCCGCAGGGGACCTGTCACATGTCTCCGGTATTGGCTGGCTGGCTGGCGAGACACAAACGTCCAGGAGGGCAGTGAGGTCAGCTGGAGGCAGGTGGCCAGTTTGCATGGCTGGTGGCACGTCCATGAGCCAGACGGTCTGACACTGTGGCCCTCCTGTCAGGCCGGTGTTGGTGTGTTTTTAATATGACCACTCTCAGAGGCGAGTGTGTGTGTATGTGTGTGTTTCTGTTCCCTGACAATGGGCACTCAGAGCACCTCCCTGTTATTTAATTTTGGTTTAACTCTAAATTATGTGTGACTTTGTCCCCAACTATTCCCAGAGCAAACACACATATAGAGACTGTGACCAGACACACAAATTGCAGACATGCAACTGCATGAGAACCATCTGTCAGCTCTCCTCCGGTGACCTCTAGGGGCTGCCCACGCTCACCTGGGGCTCCTTCACACCATCTGGGTCCTTCTTTCACTCATCTTTCCATTTTGCCTCTTTAATGGTCGCGAGATGGCCTCAGACTAAGAGCCCCATTCCCTATCTGAATGCTGTGGGTGCCGGGGCCTCAGGGTCCTTTGGGGGCCCAGTCATGTGGTGTGCTGACCTGTGGAGCTGTTGGTGCCTGATGAGCTCTACTTGTCTAGCATCCCGTATCCTAGGCAAAGTGATGCTGTTTCATACGTTTTCACCCATTTACCCCGCTGGGGATTGTTACTGAGGAAGAAACCTTCACGCAGCGCTACAGAGACAGAGTTCCGGCTGAGCACAGATCTCTCCCATATGGCTGGTTTAATAGGGGCCACTTATAAAGCAATGCCGGGCTGTAACCAGCTGGTATTGCCATGTCAGTGTCATGTGTGAGGTCAAAGATCGTGGGGCCGCACTGAGGGCCAGCCGCTCGGGGCAAGGGGACAGCTGCCCCCCTCCCCAACTACCTGAGCTGGTAGCGTGACCTGGTGCCTCTGACCCCGTTTGTTGTCTTCGTTCCTCTGGCTCGCTGTGACAGTCGGGAGTTGGGGGGAGGGTGGGGATAGCAAAGGCAAACCAAAATACCCCTAAGACATCAGCTCACACCAGTGTAATGGTCCTTGTGTTGGGGGGTTGGAAGGCTACTCAAGGTCACCTCATCATTGAAGTTGGAATTTCAGCCACTCACTTTGAAGGTTGACCACGCCCCCTTCCCATGATCCCCTCCTCTCCCGCCGTGATGAAGCTGCTTGCCCCACCCCCCAATGCTCCTCAGTGCCTCATTGTCTCGTAACTAATGTTTTCCCACTGGGTTATTCAGTGTCCCCACTCACCAGCTTATTACAGGGGTGTGGGAGGGGGGATTGGTACAGGGGAACTTAATATCTAAGCTAAAATGAAACCCACTTACAACATAAAATAGAGTGGACTGCTGGTGCCTCAGCTGGAAGCCTTATGGATATGTGTGTCTATGTGTCTGTGTGCATATAGTTGTATGTGTTGGTCTGTGTGTGTGCGTGTGTGTGTGTGTGTGTGGCCTCGTCTCGGTTGAAGCACCTGGCCTCCCCACCCCCTCACTCTCTGTATGAAGCTCAGCACCACAACAATCTCGTCCTCAGTTTTTGGATCCTCAGCCTCGCCTCCCACAGTGACTGTGCGCTGAGCCCATTTGGTAAAACATATTACCCATAAGTCTGAGTGTGAGATTTCACACCTCGCAATAAATAGCATGCCCTGACAGAGCGTGTGGATGAGGCTGCTTCACATTGCTGCTATATTGTCTGCAGAATGACTATTAACGCTTTAGAGCACAGCTGAACTGGGGGGGAGGGGGGCTACTGGAGCTGGTGATTAATTTGGGCTTATTGATGGCAGGGTAAAAAGATTGACTCCAGTGGAGACACCCAACGCCTGCTGCCTGGTGATGTCACGTCACCAAGGGCTCGTTGTGTTGGTGCTGTGCTGCTAAGAAGCCACTGACAGTCCCCAAATCCCACAGACAGGAATAACCGGCTGGCAAAATCCCAGCAAAAGGACCAGGGTGAAAGGGGGAGGGTTGCTCTTGTGTGTGAATGCATCAGGGTTATCACCAGGTCACAGTGCTGTCGTCACCAGCCACCTCAGAACAGGTTGGCCATCAAATCCCAATCTGAGATGATTCACTGCATCAGGACCTGGAGGGGGCATGGGGGGGGACAGAATGATATCAGAACTAATCAGCAAATTCACACAAAACTCATTGAGCGTCTGTAATCAGGTGAGGGAATAGGTCCAAGGGGCGTTCCTGTGTGTGTTTGTGTGTGTGTGTGTGTGTTTGTAATTCTTACATTGGGGGGAAGAGATTTCCTCACAATGTGATAAAAACCTGTAACTTCACTTCTTCAGTCCCCACAAGCATAACCTCAATTTCATAAAAATCTGCGATTGCAATCAAAAACTAAAATAGTCAAAAGTCTTGTATTTAGTTTGGTAACTTAGGGTTGAGGTTAGGGTTGGGTAGGGGGTAAGGTTGTCATAGTCAGGATTAGGGTTATACCCATAGAAATGTATGGAGAGTCCCCATAAAGATATGAATACATGGACTGTTTGCATTTATCTGTGTGTGTGCTACTGGAGCGTACCAGAACGACAGCATAACCAGGTCCAGAAGACAGGCTGAAGGATTTTGAAATGAGTGTGAAGTTTAATTGTGTTCAGGTGTTTCATGCTGAGCTCAGTAAAAACCTCCATGCAGATACATTTTCAGAGAAATCTGGTGATTAAAGGCTAACAAACAGAAAAATTAGCAGATTATATCTACAGATCATCATTCCAAACTGGTCACTGTGCAGAATCACGTCGATCATTAAATTAAACGAAATACAGATGCTCCATGGGTTACGATGGTCTGTGTTACGATATCTTGATTTTACGATGAGTAAATGTTTTTCACTTTCAGTCCATTATTCAATAAATTGGATGAGATATTCAACACTTTTTTGTAAATTAGGCATTGTGTTAATGATTTATTTTCCCAACTGTAGCCTAATGTAAGCATTCTAAGCATGTTTAAGGTAGGATAATGGCTAGGCTATGATGTTTGTTAGGTTAGGTGTACTGTATTAAAATGCATGTCAGAAGGTAACCCCATAGTAACCCAGAGAGAGGTTGTACTGTAATTAATCATCCAAATCCCTTCTTGCACTCCGAGACCCTGACTCCTGTCCCGTATCTCTGTGCTTTAGTCTGTGAGTCCTGGGCTGTCTCTAACTCAAACGGGTGGAGTCTGACTTGTGTCTGGTGCTAATTGCATTGAGTATCATTACTATAATCAGAGCACAGTCCCATTGAGGTGTAATGGGGGCAAATGTAAGCTGTAATTGTGTTAAAAACATGAATCATTTTACGGGCGGTGAGGATGTGTGTGTGTGCTGCAAAGCTGAAAGCTGTGTCCTCATCTGTCCCGCCCTGCAAGGTGTGCTGACGTTATTCCCACATATAAATGAATCACTGCCATGTAGGTGACCCTGCATCACTTCATCGCTTTCCCAAGCTCCCCGTGTCAGTCTGCAAGCTGCAGTAGCCTTACAAGAAGCCCAGAATGGTCTGTGATTCTCTCTCTACATTGCTGCTCCTTGGAGACCAGCAGCAGGCAGGAGTTGCCATGGCGGCAGGTCACCTGATACCCTCTCTGCCAATGGGGGTTCCCGATTCACAGCCATTCAGTGGAAGTGGGGTGGGACAGATGCTGCCCCCCCCCATGATACCCTGGGGAGGGGAATGAGTCAGAAGTGAGTCAGAGAGCCCCACCCCACCCCACCCCACCCTGCATCCAGGCGATCAGTGGAGAAACAGGATTTGTTCGTCAGAGATCCATCACACATGCCATCTCAGAACCGCAGCATTTCCTAGAAAGCCGAGCGTATAGGGGACAGGCAAACAAAGGGACCTCCCCCCCCACATCATTTTCCTGTGTTTCGGCACAAACAACACCTGAATTAAAGTGTTCACATTAATTTTCAGCACCATCTCTTCCTTTAAAGACAGACGGGTGAATGAAAAAGGATGCGGGTTGAACGAAAGTTCCAAACACATGAAATGATCGTGTGTTTGTTGTAAATGACGTCTTTTCACACAACGTCAGAGCACCACTGAAAGTGATGCTGCCTTAAAAATCAGCAGCCAGGCCTGGAAGGTACTCAGTGATTTGCTGCTACATATTTCATTAATATGTATATTTCAAGCTTCTCTCCCTCAGACCGTGCTTCACAAGCGGCTTATTCTGTGTCATACAAACTGGGAGGCATCATGCGCTTTGTGAAAGGTTCCAACTGCGTTGGTTTGCTGTTGTTTTAGTGCGTGGGTCAGAAATATACTGTATTCCTGCTGGATTAAATTTCCTCTCAAAATGCTGTGATGTAAAAGGTAGGTGGCGCCAGTGAGTCCTAACAGCCTCACTCATTTTGCAGAGCGATCGATGTCCAGAGCTATCTGATCTGTGGATGGAGTCCATGGTGCGTTTTGAGTGTCCCAGAGATCACTCTGTAACAGAGGCATGTATGCCAACCCCAACAATGTTGCAAGTCCAGCGTGAAGAGATGTGCATAGGTTTTGCTTTTCACACGATTCTCATGGGCTGTGTGATTGTGTTTGCCTACAGTTCTCTCTGTTCCAGTAGCAGCTCTGGTTCTACATCTGTACAGTTAACCACAGATTGTACTCCCAGGCTATATCCAGATCTTAGCCATTTCCCACCCAACTATTTTCTACATCACAACAAAGGGTGCTAATGAGCTACTAAGCCTCTATTCCCTGGCTTCTAGTCAGGGGGTTTATATCAGCATTCCTTAGCAACCTGCCCTGGCCACGCTTGGAACTAAAGCCGGTCGCGGTGAGTCACTCCCCATTCCATGTCCTCCCCAAATACAGAGCGAGGTGCACCTATTACAGAACACAGTCCAGCCAGGTTCCTATTGTCCGCTACAGAACACTCTGCACTCTTGAACGAATATCTTGCATTTACGCTCCCAGATCAACTGCCAGATTTTACCCACAATGCACCTGTCTTCAGTTTTCAGCTCTTGTTACACACAGCACTTGTGCAAGGTGTACTCTTCCCACTGCCTGCCCCCTTATTTTAAACGAGGGCTCTGGATACCTTCCAGTCTTCTGCTTAGCTGCAGAATTAGTCCTGTCCAAAGCCCACCTTACCAGCTGACCTGTCCACCCACTAGCAGTTATGAGTGCTGTGCCTGCCCAAAGACCCCAGGCCATGGATACATGTCATGGATATATTCTGCAGCTGCTTGGTTGGGTCTCCTCAGAAACAGGCCATATTCTGCCATCTCCCAATGGCTCAGTGGACGCTACTGCCCGCGAGATTTTTGTTCTCCATTTGGCTTCAGAACAGCATGTTCCTGACAGGATGGCCCGATTCTGAACCCATGCCATAGCATCGCAGAACACAGTTGCATCATTTGGCCTCTTTGGAAACTCTGCCCTTCCTTTTCGACACCAGGAGGCTCACGTAACGATTTTGGAATGAAATCTCACTACTCCTGAGACCAGTGGGTGGTACAGATAAAATGATGGAAGTCCAGATCCCAGGAATGAGACTTCTTTTGTACTTTTGGACAAGATACTTAACTGTGAGTGACACAGTGTTCTGAAAAAACATCATATACTAGGCTCATACTTAATCTAGTGGCAGGATGGATAGACGAATTCTGTTGCTGACTGGGGGTCTATACATAACATCCAATGAAAGACCAGGAGTTGATACTTCACACTGATTGGCTACAGGACAATAAAGAGCACTGATGGATATCAAGGTGGTCATGCAAACTGGTTAGCGTTCAATGAGAAAGGAACTGATTTGATGGAAGCATGCAACGTTGCAGAAGATTGTCTGGAAAACTGAGGTCCGGATGGAGGCATGCATCTGCCCTGCCAGTGCCACTGCGGTTGCCGTGGACACAGTTCCCTTCCACTTCCTTCCTGGGGATGGAAGCTGTTCTGTTTTCTCTTTGCAGCACCCCACCCTATCCTCTTGCTCTGTCAAACTAAAGCACGACTCACTTCCAGCGCCACCAGTAAGTCCCAGTTTCCTTAATCTAAACCATTTACTCCCATACGTTTTTATGGTGTAGTTTTTGTAGAGCGCATTGTAGTTATTGTCTGTTCTTAAGCCTCTGCAGCCTCCTGCAGCTTTTGTTACCTTGACTGGTGCTAAAAGACGCATAACCTGGTATAAAGAGCATAAAATCTGAAGCCTGGATCTATCGATGAAACTTATGGTCTGATGAGTTGTATTAGCCTTTATCCAGTCTCTGGTTTATCCAGTTTGGGGCCCAAGGTCATGGAAGGCAGGGCAGGCAGCGAGTTCCCTCTGGAGCATCAGGGAGACCAAAGGGAAGTCACACAAACAGCAGGTCAGCTGGGCGGCGCGTCTCTGTGAGGGGACTCCACATACGCTCATCTGCGGGGGGGGGGGGGGGGGGGGTTTTAAGCCTCTGTATATCCCCCCCGGGGCCCCCGGATCTGTGTGGGTGCTAAACGCCTTGACCTCGCCGGATCCAAGACACTTCGAGCATGGCCCCCGTGCAGTGCACCTGG
>JAAGVU020000113.1:21579971-21592347 GCA_011763525.2 Mormyrus iriodes | reverse complement strand
ATCATAAAAACTGAAGCAGCAAACTTTGTGAAAACCAATATTTGTGTCATTCTCAAAACTTTTGGCCACGACTGTAGCAGCTCTTTGACACATAAATGTGATACCATTCTGGTACTCCAGGGGGCGGTGTTCATATGACACCATTTCTTTTAATGTTTACTAAAATTAACCTTACTCAGTCCTACACGAAAGTGCCCTTTCTGGGACTTCAGACTGTTCCTTTTGACCAGTCAATCCCTTAACCATTATCTAACAAAAGTAAACATCAGACCACATTTGATCGCGCTGTTAGCAGCAGTGTTCAGCCGTTTCTTAGTCCTGAATATTACAGCCCCATGTATCATCTACGAGGGAAAAGTACCTCATTTTGGCCAGAAGGAGCTGGTGTGACAAGGCATGTATTTTGAAAATAAAGGTAATTTGTGTTTTCTTGTTATCCTAATGATGCTTATTTAAAAGCCAGGACAGAATCCCCAGCACAGAGTCCCCAGCACAGTGTCACACAGAATGTGATGTGTTCAGCATCCCACCCATGCTCACACTGCACCGGCAAGGCAGGCCAATGTCGAGGAATACCTTCTGTGCTGCGCCAAGGGCTCCCCAATCAATGTAGCAACCGCTGTCGCCTAGCAACTGCCTCAGTGTGGCTCTGGTGGGGCTGTTCCCGCTTTCCGGAGCTGATTCCTGGCGCCTCAACCTGATCTTGTCGGGTTCATCACGACCTCTATCCAAAGGGTGGCGTCCGGCGCTGTGTGCCTGGGCCACTGCATCAGATATCCCAGAAACCAATAATGGTACCCACTGATTTTTGGTTAAATGCACAAGGGCTCGCTTTACTGGGTTAGCATCATTGTTTTAGTACTTAGTCACTTCCGCTGATTGGCATTTTACCACCATTCACCCTCAAGCCGCCTCGCTCACTTTAATCGCCTTGATTTAATCTCTCGCTTCCTTCCTGATTAAGCTCTGTGGCCCCCGGGCTCCACCATCATGACTGCATGGCTCTGGTTCCTGTCATTCGAACCCTCCTCTCTGCTCCCTTTGCTAAGTGCCGGTATTTGTTTACTCGGACCTCTTTCCTGTAATTCGAGCTGAACCCTCTTGTGGGCCATGGTGCCATATGGGGGCTGGGAATGACCCGCATGTTGAGCATGAGCCCATCCTAAGCCGCACGAGGCTTTATTGATATTAAATAAGCATCTGTGTCGCACTCTACTCCGATGGTGATCATAGTAGTTTGTGATATAAGTAAGCACAATGCATGATTTCATGCACGTCGCATATTCTGCACTTGTTTTGAGTCACCCTGGCAACCATCGCTATGGATGCATCTTCATGGTAATACACCCATTGGGCGGAGCATAAATTACAGCCCGTCATTCTGCGGCTGCGAGTTCCACTGTGGATGCATGGCTTTGTCGTGTTTCTCAGCCACCTCGTCATCATCATTATCATCATCATCCACTCTCTTCAGCATGGAGAGGCTCCCTGCAGTAACCCTCCAAACACCTCGCCCTCTGGCTGTGTTTTGAATGGCCGCACAGGGGGTGGGGGGGGCCCACCTCCTGACCCAGAACTCATTGAAACATTCTGTAATTCTTTCTGATGCTCTCCACACGAGCCGGACAAGCCGGAGCCTCAGAGATCGAGGGCCGTTTGTAAATAAATGACTAAGGTGTGAGTCACCTTGCCGTGGCTGCTACGTGTCTGACTGAGAGTCGGCGCCGTGACTCCACTGAGTCTCCGCCTTCTGCGTTGCTGGAAGCACCGCATTTAGCCTCGGTGTGCCGTTCGGCCTGGCGGCGTGCTAGACGGCAGGGCGTGCTGGCATGCCACTTGCTGCCCTTCAGTAAGATAAGATGGACCATGCCGTGACCACTCCCACTATGTGTGCATAGAAGTGTCCTGCCCCTTGCTGTAGTGCCCCAGCCCTCCCAGGAATGACCTCCCCGAACAGTGACCGCTGATCCCCCAGGCCTGCAGACTCTCCCATTATCTGAGACTAAATTGGTTTGCTGCACCAGTACAGCCGTGTCACACATCACCCAGCTGCCATATGACCTTGTGGCACGCGGGGGCGGGTGGGGGGGGCCTTATCGCGGCTGGTTAACAGCGCCCATCCTGATACATGCAATGCCCAGCAGCCTGCATTACTGAGACAGACGCTGAACACTATTAGCCCTCGGTTCGTTTCCGCCCTTCCCTTTGTCGCAGAGCCCTGCAGGCCTCTTAACATATTAATTTCTATCATGTAATAGTAGGTATGTATGGGGTCTCACAAGGTGGGAAAGGAGAGCTGCCTCTTGACAAGGTATTAGCACTGCTCAGGAGCTATGCCTCACTGACATAGCTGTGGGTGCGGGGACATCTTTCTAATGGATGATCAGGAGGGCTGGCTGCACCAATCAGGACAGGAGGTGCCAGATAGACACTGCCTCTGAGAGACCATGATCTCAGCACTAGAACTCACAGCTAACTACGGCCACAGAAAAAAACCTGTCAATGACCTCAACCAGCCCTGACTAAGCTGATCTCCCCCCAGCAGCAAATGGACAGTCCATGACTGACTGAAACATCACTGACATCTTGTTAATTGTGTCATTCTTTATCCTGAGGGGCTTTGCTACCCCCCACCCCATCAGCTGGCCATAGGCAGTTCTGCCTTCACCTGCCCAGATCACACCTGGATTTCACACTTGAGCTCAACCAAAAACCTAGGTTGACGGACACCCTGCTACCTTCTCATGTTCAGCTCATTGACCCTAAAAAGACATCTCATTGCATCCTCTCTGCGCAGTGACCCCTGCTGGCCACTCCTTCTGCCTATAGCATGTGATCGTAACCTCACCATTCTTGTGCATGGTCTCCCCAGACTTCTCCAGGCTATCCCACAATGCAGTGCATATTGGCTGACCCCCACCAGCAGACTTTCTGGGTCCAGGCTGGCCTCTGTAGGTTTCTGTGGTAACACAGCATCACAGTCTGTTTGTTTACTGGTAACACTGATGACTCTGGATGTCGGGAATGACGGAGCACGTAAATTTAGTCAGAATGTAAAATTTCACAATTGGCTTCACTGGGGATTTAAAAGCAGTGAACACGATTCACAATCTTCGGTCAAAGGAAGCTCTTATCAAAACGCCTTTATGTATCATTCAGGTCCTGCTCTAGGGCGTGAGCTGCCCGCGTGGTACAGGGACCCCTAGGCAGTGCCGCGTGATGCAGTCCCCAGCCTCAACGTGTCAGTAAGGCAGAGGAGCCCTTCAGCACTGTTGCGTGAAAGCCTGCTTCACTGGCCTATGATTTCTACACGGCTATCAGGCGGCTAGCTGTGCTAACGTGCTAACAGAGCGGGCGGTACCTGCTACAGAACTCGTCCTTTCCTTTTGTACGCCGGCCCAATCCTGCCATGGCCCATGTGGCGATAACCCTGCCTTCCACATGGTGGCGTACCTCTTCCAGTCAGCTCGTGGGTCACATGGCTGGGGGTTCTAAAGCGAGCTTGGGTATGTTGCTGAGGTAACTGGGGCGAGGCATCCACTCAAGGTAGATACAGATATACAGAAGATAACAAGGGAGTCAGTCAAATAAAATATCGTGGGTCCAGAGCTGCAGGTCTCCATTAAAAGGACCTGGACTGTGTGCAGGCTGAAATCCCACAGAAATCCCATGGGTTTAAATCTTATTGTACAGCAGCATGAGGAACTTTACTCTAAATCACTAGTAAAAAATAAAAGCATATTATGGCACTAATCGCATGGTACTAATCACATGGCACTAATCACATGGTATTAATTGATCAGGGTCAACTGCTTCCTCATTAACAGACTCACAAGCATCAGTATGTTATGCCCCTATGCCCCCCACCCAGGTGTCACCGTTCACATGACGGGAGTGTGAAAGACCCGGCAGCTTACTGGAGCCCTTCAAGCCTCCCACTTGGACTCCCAGTGTGAACATGAGACGGGACCTGCACCTCCTGTAGGAGTCATTTACACAGCCTGTCAACACACTGCGTGCATCTACCTGAGGAATTCAAACACTAATGACTTGCAAACCCAGACTTCTCTAACAGTTTGTAGTCACCCGTGTTTAACTACATTCACTAATTTCACAGTCAGTAACTGTTTACAGTCCAAATAACTATTTTCAGTTAGCATCAGATGTAAGAGATGATTTCATGCATTGTACTTTAAGCAGATATGACCTGTAAAAACCCAGCTGCCCCCCCACCCCACCAACCCGCACCCCGACTAACCCAGCCACACAGGGACCTTTGTTAGACAAGAAGATTCAATCCTCTGGCTAATGAGTGTGAAGTGGGTCACATGATTCTTACTGATCCACAGTCTGAAAACATTGCTCAGGTTGCTTGGATGGATGATAACAAGCTGATATGTGGTAACTGCTTTAAATAACTGCCCCTGCAGCCTGGACTGCTACTGCCCCACCCACCGGGTGTGGTCAATGGGCAAATGAGGCAGAGCTGGCTGCCTCGGTCACGTGACTTCTGGCACCAAATCAGTTCCTGGGGCGGTGTCGGATTGGCCCCGGCTGGGAGCAACTAGGTCACCAGTTATTCTAAGCCAGGTAGATTTGCCCCTTGCAAAGAACACACAGAATCTTCTAAAATTCAAAGTTATTGTGACAATTCCTCACCACACAGCAAGATGCAGTTCATGTGGCCACAAGCTCTCGCAAAGCTTGCTCACACTGCTAGCTGCTTGCTTTCCCTCTTTCCGGAGGCCCAGGAGTAAGACACTTGCCGTGTCCATCCCCATTGCACCTGGGACGCGAGTTAAAAGGCTTACGACTCTAAGCGGCAACCCCCAGCATTAGCAACACAGCGGGAGACAGCAGGCCATGTATATCAACAAACTCGACCTGTCCATGGCTGGGATCCCAGGTCGCTTCGATCCACTCATGCAGTGGGAAGTTCGAGCAGAGCCACCCCACCTCCCAGGCTGACCTCTGTACTGTCTTTTGGATCCAGGCATAAAAATGTTAATCCGGCCCAGGACACAGGATGTACGAGCACGCAAGGCTGTCGGGAGAGTCCACAAAAGGCTGCTTGTTCCCGCGGCCTTGACTGTGCCACTCTCCCCCGCAAAGTCGGCCTGCGGCGGAGGAGGCTCCGTCAGCCCGTTTCCTGGCTGGGGGGGACGGGTCTTTTGTTTTGCTGCCAGGTGCCATCGTCATGGTAACATCTGCTCATTGAGCAACCTAGTGTTGATCGCAAATAACAAGGAAGGGCCTCAGACTCTTCAGTTTGGCTGAAGTTTTCAGAAAGTGAAGTATATATGTATAAACAAAGGGGTTGGTCCACAGCCCTGATCCACGTGAGAGATGCACTGCAGGAAAACCCCATTACGCATAATACAGTAAGAGCTGGGTTTGCTAACCAAAATGGATTGGCTGACTCCAAGGGTCATTTCTCCCCTATTACCCAGAGCCCATCTGAAACATGGACCTTTAACGCACCACTGGCACTGAGAGGTCCTTCACAGGCTGCGAGGAACCGAAACACTCCCGGGAGAATCGATGGAGACCGAGAGATCCTCAGAACGGAAATGAGTTCGGTGACTGAGAAAGGCAGAAACCTGTATGGGGTTTAAATGAAAACTCGTAAAAGAGATTGATCATATGAATACAGTTACTGGGCACAGCGTCCAATTAGATCATATATCGTACGATTGTTAAGGAGTAAGCTGTAGGACAGCAAGTCCAATTACTTACCACGTTAGTCCAACCATATAAGTGAAGGTCAGAAAACACTATGTGTGAGATCCCAGTTCTAACTGCTGTCATCTCTTTGATGGAAACTGCACCCTTAAAATTTTCAATGGTGTTCAAATGTATTTCCACACAGGCGCTGATTAATATAGATTTGTAAGGAAACGCACAGACAGACCTTGTGAGGACAAAGGCTGAAACAGATTTAAAAAAGCTTACAAAATAAGATTTTAATTAGTTAAATAAACATTTATTTAATTAAAACAAACATCAGTGTTGTCAACTGCGGAGAGGGAGATGCACCAACCACGCCTCTAAGGGAATTATCTCCATGGACATTTTGGGGAATTCTCTTTGACGACTAGGGCAGCCCATCGTCTTTAAAGAACACAACACAGATAACCCTGACTATTTCTCAGATAGGCTTTCACTGCTCTGCTCTCTACTGGCAAAGGGAAGTATCTCTGAGGTAAGTCAAATGAATCTCTGCTGAGGTGTTGCCACGGCAACCTGGTCCCACTTTTGCCGAAGGGCCCGGTAGCTTCCGTTGTTCAGGCCCTGTAATATTCAAACGACTTCCCCCGGACTCAGTTGGCCCATTTGCTTGGCAGATGCGGCGCACCAGCTGAACATCCCCCCCCCACCCCCCATACACACCCAATCTCATGGCTGTGTGACACAAACCACAAAAAACACACAAAACGGCCTCTGGCTGGTGTTGGGCAGGCAGAACCTTTTAGTGCTTCCTGATGACCTCCTTCCTACAGACGTTGTGAATCTGCCTGCCTGTTGTTAAGCAGATCCGGCAATGGCTTGGCCTTCTGACCCAGCACATGGCTGATTGACTGACTGCCTTTCGGTCATAAACATGGTGGAGTTCAGGCCATGAATCGAACCTTTTGACGCTCCATCGGCTCTCCGGCGACACCAGTCTGGTGTACAAGGTGTCCCTGACCAAACCCAAATCGACAGTGTTACCCACACTTGCCAGGGGACTGCAAATGGCCTCGAAGTCCCATCAGGGAGGAAGTCCGGGTGCTGTGGGTTACCACATGTCCTCAAATGTTGATAACGTTGGTGACAAATTTGTCAAGTTCACCCAACAGCCTTGAAGCTGATAATTTTCTTCCTGAGGAAGCTGGGAGGTGCTAACCTCTCTAAGCCTCCTCCATGTTAACACACACACACACACGCATACACACACACACACACACACACACACAGGGGGTGGGGCGACGGCACAGTCACACCCCCACACACAGCTCTGTTTAGCCACATTCCAGGGCTATACCCAAAAACACATCTCCAAACATTCCCCCATAACCCATATTACCCCTAGTCCTACTATCTGTCTGTCCAAATTCACTCGGCCTGATTTCCTCGCATTGTGAAACTCCCTGTCAGTGAGACAGCATGGAAATTCCCAGCAGAAGAGAAAAATAGGGAGTGAGGGAGGCTGACTGGCACTTAGGTGACACTTTGGCCAGGTCAAGGTGACTCAGTTGCTAAGAGTCCAGCCTGTGCCTGTGGGTGACCTGGTGAGTCAGCAAATGTCAGCAGGAAGTGTGGCAACTTGTGCAGCTTTTCTATTGCGACCAAAAACTGAGCCGTACTGCAAACCGATGGTTTCCCGTTGTAAATTTTCTGAGCCGTACCTGAGCTGTACCCGCGCCGACGTGGCCCTGCTCACTACCAGGGCTGAAAGCGTGACCAAACCAAGCTGGTTGCATCACCACCATCTGATTGGTTGAAATGTATGGAGATACCAGTGATCTGCGTTGACACGCATAAATTATCTGAAGGAAAACAGGACATATTCCATATATTATTCATTATTAGTATTATTGCACATCTCACTGTATTGATGCATTCCTGATAACTTGGAACTTGAAAATTTCCAACCTCCTACTTAATAAGCGCTGTAGAACAGCTGAATGGAATGGATTCATAATGCACATTTACACAAGCTAATGCTAATTCCACTAGTATTTGATTCTCACAGACTTGGAAATCAGCACATAGAAATTTTAGAATGCACACCATGTAAACAGTAAATAAGCATCTCTTCGGGTTCATGTAATTCGCTCACCAAACTCACCTTTACTGAGCCGACCCTCCTGCAGTGGAAAACCAAAGCGAGCTGGAACTGTGCTATAGCTAGTCTCTCTTTGCGGTATGGCTTGGGTTCAGGTCGGTTCCTGCATGCCAGTGGAAAAGAGCCAAAAGTGGCAAGGCTGACAGCAGGAAGAGAGACCCCTGCTGGCCAAGAGCACTGTTCAGCCTCTGAGGTCGCACCACCGCTCATCCTAACTCTCAGGAGACTGTGTCTGCTGTTTGCCTTTAATTAGCTCATCAAATATAACAAATCACCTCACAGAAACATTCTGTCCGTCTCCAGAGCTACTGCCTGGGGATGCAGGGTGATAAGCTGTAATAGCCCCGCAGATCATTTGCCAGCATTCGCCAGTGGCTCCCGGTCTGCCACTTGGCCCGTTTCTTTAGATGGCTGCTCCACACACACTTAGACCCCTCTGTGGCCCCCAAGCTGAGGCTCTCTGTTTCGGGTGCTTCACTGTATTCTCTCCTCCTATCTGTGGTTCCACAGGCTTCGCTGTTTGGGTTCCTCGGTGTGACGTACTGCACCTCGGCTTCCATTTCAGATGCGCCAGCCCTAGACTCTGTAGAAATGAGTCATTTCAGCCTCACTCTGTGCTGCTAGGGAACAGTGGAGGATGGCAGTACAACAAAGTTTCAGGTTGAGCCAAGCATTGATGCAGTACCGCGGCACTGTAGGTAGGGGGCGTCGCCAATGCACCAAACCATTAAAGCATCTCACAGCGGTGACAAACCAGACAAGTGGCTTCCTGCTGTCAGGAGGATTGGGGGGTAAATGGACACCAGATGCAGGAAATGTGTCACAAAAAGGAGAGGAGGGTTCTGCTTCCTCCCAGCCTCACCCACAGAGGCTGAGGAAGGAAGTAGAGTCCAGGCACGGGGGACATTTTACAACATGATAGTGACACCTTGAAGAGATTCTTTGAGTAGATCCATCTACTAATCAAGGTCACTTCTGCTCCTGAATCCTGAATCCGAAGGATGTTCATGAGAAGGAAACACAGGCTAGGAGCAGGCAAGGAAGCCCCTGATGGAAACACGCAATGATCACATCGATATCTGCAGACACTGCCGCCTTCCTGAGGGGAGCCGAGTCGTCTACGCCAATCACACTGAATAATGATCAGCTTCCTTTGCTCGGTGTGTCAGCTGTGTGACGTGTGACCAGGGTGTCAGTTGAGGTGTGTGTGGCTTTCCATCTGAACCCTGGTGAGAGGACTCAGTCATAGCTGAGGGGATCCATTGAGGAGCCCTGTGTCTATGGTGGCAGGGGGTCCCAACAAGGGTGAAAATTCAGACACCCCAACCCACCCCAAAGTCAGACATGGCAGGGCTGACTCAGCAGACAATGGGCTCTAATTAGCTTAGCGGGTTGACTTGGGCTAACAAGCAGTAGTATAACAATGTTATGGTAAATCTGCTGAGCTCATGCCAGAATACGCATTCAGCTGCTACATCCCAAGCTGATATGTGCTCGCACACCGGGAACCATGCAGGAGGCCCAACTGATGATCCAAATTCTACTGGGAGCACTTCCTCCAGTCCTTTTGCCACATCTCACAACGAAGTCAATAGAGCGGCCACTCTAAGCCTTTAGTGTGACATGGGGATGTCAGTCATGCTTGGAAAACCTTCTGGATGGAATTTTCTGATGGTCGTCCTTTGGCAGATAGTCAACTCTGCTCCCATACTGAAGGTAAGGCTAGAGAAACATGTGGAAACAGCCTGGATAGTGCCTGAGAACCTCGACAACCAGAATGAGCAGAAGTTTAGAGCAGAGAAGGTAAGGGAAGGCAGGTGAATAAGGAACGATGTTCAGGAGGTGTGAAGATGGGTTGTGAAATGAGTTTTGCTGCTCAAATTTGGGGGGGCACAGGAATGATCCTCCAGCTGAGCTCCCAGCTTCCTGGAGATCATCCCATGGTCTTCCACAGCCAGCATGTAGTGTGCTCAGCTCCTCAGACATGGACACGGACCAGGCAGCCCTGACCATGCGTTTTGGCTGGTTGCCTGGTAACAACAGTAAATTTGTTGAGAAGGGCAAAAAAAAAACATCACATTACCCATGGAAATGTCAGGAGGACAGACTGAAGACACAGAACCTTACTGATAAAGCGTTGACGGCGAGGATGATGATGATGGAGAGGAAGGCCATGTGTCCGTGTGTGTAGGCACGGCATCCGGTGCGTGTGGTGAGCAGCCAGCCAGCCTCATGCACCCTGTCCTTTGGATTCTGCTCTATCACAGTCAATAAACGTCACTGTCAGCTATGCAGTGACCACAGCAGGCAGATGACAGGGCTGACGAAGGTGTGATGAATAAATGATGGAAACTGTGCCTGATTCCATCAGGCTTGGGTCTCCAACCTGGAGGAATCAAACGTTGTGTTTGCACTAATGGGGAAGAGATACACCTTGTGTCGTGAGCTGCCCCAAAGGTGGTAGAGTAGTGGGACAAGGGAAAGGTGGCTTTCATTAAGGACATTGTTAATTAAAGTAAGGAGTACAATCATCTGAAGGTGATGAAATTTCTCACAGATTTAGTAGTTAAAGGGTCATGGGTGAGACATATATAGAAACTGGGGCTGAAGCCCCCAATGAAAGCAAATGAGCCCCGAATGATTTCTTTACCTAATATGTTTTAACTGGCAGTTTGACAACCCTCAGACAGAATAGATCTCTGGGCTAAGCCCCGGGTGACTGAAGATCCTAGCAATGCTCCTATATGGTAATAACCATTATTTTTGAATTTTATGTACGCGGCTCTCAGGTCTACTGTGACGGTCTGAGGAAGGTCTGCAAAGTACCAAAGACAAAGCCAAGGAGAAGCCCCAATGTAAGGGCAGTGGAGATTAAGGAGCTAAACAACCAGCATGCTGCCAATATCCCCCCCATGAAGCTACACACAGTTGCTGCCCTGGGGGCCACAATAAGATACACCAACACAACGATGGAAACAAATCCAGGATTCCTCCTGGGCCTGTGAACGCTTTCCCACAGGGTTGACGGAATGCCATTAAACGTGTGACCAGGCTGCCACAGAGACCGATGTGGCCCTGGACGTTAAATCCGAGACTCACACTGTAGATAAGCATAGAGACCGTACAGACGAGACTGTTAAAATGCAGCCATGTGTGCCACAAGGTTGGGGTGCCAGCAGGAGTCGGGGGGGGCTTAATCTGCATTCTGGTGTCTGGAATCTACAGTCACATGCTGTGCAATGCAGCACCATCGCCTGCCTCCCACAAGCCCACAATCTGCCCCTTAATCCCCGACACCGGTGCCCAGTTACATGGCGCCGGCCACGTAATCCCCCACCCTCCACCTGCCACCCGCTCTCCAGGCAGGAAAGTCCCTCCCTGGCCCACACGGGACACGCCTCCCTGTGTGGCCAATCATGTGACCTGGTTTCCTGGTGGCAGTTTGGTTATTCAAAGCGGGTAATTTGTGAATGAAACTGAGACGGTTTCCACGGTGAGAAACTAGATATCTGTCACTAAGGGGGAGGAGCATGTCATACAAAAAGTACCTTCTCACCAGGGACACTTGATAAGAGACACTTGAATGAGACACTTAAACAAGCCCTGCGGAAGGCGGCTCCTGCTCCTCCATACCAGCCTGCTTTTTCTTAATTGCCCTTAAGCTGTTAGTGCCTCACCAGCTTCTGAGCAGGGATGCAAGACGGACACAAACATGCAGAAACCCACACACACCCTTATGCAAACACACAGAGATAAAAGTGATGCAGGTACTGTAAACTACCCGTCCAAACACCGGTCTGGTCTGGGAGTTCTTATATTTTATGAAGCCTGCAGGTGTGGGGTCTGTGTATCTACATCCTGATATACAGAACCTCCAATGTGGTCAGCAGTAGAACTACTCAGCACATTAAGACCTTCTTAAGAAGGCAAAGCATTCTGGGAAAACCCCTTGGCCGGTTTTTATAGCCTCTGCTCTCTTGTTATTACTCTCTGAAACCATCATCAAGCAGATATTATCCTTCACTTGGTCCCAAGATGACTACATCAATACTGCACAAATACCACTGTTAGCTCAGACCAAAATGAAACTGCACACCCTCCCTCCTCAGAACTGTAAATGTGCATGCTGCCCCCACCGTGTGTTAAGTGGTTTGGAGCAGCTTGCTAATGTGAGTGCCGAGAGCCAGAAGCGTAGTGCGGTGACACAGGGCGCTAATGCTGACCCAGAGGCCTGCGTTGGCAACACAACATGCAAACAGTGTCTCGGCTGTGAGAGTGAACACAGAGCACTGCATGCAGAAGAGCACTTCACAGAAAAAAATGCTGCACCAGGACACATGCAGACAAAACAGAAAAAAGAACAGAAAATGGATGACTAACACAGAAGACATTACTCACAGCAACCCCTTCTCTGCATCAGCCCGATATCTGATTGCACCTGACTTACAAACACAAATCAACCCCGCCCACAAAGAGCCAGCTGCTGTCAGGTGGGATTTTGAAAGGGTCAACCTCCCTACCCCCCCCCCCCCCCCCCGGTCGACCCCC
>JAAGVU020000113.1:21560273-21579965 GCA_011763525.2 Mormyrus iriodes | reverse complement strand
AGGAAGTAACTTTTCATGCTGCCAGAACCATCCATCAGGTGGCAGGAGTGATAGGCGTGCTGACGGGTGGGGGGCAGATATGGGAATCAGGTACAGGAGCGACACACTGTCACCCAGCGCTTTGGGCTCGCGTGTCATTCACCCGACGTTTCCGGACCAGCCAGGGCGACGTCTGTCATAGTAGGAGGGGAAATCCCAGCTTAAACACTCCTGGATATGACATGCCGCTTTATTATCTCAAATTTTCTGACATTGCTGTATGGAATTAGGGGATGCCAAGCTGGTGATGACCGTCTGTCACCTACATGTTTCCGCCCGGCAGTATAATCTGAGTTATGCAAAAATCAGAAGTGTTTCCATTGATCCATGAAAAACCCACAGGGCCATCAGATCACGGAACCAAAATGACCCCCATTTTCCCCCAGGTCAACCGCTCACTTCTCCACTCGCTTCACAGAACAGCAATATGTGCCTGAGAAAGCAGCCTCTTTCCTCCAGGAGCGTGTAAGCAGGCGTATTGTGTGTCTGAAGAAAGGTGGGAAGGGGGGGTCTTTGCGGGTGAGCTCCCTCCCCACTTCCGGTCTCAGGCAGAAGGAGGCAGCAGGTCCGGCATCCTGGTGAGGATACACGCACATACACGCACGCTGAGCACAGCAACGCACACCGTGGGTCCCGTTGGATTATGGGTTTATGGAGCCAAAGAATTAGAATAGGAGGCGGGGGCAATGGTACAGTGCAGTCTCCACTATTGGGGGGGTGGGGGGCGGACGTTGATACGCAGATAGAGATGAAAGGGGTGGACACCACTCTGAACGCGACTGTGTGGGATATGCACAGGCAAGTGACTCATACTCTGCCCAGGATATGAACCACCGGCAGTTTATCATACTAAAACACTGGCGGGGGGGGTGCAGAATGTCTCTCTAAATTGTCCACAAACCAGACACTGAGATTTCCTCACCATAATAACTGTGACTGAAAAACTCAGATCCCAGCAGAAGCTGATTCACACACATATACACAGACATACACACACGCACATGCACACATACACATGCACCCACAAAAACGCATACACACGTATCCTAACCTTTGCATGTACAGAGGAAAGGCACAGTGGACCTACACGCATAATAATGCTGATGTTTATACATCTGTCATCTGCCACCCCTTTATGTCATAAAGCACACGAGCATTAAACGGTGGCACCGGCTTGTGGCTATCACACCTCCCACAAGGGACAGTGAGTATCAGTGGAGGACATCCGTTTCTAGACTCTTCTGGTCACATGACACCAGCTTCAATAAACGGCATACTCAACACGTTCCCTTTTCTTAGAAACCATCCACCACATTCACATCTGGCCACGCCCACCTCAGGTTACAGCCACCTCGAGCCACACCCATCATATTACATATACCCGCCTTACGTGACATCACACCCCCATGCTTCCGCCAGAAAATATAGTGCAAGTTATGCAAGTATCACAAGGGTATGTGTTGAACCACGAGAAACTTGTGAAGATCCAATTAGATGAGAGGGCTGTGGCAGCCCCTCCCCCTCCCGCTGAGGTTCATGCTGCTGAATGAATTGTGTGTTAAAGTTCCTCAGGCTTTGCTTTGACCTATTTACAGCCACCCCTGCTGCCGGAAAGGACACATCGAAGTGCGGTGACCTCTCACCCTGTGCAGGACATGGCCAACCGCCCCATCGGGTCTCTCTTTGGAACCAGGGCCCCATTCGGGACCAGAACAGCCTGCTGACAGCACTTGGATCCCCCAGTGATGATCACTGGGCAAAGTGGACCACAAGAGGGAGGACAGAAACCTCGGCGGGGATGCAGATGGCTCCAGCACGGCTGACGGCAGGGGGATCGTCAGAGTTGCGCTCTTCATTAACCACTCGCTGCCGCATCGACGAGCAGAAACTATGCACATGGAATTAATGGGCTTTGACAAGAGCCCAGAATCCAGGACACAGGTGGTGTGAAAACATCAACAAAAACAACAGTGTTACTGGCAAAACACCAAATAAGCTGCTTGCTCCAGGGTGCTGAGGAGCCGCTTGCAGACAGTGTGTTAGAACAGTGGAAAAATTTCATCCACAAACAGCACTCCTAGCAGAGGTCACTGGCATTCATTTCACTAAACATTTACAACAGAGGCTACGTGAACTGAGACCGTGACCTGAGGTCTCATTTGAGAGCCAGGGGTGTGACATTCACTGCAGAGCAGTGAAACAGTGAAACCAGTGGGCAGGAAACAACGGTGGACTGCATTTGGCTGTTTAACTGACACTTTAATCTGAAGTGAGTTTCGCACGTTCAAACAGCTGCATGCTTTTTTGGAGCAGCTTCAGGTCCAATGTGAGTTCAAGGGTAAAACAGCAGGACTCCTTCTGGAATGTGAGCTGCCCATGACCATGAGTAGTGTTATCCTGTTCACAACCAGCAGGTCCCTTTGTGACACCCACAATATTTTACGAAGGTTCTGCTTGTGTTGAAAAACCAAGCGTTTACTTACACAAAATATTTTGCATTTTTTAACAGAATATTTACCTTTCAGCTGGGTTCGGCCCCCCTCCCCTATAATACTAGAAACTGCACAGGGAACTGGAGTTTCTCGCCAGTCACTTTTGATTGTGAACAAAAAATACTGAGCGGTTGTATGTATTTAAAGAAATTATAGATTTCACAACTTATTCAAACAGATTAAGACAGACAGGACAGGAAGCCAGAACAGATAGATAGATAGATAGATAGATAGATAGATAGATAGATAGATAGATAGATGGATGGATGGATGGATGGATGGATGGGAGTACTCCTAATCTTCCACGCGCCCTGCAGCTCCTGTGATCTGACAAACCGCGGCACTTTTTCATCATCCATGACACACAGGCTCAGTCCATGGCAGCTTGTTACGGAAGGAAGCCTGGTGGCTTCATTAGTCGCCACCGCTCCCCTCCCCCTCCTTGCCTGGTTCATTTCTCTGTAGAGACCACCTGACTTCATTTTATAGCTGTTTTACGGTCACCCGCTTCTCGGGCCAGTAAGAATGAATGTAACGCATCGTGCAAATATGTAGGCCTACAGACAGTGCTTGAAGTGTTAAAAAACTGGTGCCAGTACTCACCTTGTTATTCACTACCTATATATTATGAGAGGTGCCAATACCCAAGAAACGTTTCCCATACTCTGAAGAGAAAAACAAACAGAACCCGGTACTACATGCCGGTGAGCACCTTCCCACTTCAAGCACTGTGTACGGGATATCTGGCTCGGAAACTTACGGGTGCCGGTGAATGATTATTAAAGAAAGGGGGGACAACAGCGGTGATGGTGGGGGTCCCGGTCTCCGAGGTGACCAACCCGCTCGGAAAGGGGTTTCGGCATCTCTCGTGTCCCGTCGTCGCGGCTCAAGCTACCCTGTCCTCAGTCTTGCCTTGGATAGTGCCCAGCGCGATTCCGGGCCGTCCTAAGCATACGCAGGGCTCCATGTACCCAAATGTTTGAGTGAACAACACCAGCGCTTTAAATCATACTTGGCTTGTGTCACTCTGAATACGATTATTAAAGAGAAACCTTGCCCCCATCTTTAAAAGGGGGCAAGACTGTGAAATAAATTATTTATCCTTGACCGTATTCGTAAGATACCACTGTCTGACAGGAAACGAACACGCCACAGCCTCGCGACGCGTCACGTCTACATTTTCAAGGCAAAGCGGCATGGCCGAGACACGCTTATTTACAATCGATAGCGCCGGCGATTTTAGCTCCTGTCACCATTCAGGAATCACCGACTTTTTATGAATGAAAAGGGAGAAGGGTTAATGAATGGTACTAGAGCGTGACGTCACCGTCCCAGTGACGCCACTCTCCTTTTATGGCAGTGGCGGCCGAAGCCCATTCATAAAAAGGAAGGAGCAGTGACTGGCCGAGATAGTAATCCTCTCAGGAGAATAAACACGGCACAACAACACAAGGACCTGCGTAGGATGTATAATCGTCGGCTGTCTCTCATCCTGTGTAACTGTACAGTTTGAAAAATCTTATTAATATTGTGTATACTTGGGAAGAAATGGTTACGATGAACGGACTGTGTGAAATGGACTGCAACGTGCTGAAAAGGCTGCTGAAAGACGACAGTGGGAAATGCCTGCTGTTGGACTGTAGGTCTTTCTTGGCTTTCAGCGCCGGACACATCCGAGGCGCTGTGAACATCCGCTGTAACACTATCGTGCGGAGACGGGCGAAGGGCTCCGTAACCCTGGACCAGATCCTGTCGGGGGACGAGGAGGTCAAAATGCGGCTGCAATCCGGACTCTACTCCGCTGTTATTCTCTACGATGAGAGGACGCCTGACGCGGACAACGTGAAGGACGACAGCACGGTTACTTTGGTTCTTAACGCCTTGTACAGGGCTACATTTGGGACTGAAATATATCTACTGAAAGGTAAATAAAAAAAACAAAGTGACCGTCTGGTTGACCCACTTAAATAACACCAGTACTTCAGCGCTGTGGATGAACCGATTGCTAGCCGCGTTTATTATCGGGGCGAGCCATCGTTCCGTTAATCTGAAGAAAGTGCCCACGATCTACCACGTTACACTAACGAAAGAGGAGTGCATGAAATCTCCCTGTCCACTCACAAGAGAGCGGCTACGTCTAGCTACACGCCGAGGGCAGGCGTTACCTCCTAAAGTATAAGCGCCTTAGCGTTTCGGAAAACGATTAAATTGCTGTGCACTTTTAATTTTGTTTTTGCAGTTCTTGCCCAAACATGGCCAACATGATTGCGCATCACAACAATGATGTAATGCGGATGGCCAAAAGCGACATCGTTAGCCTCTCACTTCCAGTAACCAACCGCGTTTTGTGTGTATTCAGTATTTTAACAACGATATAATAGTCTTGATAAAGCATGTGTGTTGCATTTTTATTATGAAAATTCACAGTAGGTGATTGAGGAAATGTTCGGGAAATGCCAGCGATAAATGTGAAATAAAGCGATCGTCACGGAATTCATTTATGGATTGTACAAAGAAGTCTGAATTGTAACGGAGAAGTAAAAATAACAGAAACAAACTGACTGCCTACAATATATACATGGGCTACATATATTATATAATTTACACATTTTTAGCAGGCCTGCTAAATTTCCTACCATTATGTCATAGTCATAGCAATGTAAGGAAAACACATTATATCACAAAGCGCACTTAAAACACCTAAAGAGATGCGTAATGTTCGTAACACGTTTTCGGACCGCCTTAAGGTTTCTTATTATCACAAACTCAAAGTTTTGTATTTATAAAAATCTTATGACACATATCCCCTTAAATATATGGTAGCCTGGTATAGCCTACGCGTACGTTATAAATTCATTCGCTTTTACCTTAAACAATTGGGAGTCATGTACACAACCACATATTTCAGTATTAATTTGCATATAAGTTATGCTTTTACAAAATGTAGTTACGTTTTAGCTGGTGTGATTCATATTTCATTAAAAACGAAGGAAGATTCGTTTTTCACTAAAATGAAAGTATGAAAATAAAAGACTCACTGTTAGTATACGCATGCATCATGCAGATATTTGCTTAAAAATGGTTTTGCTAAAAATTTAGTATTTTTTTATTAAGTAACAAATAAATTAAGGGAATAATTAATTTCAAAAAGTCTGTTCATAATATCTACATTTTATTCGCATAAGTTACATCTGGTTATAAAATAATATATAGTATCGTATAATCGGATGGTCATTGTTACGAAAAAACATTGGGGGCTTCACAAGCAAGGTTAATTCAAATATAATCTTCCTGTTTCGCAAAGCTTAATATCATCCAGGAATAATATGGCCTACGGATAATTGGTATTCAACCAACCTTCTTAAAAATGTATATATTTTGTACATATTGGTAAAAATATATTTTAAATGGTATGTCAATTTTTTTTTCCGCAGGGGGCTACGACAGATTTTTCTCGGAGTATCCCGAATTTTGCCTGAAAACCAAAACTTTGTCCAGCTCCTCATTTCAGTCCGACGGAGAGCCCAGCTGCAGCTCCTGCGGGACCCCCCACCACGACCAGGTGAGCCCTTCACACGTAGCGGCGTCGGGCCACTCGCAGGCCCCGCTTTCCACGCATGGCCGTGTTGTGCAACGCGAAAGTCTTCGAATTTGTCTTTCCGGAGGGCCAGCAGAATTCTTGCATCGTCAACCTTCCTCTCCCTACAAATCGAAGCTCTCCTAACATCACCAATTTCCGGCCGGAAGAGGGGAAGATAACCCGTAATATAACTGGGCTCAGATCGATACTTTCCCTTCTGGCTCCATTTATATTTGTCCAGCTTCCTAAAGTGCATTTCCGTTGCGGTGCGTAATATTAAGATATTGTGTAATATCGCATTGTAGTAGGTTTTTCTGCGACGACATTTTCTAATGTGTTGCTTGTTTTGGGAGGAAAATCCAGTATTTGCATGAATGGCTCCCCATTAACTTGATAATATAATAGTGGAGCCAGTCGCACTGATTCACACCATTGGTGTTTATATACGTTTATGTTTACAGAAGACGTTTTTTCACAACACTCAAATAAATATATATTTGCCGATCCTCCATTGTGTTTCCATAGTTACCCTGCTGTCTCTGCCTCTCCCAGGGGGGGCCAGTGGAGATCCTTCCCTTCCTGTTCCTGGGCAGCGCCTATCATGCCTCCAAGAAGGACATGCTGGATGGCATGGGCATCTCTGCACTACTCAATGTGTCCTCAAGCTGCCCTAACCACTTCGAGGGCATCTACAAATACAAGTGCATTCCGGTGGAAGACAACCACAAGGCTGACATCAGCTCCTGGTTCATCGAGGCCATCGAGTATATTGGTGGGTGGTGCTTCATCTATGGTGGGCTGCCCCCTAGTGGGCTGGTGTGTTTAGTGCTAATGAGGCTAATAATATTTCAGGATAAACAACGTACCTGCCTTGAGGTGAATGCCCAGCTTTTCATTGGGTCTCTCAGCCTTACCTATGTTCTTTACCATTGACACAGTGCATGGAATCTAGTCATTATTTTCGTGGTGGATAATGAGTGAAGAAGTTCACAGAGCCTGAGGATTTAGGTTGTTTGTGGTCTTTAGAACTTCCACAGCTGACTGCTAGCCTTCCCCACACTTCCAGGGCTAACAGCCTTCTTAGTGCTCCCAGGGCTAAGGGCCCCTGCATAGCACTGGCCTTTCCAATGTTTCCAGGGCTCTAGAGTCTTGGCAGATAGCTGACAGGCCTCTGAGCTCCAGGCACAGTAAAGGAGCTCAGTGAAGTTCCAACGAGCACTTATGCGTCAGAGCACGACATCGAGGGACTGGGGTCTGACTCATCCGCCTCTCGGCTCCACGTCGGAGAGCCCTCAGATGTGTGCGCGCGCATGTGCGTGTGCGTGTGCGGCACTCTCGCTCTGAGTGCTGACTGTTAGGCTGGCTAATAACCGGTAGCAGACACTTAGTCTGTCCTGGAAATCCCATCGGGGGGCTCTCCGGCGGACGCGGAGCCTGGAGCTGCCCTGAATTGCCTCGATAAAATATCGAGCCACATAAACGTAGAAACACCATAAAGCACTTGGGAGGAAAACGGCAGCTGGCAGCTAATTAATGTAACGTAAGTGATGAATGCAGCCCACCCCCCACACGTGCACGTCGGACCTCGGGGCCTCGCTGTGATGTGGCGGTTGGTCTCACCGGCTCGTTAATCAGTGGCTCGTTATCCTCCGGCAGACTGGCGTTTGCACAGGTGGACAAAGGGCAGGCCATACAGTCATTATCCAGGCCCGTCTCCCGCTGTCATTAGAAACGACGCATGTTCTAGAAGGTTCTGTTCTAGGATGCAGAGAAAAGGAGCCAGAGGCTTTTTCCACACAGAGCAAAATTTTTTTTTTAAGCATCTAAAAACATCCTTAACTCCTTGTTTGCAGAAATATTCTGAAGTATTATAGCTCTTTTTTTCATAAGAGACTGCTTTTTATTGACAGAATTATTTATGTTGGTATTGATTCAGCAGATGCTTCTATATGGGGCAATGTGAGGCTAAGTGGGTTAGGACACTGTGCCTGTAATTGAACGGTTGCTGGTTCAAATCCCAGGCTCAGCAGAGCGATGTTACTGTTAGGCCCTTAACCGCAAATTGCTTCAGAGATTGTCTGACTCAGCTTTCCTAAAAAAGTAAAGGCATCTGATAAGTAAATAAAATGTATCCATACTTTTTTGAGAAAGCAAGTTCAGAGAGTTCCTGGAGCAATTGGGGGTTAAGAACCTTTCTCAAGGGCCTAACAGTGAAATCACTCTGCCAGCCCTGGGATTTGAACCAGTGACCTTCTGAGGCATAGTGTCTCAGAAGTTTGTCCTTATTTCGTCACACACCACAGAATAAACACTTCTGTCTGGTTCTTACCTTTGAGTGAGCATTATCTCAGAGGCTCTGAAATACCACACTCTTTAGACTAATTAACAGAATGGGTAATTATATTGTGCCCATAGTTTCCAGAATTGGGTCCAGACCCCTGCGACCCTGCACAGGACAATAGGGCATAGAAAATGGGCACATTGATGGGTTTATTATGTTTCCTTGCTAGCCCAGTATGCATGGGTTCTTGGATGACCATAGCAGGCCTTTGCCCCTCGGGGACAACCTTCCAGCTGCGTTAATGATTGAAACCGCACAGTGTGCCAAGCCGCTAAGCAAACAGAGTCACGCTGACGATGTTATACTTTTAAGTGTCCCGGTTTGCCGGAATCCCACTCTCACCTTCTCATCCCTCTACCTCCCCCCAGACTCGGTGAAGGCCTCCAATGGGCGTGTGCTGGTGCACTGCCAGGCGGGGATCTCGCGCTCGGCCACCATCTGCCTGGCCTACCTGATGAAGAGGAAGCGGGTGCGCCTGGAGGAGGCTTTCGAGTTCGTGCGGCAGCGGCGCAGCGTCATCTCACCCAACTTCAGCTTCATGGGCCAGCTGCTCCAGTTTGAGTCCCAGGTCCTGGCCACATCCTGCTCCGTGGAGGCTGCTAGCCCCCCCCCTTCGCACGGACCCAAGGTGGTGGCCCCCACCACCGGTGTCACTTCCTCCTCTTCCTCCACCACACCCACCTCCCCCTTCGTCTTCAGTTTCCCCGTCTCTGTGGTGACACACGGGCAGCCCAGCGGCCTGTCTTACCTGCAGAGCCCCATCACCACCTCACCCAGCTGCTAAGGACCCCTCCGCCCCACTCCTCCCCTCCCACTCAGGGACTGAGAGACATGTGCCAACGTCCTCCACACAGCAGAAGCTTCTAGAATACTCCACATTGAAAGCTGAAAATTCTAGAACTGTTGGTCTAAGTGTCTGGAATACTCTGGAAGTTTGTTTGGAGTGTCTGTAATTCCTTGGATAGTGGCCAAAGGTTCTAGGATGACCTGGATAGGCAGCAGAAGCTTTTAGAATACTGAACACTTAGAAAATTCAACAGGGTTACGATCTTGTCCTATTGACTGAAATGGGCACATAGGTTAAAAAGCAGACTACAGTGCTTTCATAGCCTCTACTGTAAAACAATAATTTTGTCTCTGAAAAACGGTTTCATTAAGTCTTTGGAAATTCACAAAGCTCTACATATGTGTGCGAGGTTTCGGTAAGAGAATCGCTTACAGGAAAACCCTCACCGTTAGCTCAGAGCTGCTTTCATCTTCCGTCCGCCGCCTACGCCCGCTGCTGTGACGTTTTGCGGTCTCCATCAGAGTTCCATTCATCTCCTATGTTCTTCATCGTGTCTTCCAAAGACTCTCCTACAGTGGTGAATTTGGGCCACCTGTTCCCAGCCCCCCCCCCCATTCGAAGGCTGTCCAGCAAGTCAGACTCTACCCCAGGGGTGGGCAATCTTATCCGCAAAGGGCCACTGTGTATGCAGGTTTTCACTTCAACTGCCTAATTAGATTACTAATTAGAGGATTGATTGGCTGAAGAGTCCTCACACCTGGGTTTGAACAGCTGATCTAAGGGTTATCCCAAAAATCTGCTTACACACTAGCCCTTTGGGGATAAGATTGCCCACTCCTGCTCTAGCCAATTGCCTGGCTGCCTTTACCTCCTTTGCCGACCCCATTGCAGTCGGGCAGGTGAAGGTGGGAGCTGAGGCAGTGTGGTTTTGGTGTGATGGTATAAAGAGAGATAAAGACCCGGGTGCTGCTTTGGAGCCAGGAGGCAGAGAGTAATAACATGCAGTACAATTACATCGATAAGTAGCGTGTTTGTCAGGCAGAAGGGGAGTCTCCCATAGAATGGAGGAGTCGAGACGATCTCCCCCCTTTTTGTCAGTGCCTTGGTCTCTGAGAAGGAACACAAAGCTCCAGATGTTTGGGGAATCCCATATCCAATGTGACTTCACACCGATCTGACGATGGAAAAGACTGATCTCTCGCTGTGACAGCCAGCCATTTTCAATCTTTCAAACTGCAATATTTCTCCACCAAGTTTCGACTTTTCCTCAGTTTTTATACGTTTGCAAATCAGAGCAATAATTTTCTTTTCTCTCTCTGGTGGCCACCAAAGCCCAGGCTGACTCTGACTGGGAATATTTATTCCATGACCTGCTCACTTTTTAGAGACTTACAAGTTCAGCGTGAGTCACACTTCATCAGTGACTGTATAATGACTGAAGAATGTTATCTTTGTTTTTCAATCCCCATCAGGCACCGAGACCTGGGCAGTGTCCCGTGATACGTGTTTGTTTGTGCTATGCGTTTTGTTTGAGCCCCACCCCTCATCTTGACAAGTTGGAGGGTCCAAAAAAGGCCCCCCCCTGCTTGAAGTATACCCTGGAGCCCCTCCCACATGACCTTCTAATGGAACCAGGTAGTCTGAAATCACTGGAATCACAGGACAAACCAGCGAAGGTGCCCCGCGCTACAGAACTTTCACCCAAGGGAGTGTCCAGGTGGGCCTTCCTGAAGTGAGGGATCTGCATGGCCTTGGACACAGGCTCCCCCCACCCTGGGTTCATCTGCTTCAGTTCTTGAGACACGACTCTGTAAAAGAAATCACTCATGAATCCAGACAAGATGCCTTTAGGATTTGAGCTTTTTTAAGGAAACATAGGATTTTCTTTGTCCTTTTGAAGAACGTTGGCACCTTGTTATAGAGCACTTTTAAAGTGATGCAATACCCTAGTAAACTTTTACATTAATTTGCACATTACTAAGAGAAGGTGGTAGCTACCATTTTTAAAACTTTTTGTTAAAGTATTTTAGTCCAGTGAGAAATTAATATATTACAGGTGTATAATTGTCAATCATTGAGCAATGCAATACTTTATACCCGTGTGGAGTGAAATGTTATTGTCAGAGTTCCCATGGCAATATCATTCATAAAGATACAATTTCTAGACTTCTTCCCTCTTTTGTTATATGGTATGTCCATTTTATTTATTTCTTGAACTCCATTTAAATATAAGAGTTTTCATAATCAAATGCCTCTGTTGTCATTTCTCTGTCCAAACCCGTCTTGTCAGCACAGACCTATCTTAGAACATGACCAGACTGCCAGAGTTTCTGTTCTATCTTCCTACTAAGTTGTACATGCCCTGCTAGAACAACCATGCTAGAATGGGTGGTATATAAAAAACTATTGAATAGGGTAAGGGAGGCCTTTTCTTTTAGGCAGGGAACATGTATTAATATACATTGATAAAAATAGGCATACAGAATAATGCATGTCCATGTCACACCTTACAAGGTGTAGATTTACAAAAAAAAAAACCTCTAGAATTACCAGCTAATATGAAAATAATCATTATTTGATGCAAGAGTGCCCTCTGGTGACGACATGAGTGCATTTCAAATCAGCCAGACAGCACGGCTCTGTGAAGAGCTTTCAGTTGGGTTACATAACAGCAAGTAAATCAGTCATTGTCAGCAGCAACCATCACCAGTCTTCATAACCGCTGGACAGGATTTAACTGCTATATCCTAAACGTTTAGGGGTGCATAAGGAAGCATACAGTTAAAAACTGACATCTTGGCCAAATATAATTCCTAAAAGTCACTCTGTGGCTTGAAAAAGATGAAACAGAATGTACAAAGTAACACCACCACGTGAAGTGTCACATACTTTATTAAGACTGGTTTACAAGGCTGAAGTGTGATAGATTAGTCTTCATATCAACTTTGTTACGGTGTATGGTTTCAGTAACAAAGGTAAATCACCACATTAATTATAGGATCATTCAGGAAGCAGATGGAAACATGATCGCTTTCCTTGCTGGAGGAAGGGACTCCATTTGGGCATCTGGGAAGGACGGGAGGGATGGGGGGTGGGCTCGAACTTAATCCGTACGTCCATAATGGGAACACCCCCAACGAGCACATCTGTGTCAGACTGTCCGTGGATTTATTCAGTTCTGCATGATGCTGAGGTGGCGCCAATGAATTGGGGGGGGCTAAAGAGCAGGTCATCTCCGTTGACACCCCCACTCGCCCCAGCCAGCACCACCTTTCATGGTTTTGAGTTCCACCTTCCTATGGCTCCTGGGCAGAGCGCATGTTCTAGGCGCACAGAGGGTTCTCTCCTGAACAAGAGGTCGGGTTCCATCCAGAATTAGAACAGGAATTCATAGGGAACATGAAGCGAGTCGGGTCACTGAGTCATCAGTAGTATTGTTACAACCAGTTTCTCCAACCCAAAGTGGTGAGTTCTACGAACATGGCAACCTGACCAACAGACGATTTCCTACAATTATTAATTATTCAAAAAAAAAAAGAAAGCCAACCAAACGACTAGTCAGCCTGACCACCAAGCCATTCCATCTCCAGGAAAATGTGGAAATAAAACCCCCCAAAAGAAAAGTCGGCTTCATTTCGAGAACTAATTACAGCCAATCTTCATCAGTAAAGAACATCAAAGCTTTACAAAGGCATTATTGTTTACACGACCTGTACATTAACCAACTTTTTTTTTTCAAAAACGTATTTCTCAGTTACTAATAACTTATCATTCCTGTTTAAAAGTGCAAGTCCTTTAAAACACGAATCCTGCGTATAAGACAACAGCGACGTGGGTTTGTGACGCTTACAGACCGATTCTTGTGCAAAGTAGTATGTCGAGCTGTATCACAGGCTGAGCTTGTTTCTCCATGTTGTTCCCGTCAGATTTCCACCTTCTGAACCCACTGAAACATCCCAAAGCTTTCTTTAAAAAAAAAAAAAATCTACATAATGTGTTTCCTGTAAAGAAAGATGAATAAGTAAAGTAAAAGTTAGGGTCCCTACAGACTAAACTGTGACATGGTCCAATTTATAGTGTAAATAAAACTAAAACTAAAACAATCACAGTAAAAGCATACAAAGCCAGGATGGCAAGTGTGTTTACAGGGCGATAAAATAAAGGAGACCAAGGGGCAGGGCATCCATGCCTCCCCCCCACTCCTAGTCTGCCATGTCTCACATCAGTGTAATGCTTGGGGGGAGGCAGACCTAGCTGGGTGTGGTCAAGGGAGCAAAGGACACCTTGACGGCGTCATTTTCCTGTGGCCTCCAACCCTCGCAGTGAACCATTTTGAGCACCAGGGGGCACAAAAGGAGCTGTGACTGGTTACAGGTGAAGGCAACTTTTTGTAAACAGTGAGAAAAGGGGAATAAAAATGAAATAAAAACAACAACAAAAAAATATCAGCTGTTCACAACTGAAGTTTATCTTAAAGTAAAACAAAAAAAAAAACAACAAAAAGGAGCTTCACTGGCAGTTTGGCCCCGAATGTATGAAGTGTTCGGTAACAGTCTCGGTGGTTCATTTGGGCTCTGCTAGGCTGGGCAGGGCTGAGCTGGGCCGGATTAGGACTTCTGCTCGGCGCCCGGAGCGGTCTGAGCTGTGCTTTCTGGCTTCTGGATCTGATAGGTAATGAGGTACTCGGGGTAGGCCTGGAGACAAAGAGAGGTCGAACGGCATGAGAACTGAGCCAAACATGCCATAGACAGAATAGCCACACCCCTCAGCTATTATCTAAAGACACCCGGTGTTTATCTCATATCCGTCAGCCGGTCTGCACGCTCACCTGCTCTCCTCTGTAGATGACATATTCAGCATAGGCCAGGCCATTGACGCTGGGCCGGCCGATGACGGAGTGGTGGCCCGGGGGGGCGTGGGCCATTTTCATGGCACTGAACTGCAGGAAGGACTTGCCCAAGGTGACTCTGCAGAAGAGCATCTGTCTGCAAGGAGGCAGTGGGACATGTGCTCGTCATCCACAGTCATATACACACACGGCAAGCCAAGGATCTGGCTTTAGATGTCGAACACTGTCTCCTGGGCAGCAGGAACAGGTATCTGTTCTCACCCCCCCTCTCGAAGCATGGAAGGCAGAAGCCTTACCTGTGGCAAGTGTAACAGGAGCGGTCCTTGTGGGTGGGGCACCCAGTACCGCCCCCAATGCCGTACACGTACTGGTTGCTCTTGGAGGAGTTCTCCGCAAAGTAGATGCCGGCACCGAACATACCACCAATGTAGGCATGGCGCTCATCAAACCCTTTGTGGATGATGGCGTTTATGAAGGGGGACCCTGGATGAGATGGGGGACATCAGGAAGTTAATTAAGACGGAACTAGTGTGCCCTGACACGAAGGACACTGGATCCCATTCAAAAGGGACACGTCAAGATGGGGATGACTGTCTGGACTTGTTAAAAAGCAAGGTGCTTTTCTTTCCACGTAGGTCACAAGTGGAAAAATAATAATCATTCTATGTACTTCTATGTAGATGCTTTTCACACCAGAAGGGGCTAGACTTGCACATACGGAGAACTAGAAAGTGCCTACCATGAAAGAGCATGCGCTCGTTGTGGTGGTTGTGGTTCTCGTCAGCGATCTCCTTCTGCCGGTGGACGTATCTCTCCCGCAGCTTCTTGTTCACCACCTTCTGGATCTGCAGGATTTTAAGACAGACTCAACTGTCAAGGAAGCGAACTGAGGTGATGCTAGAAGCACAGACCTGGTTATTAGCACAGGTTCAGCAAGGCCTCACCTTAAGGATGTTATACCGGCTGAACACCCCCCCTGCATTGCCCCCATCCCTGTGCTCCCGAATGGTGCTCTGCAGCTGTGGGACAGAAGGGCACAGGCGTCCAAATTAGGAAGGCAGGCTGGCAGAACACATAGGAGCACACAACTGCATACATACCACCGCACACACGCACAGGCGCATGCACATGGAGAGTCAATCAGTCTGGACTCCATGGTAATGGCCAGAGAAGAAATCTAGGATTCTTCAGCTCCACATACCTCCTCCTCCACCGACTGGAACTCCTTATCATCAGGGGCCAAGTCTATGAGCACTGTGCCCTGGTTGGCACAGTGGAACGTCAGGTAGGGGTTGGCACCTAAAACAAAAAACTGACAGTGATTCTGGGGCTCCATCTAGCAACACTGATATGTACCACCATCAATCTCCCCTTCATACCGCCACCGTTACGGTGTCCTCCTTCCAGTGAGGCTCACGGACATGCCTGACCTTCCACCCACCTTGCTGGCCCCCCAGCAGTCTCTCCATGCCCTTGATGAGTTTGTGCCGGTGACCATAGGCGTTGATCCCGATCTCCTTCAGCTCTTCATGGCCCATGTCAGCCAGGACATCCAGCGTGATCTGAAGAGAAGAGGTATCGCAGCTAATCAGAGACAGGGATCGACAGAAGAGGGCTGTGTGAGAGAGAAAGAGACAGACAGAGACCTGCTCCCTCTCGAAGATATCTCTCAGGTGCTCTAGGCCCAGGCTCTTCAGGAATTGGCTGATGTTCATGTCCAGAATGGCTATCAGAAAGCAGACAATGGGTCAAACTGGAGAAACTGGAAAGACCTGGCCTACCCCAAGAGCAGAAGCCCCTAAATCCCCTCCCTCTGATCCCCAAAGCCCCATTACTCACTGTCCCCTTCCTTGCGGTCCGAGCCGGTGGCACCATCAGCGGGCCCTGAGGCCCCAGACACAGTCAGATCGGCCAAAGGCCCTGCCAGGTTGTCTATGCTGCTGGCAGCAGACAAGCAGGATGGCGTGGAGGCTGGGGAAATGACAGAGGCGCTGACCACTGTGGCCTGGGGCTTGAAGCAGCTGGGAAGGGCGTCGGGGGGCATGGCATCCATCAGCAGGGCTCTGATATCATCAGCCTGCAACACAGAGTAACCAATTTAGTGGAACATAACTGGAATCACACTGGAAATCGCACGCGCATACATACATACCATTACATACCATTACATAACATTACACACACACACACACACACACACACCGTGGCCAGGTCCAGTGGCGTCTGGCCCTCCTGGTTCTTCATCGTGGGGTCAGCGCCATGAGCCAGTAGCAGTGCGCACAGCTGGGTACGCCCCTTCTGGGCAGCTTCATGAAGTGGGGTGAAGGCCCACTTATCCGTGGCATTCACACACGTGTTGTACTTGATGAGGAGCGCTGCGATGTCCACATGCTGGGGAGGGGGGCAGGGAGGGGAGAACCGTGTCTCACATGTGTCAATGACAGCAACAAACTGTCTTTAGGCAAACTGTAAGCTGAAATCTCCCACAATGCACCTCCAGACATACATGACAAACAAGCTGAAAGCCAAGGCAATGTGGTTCAGTACCAGGGACAGGAGGTGTACCCTGAGAACAGAGGGGGTGCAGCCACACTTACCCCGTAGGAAGCTGCATTGTGAAGTGGGATCAGCCCCCCCTTGTCCTGGGCATTGACGTCGGCTCCGTGCTCCAGGAGATACTCAGCCACCTCCAGGTTGTTGTAACCAGCTGTAGGAGTCGGGGGGCAGAGTCATTATTTTGTCTCACTTCACTCATACGCAGACAAAGCACAAAGGCGTGACTGTTAACTGGATCTGAGTCTGCCAGAGGGATGCAACCTATCATACCAAGGCAGACATGCCAGGGCATTAATGTGGCTCCATCAGTGATACACGAGGCTCTTAACTACCTCGTGAGCAGCAGACCTAACAGGACAGCAAGCTCACATTAAACTCCCTTGAAGGAAGGCTGCATGTTCCATGCTACCCCCTGGTGGCGTGTTACGACAATATGCAATAATGGCTGTGAAGGGCCTCAGCGTTGTGTGGTGGCTTGCAGGAACTGGCCCCTGCCCAACCACATCAGTTAGCAACTTTGACACTTCTAGAGCCTCCAGAAGCCTTCTTAGGGCTGGGCCCCTAACCTGCCAGGTGCAGCGGGGTGGAGTTGCGGCCCTGCGTGTCTCTGCAGTTGATGTTCTCTGGGCTGCACAACTTCTGTACTCGTGCCAGGCAGCCCTTCTTGGCAGCATCCAGTAGGGCGGCGTCACCCCTCAGCAGGTCCTGGATGTCTGTGTCTCCCTCCTTGACCATGTCTAGGGGAGTGTTCCCATCCCGGTTCTTCTTGGTGGGGTCGGCGCCATGCTAAGGACGAGAAGCTGTGAGCCGACATGGGTGGAGAGGGGTGAGCGGGTGAGGAGACATGGGCAGGGGGGAGGTAGTACCTTGAGCAGCAGCTTGCAGATCTCGTATTTGCCCTTGGCAGCTGCCTCGTGCAACGGCGTGAACTTCCATAGGTCGGCCACGTTGACGGAAGCGCCATGCCGCACCAACAGCTCCGCCACCTCGTAGTGTCCGTAGGAGCAGGCATTATGCAGGGGAACCAGGCCACTGTGGGCAGGGCAAGAACCACAACCAATCATATCAGAGGGGGGCGGTGCCGGCACGGTCACATGGTTATTACAGGAAAGGGGGGCTTACCCCTTGTCCTTGGCGTGCACGTCAGCGCCGTGGTGCAGCAGGTAGTCCACCACAGCGACGCGGTTGTAACCGGCCGCGAAGTGAAGCGGTGTGGAGTGACGGCCTTCCAGGTCCCGGCAGTTCACATTCTGGGGGGAGCACAGTTGCTGGGGGCAGTGACAGAGTGAGACAGGTTAAAGGCTGAGCTCAAAACGCCCCAGACCTCGTGTGAGTGTGGTAGAGGAGGGCAGTGTGCTACCTTCACAGTGTCCAGGTCTCCAGCTTTGGCTGCTTCCAGGAGACGGTAGTCCACGTCCGAGTTCCTCACTGGGACATTCTCTGGAGGGGCGAGAGGACGTGGCACATTGGGGTTGTGCCTCACAGCAGGCCTGATCGGGAGGGGGGGGTCACAGAGAGAGATGCAGTCTGCATACCGTTCAGGATCTGCTGAACGGCCTCGTTGCCCATCTGGGCTGCAGTGAAGCCCTGCAGCGAGACGATGGCTGGGTCGGCGCCGTAGTTCAGCAGCAGCCGGCAGGTCTGCAGGTGGCCTGCCAATGCCGCACGATGCAAAGCCGTCTGACCCAGGGTGTCCAGCGCGTTCATCTGTGGGGTGGGGGGAGAGCGTGCCGTGAGTCCCCCCAAGAGGGCGCAACCTGCCAGGCGGCCCCCGGCACCCCTTGGTAAAAACCCACCCCTCACACCAATTCCCCCAGTAAAAGCACATTATAAAAGTTGTCTCAGCTCAGCTAGGCTAGGCGTGGTAAAGGACCAGCCTACTGCACCTGCTCCTGAAAATCTGTAACATTCACAGCTAATTTCCTCAGACACTCTGAGGCAGACAGTTCAGTGCAAAGTGCTCTCTCCTTTCATAACACAGGAAGTGCTGGGGAACAGACAGATCAATGCGTACTTTGGCTCCGTGTTTCTGCAGGACCTCCATGATGTCGTTGTGTGCCCTCTCTGCAGCCACGTGCAGTGGGGTCATGAAGCTGGGGGGGAGATATTAGCCAATGAGTAGCTACTGAAACATGACAGAGCACCATGATGGGGGGGGGCAGGTTGAGGACACTCACTCTTTGTTCTTCTCATTGACGTTGGCTCCTTTACGCAGCAGTAGCTCTGTCACCTGCTTCCGTTTAGGGTGTGGGGAGGCCACGACGCAGTGCTGCAACACAGGGGGCCAGAGACAAGTCAGAACAGCCGCCAGGGCCGGCCCAGCTCAGGGAAGGCCACGCCCCCCTCCAACACATCAGGGCCAGCGACCCCTTAACTATTGCCGTGGGGTGCCTACCAGCGCGGTTTCATGGGACTGGGGGTGTTTGAAGTTGATGACCTCCAGGGCCAGTGTCTTCTTCACCTTCGCCATGTCTGCCTCGCGTGCCGCCTGGAGCAGGGAGTGGCCTTTGAACTCATCTGGGGGAAAAATGCAGGGAGTCAGAACACACAGATAAGGGTGGAGGGTGAGGGGCTCTCGCAGGGCTGCCATACTTACAGGTGAGGCGCTCCTTGAGCTCGGGCGTTGGTGCCATGTCCACGGCACTCTTGCCGTGACAATTGGCGATGGTGGGGTCAGCGCCGTGGCTCAGCAACAGCGAACACACCTCTACCCGGTTCTTGGAGGCCGCCTCGTGCAGCGGCGTGAACTGCCACAGGTCCATGGCGTTGACGCAGGCACCATGCTGCGGGAAATGGGACAGGGCCTTCAGTAACGATAAAGAGTCTGGCCACGGAAAAACGCCACCGCCGAGCAGCCGGCTGAATCACTGCAGATTGCAGAGGCTCGGTGGACGTATTTCACATTTACAACAGATTTTGATTTAGGAAGCCATCAGCTTGTGGCTTCATTAACCCGTGGCTACTCTGAGGGCAAGGAATGGGTGCTGAGGGTGACAGGAATCGCCAGGAAACTCCAGTGCGTCTGCCCATCACACACCTTCCAGAAAA
>JAAGVU020000113.1:21541329-21560173 GCA_011763525.2 Mormyrus iriodes | reverse complement strand
CAAGGAATGGGTGCTGAGGGTGACAGGAATCGCCAGGAAACTCCAGTGCGTCTGCCCATCACACACCTTCCAGAAAACATTGACAATGACAGCTGGAATCTCTTCTAAGCCCGGTGTATTTCAAACCCAGCTCGCAGATATGAGGGTTTCACCAGGCAGCAGAAATAGGCCTTTGTTAAACTGGCAGATGCATAGTCCATCCTTAGACACGGCCACTGTGTCCGTTTTCATGTTACACTGGCCAGTTATAGTTTTGGCTAAACACTGTATCCCACTTATTATATAGCCCGTAGACGAAGTGCCCTCACAGACCACCCAGCGTCACACACCCATCAGGCCCTCAGAGGCGCTCCCACCTTGAGCAGAAGCTCGGTGACCTCGTAGTGACCGTAGGAGCAGGCATTGTGCAGGGGAACCAAGCCGCTGTGGATGGAGAGCACGAAACTGTCAGCGAAAGTAGCCACAAACCCACAGCACCCGGGGGCAGTGAGCAGCAAACCCATGCGGGAGCAAGCCAGGGCCCAGACCAGACAGCCAGGGCTCAGGTTCCCGCCATTAATCTGCCCTCCGTCGGCTGGACTCAGTCCCATCAATCTCCCCTCTATAGGCCGACTGGGCCGCACGGTGGGAATTTGCAGCCATAGTCTTTCCAAATGGAGGAATTGTGATAGTGGACGGGGGCCAGAGACGGAGAGCTGCTGTGGGAGGGGGGGGGGGGGGGATGGGGGCAGAGAGTTATAGGCCCAGCCAGGCTGTCTGTACACACAGGGGCCTATGTACACACGCACATGCACACACACACACACACACACATAAACACAAACACACGCACGCAGTGGCTGCGTCAACCCACCCTTTGTCCTTGGCGTGGACATCGGCGCCATGCTGAAGCAGTAGCTGGACGATCCGCACACGGTTGTACCCGGCTGCCAAGTGCAGAGGGGTGGACTGGGGAAGAAAAAGGAATACAGGGATTGGACCCCACCTCAGCACAGAGAGCGCCCCCTACTAATGTGACAGCAATTAGTGGGGCATGTGTCAAAAGACAAGCTTTGCGTCACATAGCAGAAAGATCAGCAGCAAAGCGAAATCAGCCAGCACCGGCCTGTGTCGCCCAGCCAGTCCTGCCTGGCGAGACTCAGCAGAGATGGAACCTCTACGTAACCAAAACATAACTGCTGACGGTAGAGCACTCCGGCATGACCCGTTTGGCAGCTCAGCCCTCCATGTGGACCAGAGCTAGAGGATCGACGTAAACCCATTCAGCCTCGCTGCAGATCAGCAATGTTACAGCAGGATAGACTAGCCTTCCCAAGTCGATTCACAATGAGGGTGCAGCTACAAGGCACAAAGGGGGCAGACAAAAAAAACTGAACTGATGAAAGGTGGGCGAGCGTGCTGGGTGAGGGGAGCTCATGGGTATTGCTGACCAAGGCTTCAAGGCACGAAGGTTACAGGGCTTCTCTGAGGATAGACAATGAACCCGCGCTGGCGTGTGTGTGTATGTGCGTGCGTGTGTACGTAGGGGGGGGGAGCTTAATGTTCATGCATCACACAAATGTTGTGCGGGAGGGCCATCCCAAAGGGCAAGTCCCTGTAGGAGGGGGGGCCAATAAACAAGCAGCAAATTCCAACAGGAAGTTCACTGAAGTCATTCAAAGCTAAACCGAGATTGGCTGTCAGGGGATCTGTACACCGTTGGCTGCGTAGAACTTGACAGAGCACCCCCCCCCCCACTATACTTTACAACCTATGCGCACCTGCCCCCAAACAAACAAGGGAATTTCGCCATCCACAGAAACTGACCTACAACATTACACAGCATTAATGCTGTATGACAGATTGACAAAATGCACAGTCAAGCTGGCATGCATGTAACAAAAAAACAAATAAACTGATTAATCAAGTCATAGAGTGGTTCAAGCTATGGGGTGGGGGGGTGAGGTCACAGAGGTGTTAGAGCGGCCAGGAAGGGAGGGGGGCTTTGCATCAAATAACATTAAAGGCAGGCAGTGTGGAATTTGGAACTGCACTTGGGGGCGGGGTCCTGGTAATGTCCCCGCCCACAACCCCACCCCACCCCAGGAAGACAAGAGAATTGGTTGGTGGATGAGATGTGACAGACAGACCATAATGCCCATACTGTGCATTTAAAGGAGCCAGAGCCAGCGCACTGATAAACAAACCAAAAGTCAATTTTAATTGAAATGAATCACAACAGTGCATCAGTCTAGGAGCTCTTATTGAAAACAAACTTACCAGCAATTTTTGGGATGTTGACTGATAGACAATGTCGCCAGAACCACAAACAAAAACAGAAACAAAAACAAATAAAACACAAAAAATGATAAAATGATAACATGTTATTATCTCAAACACCTACAGCTTTAATCCATTTTACTCAGGGTGTACATCATTCAGAAAGTCAGCCTGCTTCCCTCTGATAGGCCTGATGAGTAAGGGGGGGGGGGGGCAGAACCATGATAAGAAGGGGATGGGGGAGCCCCAAAACTACACTTCCCCCACCGCACTCTCAACTTCCCATAGGCTGGGCAGCTTATATAATTACGGTCTCGTTACTGGACTTCACATCTCAAAAAGCCACATGGACAATCTCCACCTCCATCTTCCCCGGGAAGGGAAGTGTCTGCCTGAAAAGGGTGTTAAGTGTCCAATGAATTAAGGCTGTGTCACCATGGAAACAAGCCCACAAATGCTGTCATGGACAGGCTCCGCCTCCCCCAATCTGTCAGTACTGGAGGTGCTGTGAGGGGTCCTGGACAAGGCACCCCCCTCTGGGACCTGTGGGGAGTGTGTGTTCCCATGCCCCGACCACATACTCCAACAAATAATCAAGCGGCATCTTCATTCTACAGTGTGCATAAGCTGACAGCTACCGTAACACCATGATTTAAATGGAATAAGGGTGGGGTGGATGAGCTGGGGAAATGGAGGCAATTCCACCAAGCCCTGGAGTTTGGTACCATGGGCAGGCAGCTCCACGCAGGGACATGGGAGCCACTAGGAGCTGAACACAGAGCAGAAAGACAGGATGAACCTGGAAGCAGCGCTGGGTTAAGTCAGACCCCAACGTTCTGAAAGCCTTATCACACTACACACAGTGCAGTGAGGTGAAGCAGCTCCATGCTGTCACACCATCAGCGCCTTTCCGGGCCACGTAACCCCAAATAAAATCTGCACAGCGCAGATGCCATACTAAAACAGCCCCATGGCATGATGGGAAATGGAAAGGAACTAAGGCAGTAGGTGGGATTCATGCTATAAACAAAACAGATATCCCAGAGCCAGGAGACATAAGACAAGGTCCAGACATGGTTCACAGGCCCCGTAATATTCCCTCCATTGCTGTTTTACCCTGTCTCCCCTTCTGTCCTCTTTCTGGAATCGTAACCTGTAACCATGCCAACAGAGTGATTACTGGCTGTCATCTGTTGCCATGGCAGCCAATCTTCCTATAACTAGTTGGTTGAGAAGACAGACTCCCTGAGTCACTCCATAGCTGCTGTTCACAGGGTCATGTTGCATGTGAACAGAGACCCCAGTCGCAAATGCGCAGGTCATACCTCCGGAACTCAGACGTCATACCTGCAAACCGGTTTTATCGGCACTCCTCACATTAAACACGTTTCCTTCCAAAGAGCTGCACAATGCACACACCCCCAGATCCGCACTGCCATACCTCCTGAAGGGCCTGACCGCACCACTGCTGGATACAGTAGCAAATGGTCCCCTAGACATGAATAGGCAGGGGAGAGATCTTACTATGAAACACAAATGCGGAAGACCAACGTCATTTTAAGCAGGAAGGCTGACAGGCCCGAGGACGGCCACATCTGTGGGCAGGGCTGATGATGATCCCCAGGGCGGTGGAAAGCAGAGGCGCTGACCCAGGTCACATGTGCAGAGTCATACAGTCACAGCACCAGCACATCCAGGGGATGGCAACAGCCTGCTGAATACACTGCAATTCATCAGGCTCTCCACACACCCCCCTACAGGGCGGGGGCCGCTGAATAGGTCTTTGACAGAGCTCTACAGGTTGCTTTGGCAACAGTGCTCTGCAGCTAGCGTCACCACCTCACAGAAAAAGGGGGGTTTCGTACTCAACTGCACGGGTTCCTCTGTACAGCAGACACCGTAGTCCACTCCTCCCTCGAGTCACCAAAATGACCCAAGCTAATGACTCCAGACACCAGATGTCAGGGGCTGTTGCTCCCCTCCTAGCTGTGTAGCGACACTCAGCAGGACGGGACTGCGATGGACGCTCAGCACCAGGAGCCCCCTGTTACACCGAAGCGCTAATGACTGTTAGGCTACGTCCACTGCTACGTTTTCATTTGAAACCCATCTCCATCCACACAGGCTTTTCAGTTACTTTCGTTTAATAAAGTACTTCTATCCAGAATGAAGCGAGCAAAACCCTTTCGGGCAGAGTGAGCCACCGATTCCCCCAACGCCAACTTTGGTATTGGATCGGATACCAACCTTGGTACCACATCAAATCAGATCGAAAAGAAAATCGGCAGTGTTACCCATGCCTTCAGTTTACTTCCATGTAGTGTGACCAATCAATGATAATGATGAGGTCAAAACTAGCGGTTTCGAATCAGGGAAGGGCCACTGACGAGGAAAGACCAAATCAGGGAGCATTTAGAATCTGCATTTTGTCCGTTTCCATTCATCCACACTACACTACAACCACACTAAAACTCGGTAACTCACTCTTAACGTAACGTGGACCAATGTCCGTTTTTAAACAAAAATGTAGCGGTGTGGACGCAGCCTTAGAGACCACAAGCACTAAGAAACAGCCACCAGAAACGTTTCCCAGGGTAACGGTACGTGTCAGGTGCTCAAGGGACACGTCAGGGGACAATTTTGCTAACACTGGCACCACTGCTGCTGGGGACATTCAGTAGGTGCCAATCCAGCTGCTGGCAGTGAGGATTTTAAAAGGACAATCTTAGGCAGACAGTGCAGGAAAGTCACACTGTACACTAAGGCTTCCAATGACTAATTGCAAACATTCTATCTTAAAGCATGTTCGGCTGCAGGAAAACGGCTTATAGCAGAGATCTACAGGAGCCCAGAGGGAACGCATTCAGCTGACACCGTCCAACATGAGGTGCAGAGCAGATAGAAGCACATGGTGATACTGGCCGACCGCCTGGACCCAGCACGGCCCCCGGCCACTGCATGACACTGGGTGCCGTGCTGCCAGCTCAGAGCCGGACACCAGAAAACAAGCAGCCCTGTTCAATTTCCTGAAAACAACACCAGACGACAAAAAAATCCTCTGCTGGGCATCGCAACTACTAAACAAAAAAAACTGAGCCAAGTTTAAAAAGTACAAGGTGAACAGATGGAGCAAACCACTTAGCGGTGGAGAGGCGGACAGGCCGCAGCCGACATCACAGGCTGGAGGTACAGAAACGAACTGTGGTGTGCAAAATAATGCCACTGATGATGTCAACACCAGTCGCGGCACCATGGGTCCTGACTGGGCGGCAGCCAAAACTACCACAAGCCCTCCAGACCCAGGGTAGCAAAAAATTTCATAAATAAAAGGGTTTTGGGGTTAGATGCGGGACATGGGGGGAAAGCTGCAATGGGGGGGGGGGGGGCACGGAGCAGAGCTCAGCTTGGAAGGGACTCGGGAGTGAAGGAACTGCGTCTTACCTTTCGACCGTCGCTGGCGTGACAGTTTACATTCAGGGGGGTGAGCAGGGCCATGAGCTTTTCCTCATTACCGCTCCTGGGAGGGGGGACAGAGAGACGGCCACAGATTGGATTAGTAGCAGGTGCTGAGAGACAGTGTCCTGGGCCCCCAGCTGAGAGTGACAAGATGCAGGTAGGTGAGGCTGAGAAAGACCGCCTGACAGGCCACGTGAGCAGGGCGAGGCAGGGCAGGGCTCTGCTCCAGTCCAGGCATCTCCGCTCACAGACTGCTCCCGGCTCACTGTTCTGAACGACCTTGTTGCCGTGGCAGTCAGCCTGCAGCTCGTGGCCCTGGCTGCTGGTTCCACTGACAGCAGGAGGAAGAGGAGCCCCAATCCCCTTAGAGACCTAGATTAGGGCTCCCTCTGGTTCAGGAAAGCCCAGCTGTGATGCAGAGTGCTCAGGGGCGGGAGCCAATCAACAGCAGGCCAACGAGTTGACCTCACCAGTCGCCAAAAGCCCTCAGTCCAGTCAGCCAACCAGGCAAATCCACCCCATCACCATGGTGATGAAAGGACTCCCACAAGCAGCACGTGTGAGGAGGGGGGGGGGGGGCTTCTTGTTAACAGCACGCCCCCAGCCACCACCTCCAAGTCTGGCATTGTCAAAGATGCAGAGCAGGTTCCCCACCCCCCGCCCAACACAGGGCACAGCAGTGACCCCCAAAAACAGTGGCAGCACATAGCACCAGCATCCAGTAGGAGACACCGACACACAGCAAATAGGGGAAGTCATTCACAGAACCTGTCTACGGGAAGGGGGTGGGGACAAAGAGGTGGGGGGGACGGGCAGGCAGGCTGTACTCACCTTGCTGCTTCCAGGAGTTCGTCCTTCTTGTATTCACCTAAGTGATTGCAGAAAATCATGGTGTCAGAGATGGGCCGTGCGAGGGGGACACACGGCAGTGGGAGGCTGGCGTTATGGAGACTCGGTGGAGAGCACGCACACGCACACACACACACACACACACACACACACACACACACACACACACAGACTACGACTGCCCGCCTGCCTGCCTGCCTGCCTGCCTCTCTCTCTCTCCCCCCCCCCTTTCCAGCCTCGCTCTCCCGTTCCCTCCCTCCCCTCCAGGTGATGGCAGCGTGACGTTCTGTGCCGGCTTGCAGCTGGAGCATGGCAGAGATGCAGGTCTGCATCCAGCCCTCAGATTAAATCTCTCTCCATCAGGGCTGGCTGGCCGTCGCGCCGCCACCCGCAGCCCTAATCCCCCCACACCCGCCTGCCCTCACTCCCTTCCCATTTTGAAATATTTGCATGGGAGGAGCTGCTGCCGTCATAACAGAAGGCAAAAATAAATAATAAATGTTTGGAAGCCAGCCAACCCCGCCATTTGCCCCCCTCCCCCCGTTAACTGCTGATGAACAACATGGTGGGGGAGGAGTCAGTCAGCTCCCACCCTCCCCACATCAGGACCCAGAGACAGTGGGGGGGGCCTCACACACAAACACACACACAGGCAGGGCCGCTTTGTTTCCCACTCAAGACACAGGGATACAGCACCACTGATGTTGCCCCCGCACATGGACGCCCATCTCTCCCCCAGCACACCTGAGCCCCCCAGTAAGCAGCCGTGACGATCCAAACTATTGGAGCGGGGCGGGGTGGGCCGGGGCAGCCGTGTCTAAATGCTGCCTCACGCTCCAGCTCCCGTAAATGTCAGCCTCCGTGGGACTCAGATTATATATAGACTGCGTGTTTGATTATGTGACAGTTAGACTGCAGAGGGACGCGGGGGGGGGGGGGCGGGCGCAAACACAAACAGGAAGGGCACGTCATCGCTTCTAGCCACTCCTGGGGATGATGTAGGCTAGCCATCCATGAGCCAAGACTGGACAGGGGCAGCCATTGGCACTTTGCAGCTCCATCGCCTTGGTCCCTGACCCGCAAGAGCGTGGGCGGACGGCGGCACCACCTAGCTGTCCTGAAAGTCTTAAGACATTCCCAGCACCGACATGACAGGCAACATGACCCAGAAGACGTCATGGCTCCAGATTGGGAGTTGGGGCTAACGTGGGCCAGCATGCACTCCCATCATGCACCACTGCGAGAACAGAAGGGGCTCCAAGACAAAAGTCACACTCACGCTGAACTAGGCATCCCTCCGCGATGCATTTATATATATACAGATGCCACCCCTCCCCAAAGCCTGAGCAGCCACCTGGTACACACAGAGCACCAGCGGCCCTGGAACTGAGGCTCGTCTGTCAGAGTCTCCTGCTGATGTAAAGTGTCTATGTTTAATAAGCATGTGCCTGTGGGTGGGTGGCATTCAAGGGCAGCTTTCTTTACTCAGCATGGTCACCTTTAGCCAACGGGCACTTGCGCCGCATAAGCTACTGCAACTCAAACTCTCTTCAGAGGTGAACTTCTCTGGGCAGGTGAAACAGGAGTGTGTCGAGCCATGAGGGGCACAGAGGTTCAGGTGGCACCGCCAGCCAGCCCTGCCACACCTTCCTCTCACAGCCCCCCTCTCTGGCCGGATGTCAGCGAGGGCTCAAATACAGTGGCCCAAACGGACCTCAGCCTTGCCCGCCAGGGCCCAGATGGCCGCCGGACGAGCAGGTGTGACACAGGAGGGCCCGGCATGGCCTTCCGGCCTCAGCATCGACACAACAGGGAGCAACAAGCTGCTTCCACACTGCTTGTGTCACCGCAATGGCCGGCTGTGGGCTATGCTAACGTGCAGGGCATTCAAGAAAGAAAAAGAAAAAAGGAGGACTGAGCCAAAATACAAAGCAAAAGAAGTGAGAGAACACTGGTACCGACACCGGGCTTAGCTATGAGATGCTGACAGTCATCCAAAAGAGCTATTTAAGGAGCACAGTACACACCAGCTAATACCTCAACAACACACCACGGGGAACGAGGAAGCTGGCAGCAGCTGGAGGGCCACGCCGATCCACAGACCAGCAGGAGACGGTAAAGCCTGGTGTGCCAGAGGACCTCAGAGAAGCCAGACCAAGTGAGGGAGATGAGGGTGGTTACGAGGAAAGACATGGCTTACATTCTCACACTGTGAGGAGCACTTTAAGGAAAACAAATGCAGATACAAGCACTGGACACAAGGCAGTACAGAATATTACCACTAGGGGGCAGGCACAGCACCGGAAGACACACTGCAAGCCGCAAAGGAGAATCGCGACTAAGCTCTGAGCTGATCACAGGCCTGCACTGCAGTTTACTGGCCAAATCGGTGAAGCACAGGCATGTCGGTGGTGTGTGACTGAGAAAAGGTCAGAGTAACCCCTGGTAAGTGGAGCCTGCTCTATGGGGCAGCCGTGAACAAGACCGTGAACAGGAATTGTGGGGGGTGGGGCAGGGGTGACATCCATAATGCATCTTTTCATTGGCACAGGTCTGCTTAGGGAACGGTCATTTATCAAGTGGAAACAGGAGAAAAGGATTCATCCCTTTCAAAACACTAAACAAACATGGAAGCAGAGAGCTATTCAAATTTTAATTTGCAGAAAGCGATTCACAGGCACTTCAGTCACGACTCTAAATTACCTGCTCGTGGCACCCTTTCCTGCTGGCCTGTACACCCACAAGCCCTTAGCCAATGACAGCACTGACATGAACTGCAGGGGCAATGCTGGGTGGCGACCCATATGCCACGGCTCTTGGGAGTTAGACAAAAATGTTCTGAGGGCAGAACAAAAACATTATTGGTTCATGGAGATAACCAATCAGACTGTAGAGGAGATGGGTCCAAGGAACTAGGGGACTCTGGACCAACCAGTCAGATGTGTTAAAATACACCAAGCACCCTGCTAGGATAATAGCTATATAAGGCGACCTCTCTTTCTAACAGGTAAGGACAGAAAGACAAAACCAGGCACGCTGGCACCGTAAAGGTCCAAGTTTCACCAAGTTTTGCCAAGCAATGGAGGCCAGCTTCTTGGGCACCACGACACTGAAGCAAACAACCAAGCAGCACTAAGTGCTACCATAGGGCAGGAGCACTGGAGCCCCAGAGCTTAAGCGGACGAGCGGCAGGCGGCAGCCAAGCGGCTCCCAGCAGGCCCAGCGCTGGCGGAGCGGCAGTGGGGGACAGCACGCTGAGGAGCAGGCGAGCTGCCGTCCGGAAAAGCAATCGGCCTTCCACGCGCACAGCGGCGGCTGCTGAATACTAACCACGAAGGTAATTAATTGGAGTTAATGTTGCCTAAGATTGCCTTCTCTCTGCAAACTCCCATTATTGATGCCCGTGGAGTGCTTCATCAGCAGAATGGGCCTTGTGTGGAGACCCGGCCCGTTTCCCTGAGCACAGCGCAAACACGACACCGGGGCGTCATACCGAAAACTGGGGAACTTGGCCTGATGACCCTAGGACTGGTCACACAGTAACTTCAACAGGCAAGATGGGGGGGGGGGCATAATAATCCATACAGACAGTCATTCACACAAACAGGCAGCAATTTTCAAGACAGGTCGGTCAGAAGGGGAGGAAGGACAGTGGAGAAACTCCATCAAAGACTGGGCTGAAGAGCAGCGGGTGCCAGTGTAAACCTCAAGGCCCCTGACAACTATTTTCCCACGACATCTGATGCTGCAACTGATCATGTTCATCAGGCAGAAATTAAAACCCAGGGAACCCACTTGGCTGGCACTGGGCGGTGAGCCAGAAGCATGAAGAGCTCCTTCCCAGGAGTTCTGAAGAACTGAGGCGGGACCCCAGGACCTCCCAAACCGGGAGCCAGAATCCCAGCAGGCATACGGGCACGTCATCCCTCCTGTGCTGCTTTCGGAGCAGAGGGAAGCCAACTGGCCTTGAAGGTAAGCCACTCAGTACCCATCTGGTACCAGGAGCAGACCAGAATGCTCAGAAGAGAGAGGAGAGCAGAAGGCAGACAAAACAGAGCAAAGCGGAACAGAGCCCCAGGGTCCAGGAAGGAACAGGGAATATCATTGAGAATATCGTAATGGAGCCAGATATGAGAACAGACCACACACACAGCACAAATACACGCAGGCACGTACGCGTCCCCAAACCAGTGCTGCTGACGCCACACATTAGTGGGTCCATTCGCAGCACAGCAGGAATGGAAATCAATTGATGCAGTTCCCAATTAGCGCATTCAGGGAAGGCCATAAGCGAAAAGTCCTAACGAGGGCCTGGTGGGGCCAAAGGGCTCAGGGGGCGGCTGTTCCTGCAGCTCACGGTCACGACATCACGCCACGGCCCGTGTGTCCGCTGCTCCGGGTCTCAAGGTCATGTGATCACTCCTGCTTTAAGGCTCAGCAAGACTATCGGAATGGCTCGCCCACTGCTCCGCATCTTTGAGGCCAGGATGTTCCACTACCATAATGAGCCTGGGCCTGCAAAACTGAATTGGACCCCAAGCCCTCAGTATAGACACTAGGTCACTGATCCTAAGGGCAAGATGAAGCCCTCAAAAAACACCGCACCTGCTCTCCCTGCTTCATTTAACACATAGCATAACTAAGCCCTAGAGTGGCGCATATTATAAACAGCAACAAGAGCATCGCTCCCTGCGATTAGAGGGGGAGACAACGGGCGCCTACAGCATGCCTCACTCACACAGCCAGGAGCCTGGCAGGGCGGGAACGGGACAGGCAGAGTGCCGGCACAGCTAGGAAACTCATCCTTCGAGATAAATATACCTTCTGATAATGGAAGCAGCATCTCTGCGAGAGGTAAACGACAAGCTCAGAGCCCTGGAAAAACAGCAGTGCTCACAGAGATGAATTAATCATTCGATGCCTGACAGTCTCTGGGACAGGATTCACACAGGCTGAAGGATCCACTGCAGGCTCACACAGATCAAGGGGCAGAAGATGCAGAGCTTGTGAAGTGCTTCAGCAGAGCACAATGCTCAGGTGCCACTTTGCGCCCCACCCCACATCGCCATGCCCAGACTGACGGGCCACAGGAGGGGAAAACAAATCGATCAGGGGCTGCTCTGTCGCTCTACTTTTATGGAATACGACATTTAGCAGTGATCGATACCTACAGGGATGGCAAGGGCTTATGGGAAATGTAGGCTGATTGCAGGTTCCAATCATCAGTCCATCGTCACCTTCCAAACGCCCTCCACAGACCTCTACACCTGCACAGATGAAGTCAGTGTTGAAACGTTTCCCTAAACGGTCCCAATGTGTCAGCTCCACGCCACCTTATGAAGCCACACACCACATGACCCAATGACCCGAGCAGGAGCTGGTCTCGACACGATTGATATCCAGACCCAGGAGAATGTGCAAGCATCTGACAAGCCCCGACATCAGCTCTGCCTGTATAATGGCCTGGGAGGGTCATTTTTAGAAGCTGACACAGGCTGCCCAGTGCCGATCAATGGCATTTACATCCTGAGGTCAGGGTGAGACAAAGCAACGGCAGTGTCCACTTCTCCAAGGAGGAGGGAGCGCGTGGCATGGTGGTTAGAGAAGATCACAGCATTCGCCAGTCAACACAAAGCGCCAGGGCTGCTGATTAACAGCTATAACTCTGAAACCTCGTACAAGGACGAAACTAGCAGGCAGCCTGCTGGTCATTAAAACGGCAGACCTGGGACAGCTGTGAGCCGCAGAGGGGCCCAGTACCGCGCAGGGAACTGGGAGAGAGGAGCAGAGAACATACAACCTCACACTGGCTGCACACGAACAAAGGTGCCCTCATGAATCTCAGGCGTGGCCCAAAACTGATCCAGAGCAATATGCTAGGCTAATCAGTTAGCTTTTTTTTGTTTATTTCTCAGCTCCATATTTTATCACCGTTGCTTTAAAGCAATTTGTACAGCCAGAAGAGCAGCGGAAAAGCCCTTTCCCCAGTCTGAAATGGCCCGGAGCCGCTTCACAAGCTCCCGGGCAAGATGATGCGCCACCAAACCGATTGGCAGGCTCGTACTGGCCGGGGATGCTCACCACCAGCTGGCAGAAGCCACTTAAGATGAATGAGCAGCTGCAGAGATATTCCTTCCCCTAAAAGAAAAGCCTGGGGCAAGGAGGTCGAACTTCGTTAGAGACGACACTTTTAAATCTCGAGGGAACGGAGTAGGGAACAGGCTGCGTAATCAACAGCTTCCAGCCGCTAGCAGCCTCTTCCCCTTCATTATCTGCTGCCAGCGTGATTTATTCCCTCTTCTACAGGCCTAATGGCAGCACCTACCACCTTTTAGCACCACAACTTTAAAACTGACAAAACACTCACAAATCCTTGCCCAGCCCCCACTCCGGGGTTACCCAACCCCCCAAAAGCTAATATTAAAAATTGTGGTTGCTGTTTTGTTCATGGAAACACAGATTAATGCCACCAAAGCACACGGCCTACGAGGTACAGGGGTAACCAGCGCTTGCTGGCAGCCAATCTCAGAACGGGAGCAGGCCCAAGCAGAGCGCCAGCGGTTCCCATGGTGATTAAAAGACTGATCATCCACATTACCCAGAGAGACATTACAGATGTTCTTTTCACATTATCTCCTTCCTGTGGATTTCGCCCAAACAATTAATTTAACGCAGCACACAACAGCAACCGTAGGAGGGGCAAGAAAAGCTACTGTATTTTCCAGAAAACGCTTTCTCAGGTTACCGTCCATCACAGAGACGGACAGGTCAGCGGCCTGCCGCCCCAAATAGCCCACCACCCCCTGCCCCGTTCATGTTTATTCATGTCCTCCTGCTGATGATTAATCCCTAAAAACTCCAGGAGTGTTTCGCCAGGCAGGGGTGCCGAGGTGGACGGCCATCGTCACCAAGAACTGCCACAGGCCGGAGCGGGCGGGAGCTTGGGGCCGAGCTGGTGGTCACCCAGCCGTGGAGGTGGCAGAAGGAAAATGGGCGATGCGGAACGTATTTCGGTGGCCTAGCGAGACGCGTCTATACAGATTTATGCAAGCTCATATTTTAACCTTGAGGCAACAGGAGGTACCGACGACGTCCCATTTACACAACGAGCAGACGGAAAAATACAGCCCCCCTTCTGGTAAAGGAGCACACCGGACACCATCACACCACTCTCACGGCCCCAGGCTGCCATAACAGAGCTGACAACGGTTCAGCGCTATGGGGTTCCGCTTCCCCGAGGGTGGGGATCAGGCCTTGAGAGTGCTGATCATCCCCTCCGCTTCTCCCCAAGGCTGACACACTCCATCTTTGGATTCGGCAGCGAACCCTACAGTGGGGTGCTAAAGACACTGATCATCACAGTATTTTAGGAGCGGAACCAGACACCAAACTTGGCCAACTGAAACCCACCACACGAAAAAAAGTCATAGAGGCAAGACAGGCCCTAAAACCACAGACACTGAGCCCTGTGCTTCTGCCTTCGTTTGACTTAACTAGCACTGGTGACGCAGGCAGCTGGAGAAGCACCCGTTTGGGTCCTGTTTCGGCCACAGTGAGCCTCGTCTGCAATAACGATCAGTGTCACGATGGGCTTAGAATACGGCAACAGTCAGATGCAAAAAATACGTGGAAACGTCACTACAGAACGCGGGGGGGGGGGGGACAGAGATGGCGCATTCAAAAATGCACTTCAGATTACCTTTAGAACTCCATATTCACAGCCACTCGATGCGGCTGTATGTCTCTCTCAGATAAATTACAGGTAAAACTCCATTACGGAGGCAGGCTTGCTATCGATCACCATTCATCAGCTCCACGGTCGCCGATGATCCATTCATACCTCACGTCCCCGCCTGTATGCTCTCAGCACAGTACGGCCCGCCTGAGCCTGGTGGCACAAAGCAGCCGTCTAACCAAGAATTACGGAGACGTGACAGAAGCCTTCCCCGCTGATTAGTGCAGGGGGCCGTGAAGCTGCCTCATCTGTAAATACCGTTTTCTGCGGCGCCGGGCATGACTCCTCTCCTGCCCCCCCCCGCTCGCTCTCAGTAGCATTAGCATCTCACTCAGCTCCACCACTTTTCCACACCAGAGAGCTCATTTCTTTTCAGGGGCAGCACGGCGGTGGCGCCGGTGGAGGGTAAATGACGGATGTCCGCAGGGAGCGCGGCCCGGCTCCTGCTTGCATCAGCGCGGCTACGGGCACGACCGCACAGCTCAGCCAGTGCGGAAGGAGGGATGCTGATTCCATACAGCCACTGTATCACATTTACATTTATTTATCCATCTGATGCCTTTGTCCATAGCGACTTACAGTAAAGGGAAGACTTACGATTTATGCGAGAGGCCTGGGATTTGGATCCATGACGTTTCCATTGGTAACACTGTGCTCAGTTGCTGTGCTACAGGAGCTATATTAAAATGCTCGTATTAAACGGCCCTCCTCCAGCAGCATTAACTATAGGGCCAAAGAGTCCGGGGAGAAACTGTGTCACTGGAGGGGTGAAGGGCCCCCAGGGCTGCGGGCACCATGGGGAAGGGGGATAATGTACAGAACCCACACACCCCCCTCCACACCGGTCCCATGCCGTGACTATTTGGCTGGATCGTACGCCTCTCCCGCCGTTAAGATGATGAGCAGGTCACAGCAGCAGCATGAGTACCATCGCCCACAAACTCACAGCACAAACGCAGTTTCAACTGCCAGCACCGGGTCGACGGGCCCTCGCTGGCTAAAAGTGAGATGCGGGCCAAGTTTCGCCACTTCTGTGAACAGCACCGTTCTTTAATTGCGGGGCTAATTATCCAGCATCACAAAGAAACACCATCACATCAGGCCGCAGCAAGCGACCCAGAAATGCTGCGTTTCGCTGGCCTATGCTGCTTAAACCTGGCGCCTCTCCTTCACAGAGGCATCTTCTCAGGAGTGCGGGCAGAGCATGCTGGGAAACGGCATGGCGGTCACCCTTAACAGGAGATGATCCTGTTGCACGCCCCAAGTGCCCAGTTTGCTCGTGTCTTTCCCTCCCTTTCCTTCTGCGTTAGGGACATGACCCAGAGGCGTACTCTGCAGAATCTCAAGCAGACAGTACCATCTCTCCCAGGACCGTTATCGCTGCTGTCTTCCCAGCTAAAGGCCTCTTGCATCCAGCAGACTCTCTCAATTTAAGCCTAAACTTCATTTAACTCCTAGGGACTGATTTCATTGATGGACTCATTAAAATTCTCGATGCCGTCAGCGTGTCGCGGTGACATTGAGCACTTCCTAGCCACATCTGTATGGGCCAGCTCATGCCGCGGGGGCCGACTTGGGGAAGAAAGCATGCACGCACACAGCACACAGCACACACACACACACACACACACACACACTCAGGCACCATGCCGTCCTCACTGTCACCCTGGGACAGCATGTTTATACTGCAGTTATGCATGCTCCCCCGGACATGTTCTGCACCTCCACGCAAGAAGTGCAGGGGCATGGAGAGCAGCTGCCTGCGTCCTGTCTATACACACCACACACAGGTGAATCATCTCAGAGGTGAAAAGGTCCCTCCTGACATGACCCTCAGCGGCGGGACAGCAGCCCAGCGCGACCTGGCCACCACTCACTGCCTGATGGCCGTTTATACGCCAGTGAAGAGTAGGTGGCACATGGTGGCTGAAACTCCACCCCCGTGCCAAGGAAGTTGCCGGAGTATCAGTAATCATCATGGACATGGGAGGGTCGGGTGCCACCGTGGTCAGTAATTCAGGTAAACAATGCTGGTGACTCCATGTGGCCAGTGGCATGATGTAAGCAGGGGTCCATAAGTATTTGCAAATACAGGATGATAAACGGAGCCAAGGACGACCCCCCCCCCCAGTTATGAAAAAAAAAGAGGGAGAGAGACGCAGAGAGAGAGAGAGAGAGACACACACACACACAGAAAGAGAGAGAGACAGAGAGAGAGAGAGAGAGAGCACTCGAAAGGGGAAAGAATTAATGATACGAGCACAGAGAGATATGAGGCCGCTGACAGGAGCACACGCACTGTAACAGGGTAAACTCACGAGCAAACACAGCCTAACACGCTGACACACACTCCCATCTGCACATGCTGACGCACATGCTGACACACACACACACACACACACACACACACACACACACACACACACACACACACACAGGTTCCTGCGGCGTGGTACTCACCAGTGAGGACGGCCTTGGCAGATGGGTCGGCGAGGTCCAGGGCCGACTTGCCGTCAGTGTTGCGGATGTTGGGGTCGGCGCCATGCTGGAGCAGCACTGTGCAGGGGAAACACAGGCAGTAGCTGAGCTCGGACAAGCACAGGCCGCCGCCGCCCGCCAGCATGCTTCTCGCCATGGCCGCTGCACACGTGCATCGCACGCTGGTGCACCGGGGAGGGGGCGCCACGGCGACACGGAGAACCACGTAACAGAAGGTGTCGGGCCAGTCCACGTGACTGCAATCACGGGTGGGAGAGCAGTATAGTAAAGACTCCCATCCCCCACAGCCCCCTGGAAAGGGGCTGCTCCTGGACCCCCCCTGGCCCCCGCCAAGCAAGCGAGCGACTCTGAGAGACACAGCGCCTACGACACACTGTCCCCGGACTGTCTGCGTGCTCCTCCTCGTGTGCCAAGCTTCCCTCTCTCCCTCTCTCCCTCTCTCCGCACTCCTTCTCACACCCTAATCAGCTGCTCTGCGATTCAGCGGCGCGACCGCGGCGAGAGCCAGAGATGGGGGGGGGCACGTACAGGTACGGTGTGCGCAGGGGCACAGGCGCACCTGCAGACCAGCAACACGCCAGGCGCCGCTCCATGGCACGCTGGCGACGCCCCCTCGTGGTCACCATTTATCCTGAAAGACTGCGTCCCCCCCCCAGCACATGTACAAACAGGTGAAAAGCACGGCTAGCCTAGAGACAGCGAGGCAGAGAGGAGCCTAGATTACCCAACAGAACTATGGGGCCAGAGGTCTCGATGTACACAGCGGTAAACTTAAACACTAAACCGCAAGGCCTTTAAAAGCTATAAAAATTGAAGAAGGTGCAGCGATGCACAAAACACTCCACCCAGATAATGATTTAATATGCAGGAACAAGCTGTTCGCTTTCTTTATGCTTGTGTGAAGGTGCACACCCCCCCTCAAGAGTGATGCTGGGGTTAAAAGCAGGCGGCCCCTGACATGCTGTCCATCAATCAGGTGCCAAGCTGCACCCCCACACCCCACCCCCCGCCGGGCTCTCTCTCCCCCGGGTTGGCAGCCTGGTACCAGGCAGCGCACAGGCGACAAGCAGGGACTCGCCGCACAGAATGCAAAAGAGCTGTTTGGGGGTGGGGGGGCTGTTCAGGGCCACAGGTGCACAGCACGTGGGCAGGAGGGGGGGCACCCTGGGGACCCTGAGGGCCGAGTGACAATACAGAGAAAATGACTGCAGTTAACTGGCATTAAGGACAGAAAATGGACAGAAAGCTCCTGGGGGAGTGGGGGCTGTTCATCTCTCCCACCCCCATTAGCCACTATTCTGGGACAGAAAGCAAAGGAACAGCACAGCTATTCAAGCTGGGGGGAGGATTTATCTAAGAGGCATCTCAGTGTTTCCACAGATGAAAAACTATTAATCACTTCACAAGTGTGAGCAAGTTGGGGGCGGGGGGCAGAGGCTGTCACTCCAGCAGGGGGAAGGCAGTCAGTGAGTAGTGCGCACATAACCCCCAACCAGATTCACCCAGGGAGGCACGCAGAAGCACAGCGCTGCGTGATCACCCACTCATCTTGGAACAGGTGGTCTTTGTCTATAAAAGGAAAAACCTCCACCCCCCAAATAAAGGGAACATTCTCGCGTTCCTGTGAAATACATACAGGGAGAACGCAAAGGCTTTAAAGCGCTCTCTCTGTGCCGTGGCTCTTGATCCAGGGACAATAGCAGTACAGAGAAACAGCTAACTAATGGGAGAGGGGGGGCACAGGACCAGGGGCCAGTTTTCCCTTCCAGCTTGCAGGTGACCTTGACAGTTTTGGGGGTAGGAAGTCAGCATCCGGCAGAGCCTGTTAGCCTCCCTCAAGCATGACCTGACGAAGCCCGCCAGAGAATAAGCCACAAGAGAAATATAAAGAAGCAGAGATGGGCACCGACATGGGTGGGGGGGGGGGGGGGGGGGAACCCCCCCCCCCCCCCCCCCCGCCAAAAAAAGAACCCAAGGGGCCCCAGTCCCCCCCCCCCCCCCCCCAACAAAGAAAAAGAAAGAGGGGGGGAAGAAGGGTAACCCCAC
>JAAGVU020000113.1:21518570-21541229 GCA_011763525.2 Mormyrus iriodes | reverse complement strand
CGAGCACGCCACCGAAACGGACCAAGAGCAAAAGCGAAGAAAAAAAACAAAAAAGAAAAAGAGAAAAGGAGGGGGGGGCGGGAGGGGGGGGGGGGGGGGGGGGGGGGGGGGGGGAACACCTCCATCCCACCAGCCCAGCTGAACAGATGACCAAGGGGTCACATGCACCCCCCCACCCCCACCAACAGGTACAGTAGAAGATGTGGAGAAGACAGATTACTCTCACAAACCTACATTCCACTGCCCCTACCAACGCAGCATGCCACGGCGCCCACCACTGCCGCATGTGCTGCGTTTTACGCATTAATGAGAGCTGTTATTAACAATCAGAGGGTGTAAAGAGGGTGCGTTTATCCGAGCCGCAGGCCCATCTCCAGCTGGGGAAATAAGGCAAACCCAACCTGCTGGGCACAGTGTACAAAGGCCTGCCCCCAAAACAGCCCGCAAGACTGAGTGATAAAGGGGTCAGGGACCCCTCCAGGCAGAGGATGTAATTACAGCCCATACCTCCACCCATCCCCATGACCCAAACACCTACCTAAAGGGTTTACTGTTCTGATAGAGAGCCTCTTGGCCCTGCACCAGCACCTTTTCAAACACAGCGCACCTGACTACATGCTCACAACCTGAACCTTGCAGATGATGATTGGAGAGACTTTAAATGTTCCTCTTAACCTCACAATCTGAGTGTCTGGGAGATGTTTTCATAGCACAGAGACAAGCAGCTTGTGGAGACCATAAAGCACACGGATCCGTATTGTGCCATATGGCTCACAACTAAGCTGTCAATAACATTCATCACACTTCTAATTTGTTCCATTTTGATATGCTTTCATGGGGGGGTCAAACTCATTAAAGTTGTTTCTGACTTTTAACTTTGACTTATACGTCCAGACACATACTCCAAACACCCTGGAGGTACATCACTGTTGTCCCTTGGCATGGGATTTGACTTGATGCCAGAGGCTGAGAGGTTTCGAGACCCAACCACATCATCCTTGCAGTCAACAGTCACCATCACCTATGCTGCTGTTGCAGGGAGCTGCTCTCAGAGGGGTGTTACACCCTGGTGGGGGCATGGGCCAAATGCACACTGTCCCACATGACAACGACAGAAGCAGCGGTAACCCAGAGCACAACTAATGGGGCCCTTGGGGCAAGGAAACGCAGACTCCATAGCAAAAACGAGGGAAGAGCAGACTCCCCCCCAGGCAGAGCAAACAGGCAAACACCGAGAAGACCAGCCTGAACATTAGCATCAGCAGGAAGGGCCAGCAAGAACGACAAGCAAACAGAGGGGGAAGTGGTGGGAGAACGAGGGGAGACTCACCGGTCCTCTTTCAACTCTGTTCAAACCGGGGGGGTGGGGCTTTTCAGCAAGATAGGATAAGATCAAGCTAGTCGAGGAGGAGACAGCAACCCATCCCTTTCTGAAGCTACAGCTGAGCCGCCCCCCCCCCATGAAACACCAGCACCCCATCTAAAAAAAAAAAACTGAGGCTGGTTGTGCAAACGCCAAAAACCCAGCTGTCATGATGCCCCTGACTTGCCACGCACCGGGGAGAATATAACAGCGGATTGCTGTCCAAATAGCCCCCACAGAAAAGAATGTTAGCGCTGGATATATTTCATATAAATGCAATATGGCTGAGAAAAATGCCACAGCCAGGTTTGCGAAAATGAGCACCTACATGTCCAACCCCTTGCCTGCCAACAAAAGTACTCCTCTCCCCGCTGGTAAGCGCTGAGCCCCCATCACTCTGCCCTGCATTACACCAGGTACCCACTCCAAGCTCCACTACGTTACTATAGATATTTTGGAACAACAAATGCAACCATATGTCACTAGGAGACATCAGTGATCACAGTTCCCTCTAACGGCGTCACAGGACAGGGCGAATCTGATAAAACATTCCTGTTATCAGGTGGCCGTCACAGAGTAGGTTTGTTTGGTCGGCCAGTGCCTCCACTGCGAGCCTGTGGGAGCTTCCAAAAATCACAGACTCGTTGGTAGCTGTGTGGGGTATTTGTGACAGCACTGCACCGGTTTCACAGGGACCAGGAGACCGGGGGATGCACTGGGGCAGTCAGCCTGCATGAAGCGAGGTCGTCCTTCGTTATGTTCTGTAGCCCTCCCCTGCTGCTCGCTTCTGTGATTTATTAGTGAAAACATGGATGTCGGCAGCCGAAACCGGGTCTAGCAGCTCCTCTGACAGCTGGGGCGGCGGCAGGACACCCACAGTGGGACTGCGGCTCACGGCGGTTAAAGAGGAGGAGCGCAGTTTGTCCACATCGAATAAATAAATAACATGCATGGATGGAGAAGCGGAAATGAAATGAAGGGCATCATTACGCCACCAACAACCAGACTGAATCCAGCGAGCAAGCGGCCCAGCTGGCACTGCTAAGCAAACCATCAGCGAGCCTGTCACAATACCTCCCTGGTGGGCGAAGGCAGGACGCCACCGACATCCCAACCTGCAGCTGTAAATCCCACTTACGGCTGCAGGAGATGAGCAGACGCAGAGGACACAGAGCAGGTCAAATTACACCAAGACTCATTTAAAGCAAAGAGATACTCATTTAACTGGTTACTCCCCTGACCCAAGCTCAACGTGAGACTAATGAACAATGCGTGTGGGTTAATCGTCCCATTTCAATGGGCCAAAATATGGCTTCTCTGGTGCGTTTGATGGGAAGATTGTTTTCTCTCATGGCACACCCGTCCCTGAGCATACGCTCTAGAGATTTAGCGCTCACTTTCATTTAGGTTCCTCAGAGATTAAAAATAATTATGCTTCAAAATTTGTTCATAGACCCCCCCCCCCCCACACACACTAATCGATACCCCCATTCTGGTTCTAGATATAGCTAAACTATGCGAGGCAGACCCCTTATACTGACCATGGATGCTGCAACTCTGCTGTACTGAAGCACGTCATCATATGCCACATTCCAGAATGTAAACTGTGGTGAATGGGCTAAAAAATCAAATACTGTAAAACAGTGTGTCTAAATCACAAAGGAACCGGACTAGACTGTCACAACCGTAGACACTCTTGAGGGACAATAATTCAATTATTTTCATGGCAGAACCTCATTCCTCGGGAAGAGAGACTGTTCCAGAACAGATTAGAATTTCTGGGTAATTACATCAGCTAAAGCACAAAGACAGAAAACGGGCACATAGGGAAGGTCGGTCCCTACACCAATGCTGCAGCGGTAAGAGCAGCTGCTCATACTTCCTCTCTGCTGATGCCTCAAACGCAGACTAACGACAAGAAAATACCGAGGAATGCCAAGAAAGCGGCAGTCAGTCATTACCACACATGAGAATAAGTCACAGCAGCTGTGAACATCAGATAAAATGTTTAGTCCGTTCTGACAAAAATGATTAGGCAATCTGCTTCATTAGTTATACATACCTACCATACAGTACATACAAATACACATGCATCCATACAGACATGCATAAACCCACATATGCACATATTCTGTACTGTGCAAAAGTCTTAGGCAGTCAAAGAAAATGTTTAATGCTGTTTATCTGTATATTTGCTCAAAAAAAACAGCACAATTTAACATTAGAACAAACGCAAATAAACAGCAACACAATAAAGAATAAGCAAGAGATTCTTTTATTTTACAAACAGACCGCCATCTTGTTGGACGGCTAGATGAACACCGCTTCAGTTACCAAACCTTTGCTCAGAGGCACCTCAGCCATTCCACGTATTTGTTCAATTTCATCATGAGCTCGAATAATTAATAAGCTTAATTAGTTAAGTAACTCAATGAGGTATTTATTAGCTAAATTAGGTGCGCTAGTAATCGAGTCTAAAAATACATAGTTGTATTGGATGGTTGCTGCAAATAGAGGGCTGACTTTAAGAGGTTTGACACACAAAGTTGACACACTTTGACAGACATATCATCATACTGTTAAACCAACATGAAAATCATTTATACACTACTTTTTCTTTGACTGCCTAAGACTTTTGCACAATACTGCATACAAATACAGAAAATCCCTTTAGAGCCCTTGGAAAAAGCGGATGCATCATCTTACCACAACGGTAGGTAGTCCAGCAGTGAAGTGAGCATTAAGCCCCAGTTATGTGCTGATTAAAATGTGCACAATTAAACCAAAATGGGGATAGTCTCTGAGAGAGCCTTTTTCACACAACTATTACCACAAAGCACAAAATGGTCATCAGACACACTAGGGCCTCGAAAAAGAGTGATAAAAAAAGCACTGATGCTAAAAGACTGAATGAAGAAAGCAGAATGACGTAAAAGCAGGACCCTGCACAACATGGAACCAAGTACAGGCCTGTGTTTCCAGGGGAAGCACTTACCGATGCACACATCGATTTTGCCTTTGATCGCAGCCTCATGCAGTGGCGTGTAGTTCCAGTTGTCACGGGCATTGGGGTCGGCTCCTTGGCACAGAAGCAGGCCGACCACCTCGGCGTGGCCGAATGAACAGGCATTGTGCAGCGGGATCAGCCCGCCGTCGTCTCTGGCATGCACGTTGGCGCCCGTCTGCAGGAGGTGCTCCACCACATCCTTCCTGCCAAACCCTGGAAGACCAGGGAGCAAGAGGCAAATAGTGACTTCAGAAAGCGAACACAAAACAGGTAACTTTACCAGAAGCAGACACTGGGTTTACCCAACATTACCTGTATTTTACTACAGTTCACACACCAAACCCCATTCCAATTTAAAAAACTAAACCACACGCCCAGCAAAACTAGTTCTTTAAAGTGTTACTAATCCCAGACTGATGCTATGGGTGACCAAGAGTCAGCAATCTTTGGCAGACTGGTCTCAGCATTCCCAAACAAATGTAACCCCAAGAGCACTACAGGATATTCACAGGAAAAAGTCCTTCTTTACAGAGTCAAATGTGTCTACGTTATATACAGCTGGCTAAATATGGTTCTTTTATAGCCTCAAAGACCTTTGGAAGTGCCTAAGGGTTTTTAAGACATCCTGTTTAAATATTCATACCAAAGCACATGTTTGCACTGCATTTAAGAAAAGGTCCATATAAGTTCTCCCGCTGAATATTTACAGTCAAGGAACATTAATTAACCGAATTCCTGTCTTGATGATGCTATATCAGAACATTCACATGTACATAATTATTTATATGTACATTATTTATGCGTAGAGCCTAGTTCCTGTAGAAGGAAATGTCCAAACACTTCCAGACAGTCAAACCCGGATGTGGTTATCACGTCCTTCCACTTTTTACTTTCCAGGTGGAATCCTGCCAAATTCATAGTTCATATCCACTACAAATGTGCCAAAAACATCAATCACACAAGAACCGCTTCCGTGGAAACTTCCGAAATCTCTTTGCCAAAACATCCGATAGCTTCGCATTTCATCGCGAAGCCGTATTTTTGACATTCGTCCTGCCTATTTCTGTTGATTTGTTCTTAGCTCCCGGGTCATAAGCCTAAGCCAGCACCAAAAGGGACAACGCCGCAGTGATTCCGAGAATCCTACTGGTGCAGTTAAATCAGTGACAACATTCAAATCTTTATTGCATACATAATAACCCAAACATTCATTAAAAAACAGATTAAATGCAAACTGAGGACACAACTGTCAAAATACACTAAAATGGGTATACAGCGGTATTGTATGTAAATTTTCGATAACTGTGATCCGCACAGCACCACTGCTGAACCGAACCAGGTGTGTTTTTATCATGACATGATTGTGTAAAGCTGTTTATAGCTGTTATGCCACTACAGTAAGTACGTACCCCGGGCAGGGATATTCCTAAGGTACGGCGCCGTGGCGCTTTATCCGGTCACATTTCACAGAGACGCCGTTTTGTTTTTGACACACGGGGAGCGTCACTTCGCCTTATTTTTACCCAGTATTTTTGCCTTATTTCCTGCTGTAAAAATAGAGCCATCTCCACTCCGAGTGCATCGGTTCCAAAACAAATAAACATACGTAAAAATAATAGTAACGGAATAAAATAACGCGGTTTGGTCCCTGTTTAGATTAATAATAACAACAATAACAATATTTTCATGCGCGGTGCCCTCCCCAAGTAAACACGGTTGCCCACCCAGCTGAACTGCACCCATCGCTGTACCCATCCAACCCCCGTACCCCCCGACGGGGCGCAGACCTGCGGCGAAGTGCAGCGGGGTGGACTTGCGGCCGGCCATGTCCTTGGCGTTCACATTCACCGAGTCGACGAGCCGCTTCACCCGCGACACGTCCCCATTGCGGCAGGCCTCGAAGAGCTCCCGGAAAGCGCCGCCGGCCCCCGGGCTGGAGCCGCCCGAGTCCGGGCTGGAGCCGCCGCTCGCGGTGGAGCTGGAGCCACTGGAGCCGCTGCTGCCGCTACCGCCGAGGCCCGGGGCGGGCAGGTCCGGGGAGGCCGGGGCTACGTCTGAATCCCCACCGCCGTCTTGCTCAGCGCCCGCGGGAGCCAAGATCGCTGCACCCACAGGTCCCGGAGGAGAGCCCGGAGGGGTGAGCGAGAGAGAAACGCTCCGAGGAGGAGACGACAGGGTCTGTTGCTGCTGCTGCTGCTGAGACGAGCGACGAGACGCCGCCATTTTCACAACAATCCCTCTGGCAACAAAACAGCTCTACTGGCTTCCGGGAAAATGGCCGCGTTTCCGGTCTCCTTCTTCTTCTTCGTCTTCTATTCTACAGGCACTATGCTGCCACCTGGACTTGCCAGCAATTCCTCCGGGAAATTAAAATTTTATGATTATGTTTGTGGATTCATTTAAAAACAGACGGTGCCAATGACTAAGATCCACGTGTTTGATCTTAAGATAATTTGGATGAGAGAAAATCTCCTGACCTCATGAATGATGACTATCAAATAAATCGTAGATGTCTGCTAAACCCTTTTGCAGGGTTGATATATGGAATGTCCAAACATCTGTCTGTATTGTAGGAAGGAAACTCGACCTTCCTATCACAGTAAAGTTTTCCAAAGCAACTTAATAATGCTGTTGAGAATACAGAATGACCAAAGAGTTTTGCCTAACCCTGCCTACTACTGTATCACACACAAATCTCTTTCAGGAGAATAAATAATAAGTGTTTATTCAGGTGCTGCACACGACCTATGCTGTGAGCCTTATGTTTTGCTGTGTCAACGCCCCCTTCCTGGGAGCTGTTCAGGGTTTCAGCACTGTCTCCAGTATGGTTAAGTGACAGTAAATCAGCTCATCACAGACACCCCCCACAGTCACACCCTTATCATTGTTTATTGTTACTGCTTACTGGACAGACCTATCCACGGCAACATATGTCTGGCAATGAAACAACTTATTTATCAGCAGAATTTTGCCAAGACCATCTTTTTCACACACCTGTCTCTTTAGAGGGTGCACCAATCAATCTCTCACTGCACGAGCATGCTCGAAGGTTGGCCAGCACATGCCATCACGGTGGGATGCGCTCAAACAGAGAGGCCTTTCTGAAGGTGGGTCTGAGGGAGGTTATGGATTGCAGATGGCTGCTGGTGTGTGGGCTCGATAATGAGACTAGACTTCAAGGCTCGTTAAGTACAGTAGAGGGGAGGGGGTCTGAGAGACAGCCAATGGCAGCTGAACAGGCAAGCCAACAGTAGTCAATCTTAAGAGGCTTCACTACATTCCTTTGGCCCCACCCACCACTGTTTTCTGCTATCCTTAACCACACTGTGTGCCTCCAAAGTTGGTGATGAAAATCAATGCCCCCTCAATAAATATAGAAAATTAATACTTCTCTGTTAGGAAGTCATGTATGTGAGGTCTTAAGGAGCTGCTCCAGTTGCAAAGCCTACGGTAATCCATCATGATTTAGCACAGTGCGACCCTGCAGCCATCCTGCCTGTGATTGTGTAGATGCATCAAAGTTAGTTTTCTTATACACCAGTCAGATCACTCTAGCCTGAGCCCAGATTTAAACCTGCATAAATGTGCCTTTAAGTGGCCTTGTACCAATGGAACCGGGCCAGACCCTGGTGTAGCTGTGGTGATTTATGTGGTTATGCTATTTTCCACCTTGCTGGGGACAACACTGCCCCTGTTTGGGGACTCAGTCAATCAGAACACAACAGAGGCGAGGTTGTAACCTATTGGAACTGCTATATCACTGTGGGAATTTTCTGACTTCTCGTGTCATGTATCAGAGGGCTGGAATTCGTTTCCTCTGAGAAGTTTCTTTCTCCAAAGCAACCAATCATCATTCTCAAGGAGACATGTTATTTGCTTCCCAAAATTTACCATTAACGCCCCTCTTTGTTTTTTATTTTCATTTTTACATGTAACCCATGTGTAGTCCATTCATTTGCCATAAGAAAAACTTCCTCATTATTGTTTAATAACTGTATTCAAAGTTGAATGAGTAGTTAGAATCTGCATCTCAAATATCTCTGTGCATTTGTTGGAGGACACAAATTGATAAAAGCCCCAGAGATGGAAAGTTCAGGTCCTGAAAGTACAAATCCAGACCAAGCACACCCCAAACCAGGATCACACAGCGCTTCTGACTGCAGCTCATCGCCACACATACAGTACCAGTCAAAAGTTTGGACACACCAAGCCGGCTACAAAAAAAAAAGTGGTAGTGGCCTGGTCACCAGACCTAAACACAGTAGGGATTGTTTTGAAGGAGTTTTACCAGAGAGTAAAGGTAAAGCAGAGACGTTCTCAGCATATATGTGTGACCCCCTTCAGGACAGCTGAAAAAGCATCCCACGAGGCCACCGCATGAAAGTGCAATAGAGGAGACAGTTGGGTCAGCCAGTCACTGGAGCAATTAAGGTTAAGGGCCTTGCACAAGGGTCCAATGGTGGCATCACTCTGCCGACCCAGGGATTTGAACCAGCGACCTCCTGAATCCCAATCCACAGAGCTGCTCCACTGTCCCCAACAAATTAATTTATTTTTTGTTTAATACTTTTTTGGTCAGTGCATAATTCCAAATATGTTATTTTATAGTCTGCATGTCTTTATAATCATTCTAAAATATAGAGAATAGTACAAATAAAGCTTTCTATGGGTAGATGTGTCGAAACCTTTGAATGGTACTTTACATGCGTCAGTAACACATTTTCACACTTCGCAGATAAATTGCAAGATGAACTTGAGGCACACTCCACGTGAAAATCATTGTGCTGTCATGGCAGCTAACTCACAGATTTATTGTGTGCGTGTGTGTGTGTGTGTGTGTGTGTGTGTGTGTGTGTTCCTCAGTAGTACTACTGGCTCCCCAAGGTGGTGGATCAGTGAAAACACCATGTAGAGGCTCCCTTTGACTGCTTCTCCACATGGTTTCTGCTCAAAGAGGGGCAGGATGTCAAGGCGCTCCTCGGCATGCCTGGCTTGGTTACCATGGAAACTGCACATGGAAGACACACATGTGCCAGCTTTGCATGTATAATAAGATGATCGCCTCCATTAATTAAAAACACATTTTGAAAATCCACCTTTCTTGGTCTTCTCTGTCATCCTCCTCTGCAGAGATTACTCATGTTGTGCTCTTTCAGTTTGCCCCCTGGATATCCATCCATTTTCATCAGACTGGGGAGGGGGGGAGAGTGATCACAGGATATAAATATGTAGAGAAATAAAAGGCAAAAGCAGTGTTGGTATTATGAAATAGCACCTGCAATTTATTTATACTTTCATTAGGATGGAAGCAGCCCAAGGGGACTGGGGCGAGTTACTTACATTTCCATGTGAGCAGCTTCCCAGGAACCCCGCAGTTGTACCTTTGAACTGACATTGAACCCGAGCTGCTCCTGTGGATATATTGTTGTTGAATCAGCTAATGGCAGAACATATGAATCTCAACTAAATGCGAGTACTTAGGAGACACAGGATGGCACCCTCGCTGCTGAAGGTCACTCCAACCCCATCCCCTTTCTATCTGCGACAGGCCACTCAGACAGAGAGAACTCAGTGGTAGTATATCTCTAGTTCAATAGGATCCATTCATATCATTTCGATGAATCAGTGTCGATTATGACCTTATCTGAGCGTCGGATACAATTCGTTAAGCCTGGTTGTTATGCTTGTTCCCCTGTTTTCTACCTGATTCCCTACAGCCAGATAATCTAGGTTGTCAGTAAATAAATATGTGATTGTATTTTCATACAGGTAATTCATTTCCCTGGAAGAGAAATGTAATTAATTTGACAAGCGGAGCTAAAGCGGCAGGGCAGAGAATGACACTCTGAGAGTGACTGTTTTATCTGAACGTGACCAGCATTGTCTGGTTCACATGAAATTATTTGCTTATTCTGAGCAGGGAGATGTTTTCATCCAGCAGGTGGTGAGCAGCAGGAATGTATGGCTTTCTGCTGTCTCCTGACTGAGAGGGAGGTGAGGGCTCACTGCGGCCTGTGAATCTCTGCGGGGGCGGGGGGGGTGCACAGCATTCACATCATCGGAGGCAGCTGAAATGTCAACCGGGAAAAAGCAGCGGGACACCGGCACAAACGTTTAGCAAGACGTCAAGAAGGCAATTTCCTGTTTAAAGTCAGAATAATTTACGGCCGAAGGATGAGTCACAAGGGTGGAGGGGGCTGAGCGTAAGTCACAACGACCTCAGCACATCTCCTGTGCCCATGTGTGCCTGCCCCGCAATCCTGCTGTCAATGCTGTCTGCCCTGACTGCAACTAATCACTACTGTATTTTTATAAACATGAAATCTCTGCTCAGCTGAACAGCAAACTCCTGCTCTTGTCTTTGAGCCACTAGAACATATACCTACAATAGTTTTCAGGATGGTGAGAAAACAGCTTCTTAACTCAGTGAGAATATCGGAAGCTGAAATACATCAAAAAGGCCTCAAACACTGATTATCAGTGGACTGCTGGAGATGCCCATGTCTGTAACACAATGCTGCTTACGCTCTCTGTTCTATTAGACATTACAGCAATGAGTAAAGTGTCTGAAAATGTATTATTTTTTATTTACATGGTGATTCGTGGCAATTCAGCCATGATACTTATTTGTGTATCACATTTATAATGATATTGCAGAATTCAAGCCTGTGTGCCATCCAACACATCATCACACACATCAAACACAGAAAAGACTATCTAACAGCAAGCACAATTTAATTCACCCTGCCCTCTAGTGACTGGTCTGAGAAATGCTCTGTTTAGAAGGAAGGAAAAGTGTCAAAGCATTGTGGGAATGAGCCATCCTGCCCTTTATGTCTGATACATGAGAGAAAATATTGCTGACGTGACTGTCTCTGAATTCCACATTAATATAAACGCTTTGATTTTTGAGGAATCTGACCATCACTCCTGATCATTAATAATTTATAAAAGAGAAACATCAACACAAATCTGTAGGCAGTAACATGACAAAAACATTATAATTCAGCAGTCAGGTGTAAGAGTGACAGTGTTACAGCAGTCAGAGCGCAAAACCAGCGTAAGATATATGCTGCCTGGTCAGACAATGCCTGAGAATCGGGAGAATTCCTAAAGCCCCCCATCCCTAAAATAGGCCTAACAACACCCCTGCTCAACCTGCAGAAATACAAAATTAATAAGAACCGTAATCGAAGCTCAACAAAATTCCCAGGCAAACCCCCTGTTAGACATTAACAACTAAAATAAAGCGTTATCTGCAATTCCTCATTTCATGCTCAGGGGGCACCATTGTAACACACAGCAACAGTTCACTTTGACACTTTGACTGGCTTGAAAAAACATAAATTGACCAGCTGTGGAAAGTAGCCCATAATGCTACTGGGCAGGTAATAGACCCACTGCCAGACCTCACTCCTGACCCCTGGCTCAGATTACAGCCAATCAGTGAGAGGTTTGGCTATTATTAGCACTGAGTCCACTGGTCAGGTTTTAAGTCTACCTGTCACTGGAGTCCAGCTCATCAGCAGTCTCTCTGAAGCGACTCATGCTGGTTTACCACTGGTCCAGTCTTAACCGTCAGCTGGATCACCACAGAGTTTTTGGGTTTGGGCCAGTTCAGTGGGATTCTGACCTCTGGAACCATAAAATGTTCTATCCTGGGACACCCAAAGGCTGGCCACTTTGGGCTGATACCCAGTGGACTTTGGGACCTTGAAGCAAAGTAGATGGCTCTGGGGTGGGGACAAAGGGTTCAGCACGTTCACCCCACACTGCAGACATGCAGCGGTCACATGGCCAAATCCCACTGGCCCACAGACACAACACACACATGAACCGGCTTACCCGGGCTGAAGCCCAAGCCCCCCCCCACCCCAGGCTACACCATCGTAGAAAATAGCAGGGGGCCCTTTGACAACTCAAATAGCGCAGAGGCCCCTGGCCATTTCAACACGCCTTTGGGCTAAACCCACCCACATCAGGCCTCCATCTAGCATGACATTCTGTGTGGGACATGGCACAGGAATGCAGTAACAGCTGCTCTGACAACCTGTCAGTCCTGTGTTTCCCAATACCTGTGTCCCCTCCGCCATTTTGGACTGTGATGTTTTTAGTGTCTGTGGGTGGGCCTTGACCACATGACCATATTTTCTCATGAAATCCCACCTCTCTCTGGGGATCTCTGGTGTTAAAGAGTCAAACCCTTTTGTATTTTACTTCTTCCGTTCTAAATTCTAGATTCTATAGAATTTATCCTCATTTTGAAAATGAACTGGGGTCACTTCAACCCCAAAAATAACACAGGGGTTATGGGGATGGAATCCCATGTGACACATGCATGTTTGTTATTCAGATAGTGGACAGCATCCTTATTCGGTGTTTAAGGATGGGAGTCAGGGCTTGATATCTAAGTGGCCGATTATGGGTTGAAGACCGCCGTCCAGGAAGACAGGGCCAGTATTCGGACGGGGCTCACAGCGTTTCAGGGCAGGTGACAGAGGAGGCTCGCTGATGGACAACTGTCACCCGTCTCCGGCGCCCCAGATGCAGTGCCCGAGCATGGCCTTTTGGGGGGGCACATGCTGGTCTCTCGCACCTTCCACTGGCAACAGAAAGCAGGGGGAGGGGCAAGTTATATTTAGTGGCAAAAGACATAGTGGTCGGTACGCCTCAAAGGAGCGCCGAAGTCAAGAGGTCGAGTGTCTGTATGGTCAAAAGTCTTCACGTCATTATGGAGCGAAGAAACCCTCTGAGGCCGAAGGCCCCATCCTCCTCGCTTCTGCCGAGCCATCTGCAATGGGTAGGGCAAGAGCATTTGTGGTCCAAAATGTCCGCTCCTCAGAGCTCTCTGATGCCAGCGGAGTTTGTGTTACGGTCAGGCTGCTTGCCAGCCTTCTCTCACAGTCTCACGAAATACTATAGGCTAATTACTCAAACCATCGCTACCTAAATGTGGACAGAGGGAAATTACAGAATGGTCTTGGAGTATACTCTGTCCCTAAGGAGCACATCAGGGGCCAAGGGAAGGAACAGTCCCAGGAGACCAGCAGGACACTGCTTGCCCCATGTGCTAGGTTCAGACTGACTGCGGAATTACTCATGGCTAAAAATCTGGTTCTGTAACAAACGCTGGTGTGCAGCTGGTATTACGCTTTCTATAGGTAGGATTGTGAGCATTGGGGCAGGAGGGAGCGGTGGCGTATGGATAGGTCAATCATCCTGACCTGGCTGGTAAGCCATCGGGAAGTAGCAGGACGAGCCTTTGGAGCAATCCGCTTATTTTAATTGGCCTGGTTTCAGTCCAACTGGGTCCAACAGTGTTGAAACCGGCCAAGGTATGTGTACAGAACATCGCGTCATGGTTCAGCTACAAACCACACAGACACGAGGGACAACAAGCTAAAGTCAGGTTCAGGCCTGCCACTGGCCGCCAGGCCAGAGGCCAGACTCCCAGTCCAGTTGCATGCTACTGCTCAGAGAAATACAGCTTTAATGCAGCAACAGGAAAATGTTTCCCAGGAAGCAGGCAGCACTGGAAGCCCAAAATAACTTATCAGCGTGGCCTAAAAGCACTGTCCGATAAGCACGTAAACTTTTCCTGGTAAAGTCCTGGGGGGGATGTGAGGCACGGGTGTACTGTCGAATGCCTGAGAAACATGCGTGAGCTAAACTGTTCCAGTTAAGAGCACCCAGCACATGTTATGATGCTTTGATGTGTCGAGCTACAGCCCCTGATTCTGACTGGTCTGCTTGGTAAACATGCATTTGCTTCTCCAAGGACTCTGGGGGTTGGTCCTTGTTTATTAAAATGAAAAACCACACAAAAAGACAAGTCAGGCACCAAAAACATGCGTTAGTGGTGATAAGGAGGAGACACAGTTATATTGTGCATTTCGACATATTGTTTGTTTCAAAATAAAGATCAGTAACATTTTGTTAAATAAAAACATGCACAATATACACAATTTCCATAGCTGGAAAATCCTTTAAATTTAACCATCACTGTACCGCATACCTTGTAAGGGGCTCAGATTAGTGTGAAACTTAACACCACTAACTAGCATTCAGGTGTGTGTGAGCAGGGAGGTGCAGGAATTCTCACGTTCGATTGGTTTAAATAACTAAGCCAATCTGCCCAGATGCGTGGGTGTTTGGAAAATGGCAGTAGAGGCTTCTGGCAAATGTGAACCATTGAACAGATTGTTTGGGGGCACAGAATGGTTCCAGAAAGCATCAGGCTCATTCTGCCTCACATCAACAATGGTTCGCTTTTATTACAGTGGATTAACTAATACTTCTAGACAAAACACCTAACATATGTGTGACCCAATAATTCTGTAACTGGTCATTAAAATGTCATGGAAAGTGCACCAGTACTGCAGAAAGTGCCCTCACTGACAGTGCAGCAAACGTGCCGTTGCACAGTTTGGCTGGCTGGCCTGGTGTCGCAACAAAGCTCAATAATTCACATTTTTGCCACCAGCACCTCAGCGCTTCAGTGCCTTCTTAGAGCAGATAAGACAGCAGGCTTGTGAAATTCATTCATCTATACTTTTCAATGATCAAAAGAGCAAAGGCTGGCAAATTATTTATCTTTGATAGGAGCCGTTTTATTGCAATACGTGAACCCTAACCATTAGGGAGTTCTTTTTTAAACCGAAAGGCCATGTTTCTCATCCTGGAGAAAAGATGTCTGAAGTGAAGGATTTTCTGCCTTTTAAGTTGACAGGTAGTCTGCCTCACTCCTGCCCCTGTGAGCTAGGTAAATCTAGCTAAATCTTTGGTTCTTCATCTACTCCTGTGAAACTTCTTGCCCTCGAACTGTCCATGCAGACTTTCAGGCCGGTGGGGCCCAGTGGAGCTGGATCTGGTTTCCACCCCGGTGTCCAGCTGCTGTTGGAGACCCCAGGCTAGGAAAATCCTCTGAAGGTCACAGCGGCCCCTGATCAGCAGATTTGCCAAAAAGCTGTACCGCCACCCCTCATAGGTTGCCTGGGCAACCGAGAGACATGACAAGAGCAGCTGTCATCATGCTGTCAAGCAGAACAGCACTGTGTTGTGTGAACTGAATGCTCTTTCCTCCGGTCATTCATTTTGCCTCAGTGTGGCAGAGAGGTGATTGGACATGTCTAGATATGAGATATGAATGGATACACATAAATAAGGAAAACAAGAGAAACACAAAGTCTTGGCTGATTTTGGAGGTTGGGGCACTGCTCACCTTGAAGCCGTGGAAACCCTTTAGGCTTTGTGTGTACAGGCTGAGCTGTTCTTGTCTCTGGAACACGGTGTAGAGAGAGACGTACTCCCACAGGCTGCAGAAAAGAAAGGGAAAACAGTCCCTCCCTAACCCGGACCAAATGACCCCTGCCCCCCTCTCTCCCCCTCCCACAGAGCTGAACTTTATTTGCACATGGATATTGCACTGATACTGTCTTTGTGTGGCTATGTCCATTTTACTTTTGATTAGATTAAATGCATTTAAACTAACGTGTGACTTTGATCGTGCATAGCCGGTTTTGTGCGATACCGACGACACCGATGCAGCAATAGAAGGCCTGCTGTTCCTCGGTGCGCCGTGAGATGTCGCCATCTCCCAGGAGCCGCAGGATCGCTCGAATTAGCTTCATGATGCGCCTGCAGTATAAAATGCGTAGCGACGTTAACTTAAAGCAATTCCTTCCATTACCTTAATTACCACATAAAAACAAAGTAAATAAACTAAAAACACCGACTGAACGGCTGGATAAATGCAAAAATAGTAAAATTATGTTTTGGAATTTGCTTTTCGCCATTTCTTATTACTGGACTGTGCGGAAACAGAAGATTTAATTTAAATACACTTATCATCCAATACATCGTCCGGACTTTTTTCTTACGGGGAAGGACCAACTTTTTGGCCGTAGCTGTGACCACAGAGGATGACACCTTTGTCGAGAAGGGAGAAGACAGACGTAGAAAATGAATCGGTACTCTCGATCCTTGAAAGGGCAGATTGCATGCTCATAACCAAAGACATATTTCAGTGTCGATCAACATCACATTCATCAGTTAATAAGATCTAAGCTACAGACCACATAACTATATACCAGATATCTATTAACGTGTTCCTATTTGACGGTATTTTTGCGTTAGCGCCAAATCACATACAGCATCCTTGCACCAGAGTGAAACGTTTCCTTTATACACATGCAGACTGCAGTGAATATGGTTCGGGCGCCGACAACCCACATTCTGGGAAAAGGGTGTGAAGAACAAGACTGTTGCGTTCAACTAATTGCAAGGAATAGGCACAAAAAACCCGAGACCTGTAACAGAACTGAGTTATGGGTAGAAATTAGTCTAAGACTAAACGTAAAACCGGCAAAAACAATGGTAATAAGCTGTAAAGACAAAAAGGTCGTTTCCCTTACATAATATTTCTGAGTAACTGCTAACGGAATTTGCATTGTTTTCTGTTTAGGTCTGGCCATAAATTATAATATTATTTTTAGATAAGTTGAGCATTCAGGCTATAAATATATTGAAACGTTTTATAAGAAGGAAAATAATGTATTTTAACTATGCAATTCCGTCCCAATACTGTAATGGTAAACAAAACCGTTTTCCTTCTTTAACGTGAGAGAAACAGCTCGTCATTTCCATATTATCATAAGATTCACAAGAAAAGAGAAAAGCAACAAGTAACTTCTTTTAGTAAACGTCTTTCCATCTGCCAGTGAATCCCAAACAGAGATTTAAACCTATGTTTTTCCATATTTCAGCCCAGATCAACTGACACCATCTTTGGATCATTTCGAAATATCCAGATGAACGGAGCGACGTTTTAAATGCGAAGCTGGCTGGGGGAGAGTCACAGACGGTCACGCTTAATTTACGCCCCCCTCCCCGGTCGATCACCTGCCCCTCGAACAGTGCACGTCACTGGACGGAAATATAAATTGATTGGGTGGCGTTTTTATTCAGATATTCTGATAATTTGCCGACCGGAAACTTAACATTTAATAGGGATGCTAATTCTTAGACCTATTATCTCGCCGTGGACTATTTAATCGAAACGTTAATCCGCTGTGCCATAAATTTGTCGTATACTGGGGGGGAGTCACAACTTTATAATTTAGATACAAAGGTCTATTTATTGGGGGATGAATGTAGCCACATTAAATATTCCTACTCTCCTGCATGCAGTAGGCCTATTAATAATTTCACTGAAAATTCTCATATTTTGCACCTCATCTTGTTGTCCTGAGATAAACATTTGGAATGGAAATCCAGAATTAGGCATACCTTTACTGCAGTCTCCAGATATCAAAGGAAAAGATTGTATGAACTATTCTTAACGAGGATCTATACCCCCAGATCCCCGCTCGGAAAATTTCACTAAGCGGGATCAACCACATCCATAACCACCGCCCCGTCAAGGGGGTGTTGTACATTTATTAAATAGGACAAAACAAGAATTATCTATTAAGATTTGTTATTTTCTGATATACTTTTTTTTCGAAGCAATGACTATACAGGCCTGTCAATGATAGTTGCTCAGAACAAAGACTTTGTTCAAAACAGCATGAATGGTTATATTTTATCATTTTATCACGTGGAAGTCAATTAAAATCGTTTATTTTGGAGAATATGGAAATTTAAGGATTAGGCCCATGTCACACACTCTCCCTTTGATCAAAAGGGTACTCACATCATAGTCTTCGCTGTCTAAAAAAAAAAATTGCGCGATTTTGTTACTCTTGCGTCCATTTTTACAACAAGCGATCTAACTTGTTGCTATCCTAACTGAAGACGCATTTCAAACATAATTAGTTCCAGAGCTTTGGAGGTCCTTTCTAGGCGTCTCTACACAAAACGTTAAAATGACACGTTTCGATCACACTGGAGCATGTTTCATATTTATAGGACGGTCAATCTAACATTATCCTGTAGTTTAAGTATAGTGTAGTACATATTATCATAAGTAATACGAAATATAATCAGTTGTCAGTTACAGTTTTCCTTTATTGGTCCCATATTGAATAGGATGCCCTTAGGTGAGGCCTATATAAACCGTATAATTGTGACACACATGCACACAAGCTCCCGGTCAGTATAAACAATGCTTTCTAGTGCAGTTGTCGGGAGGGGGGACGCCAGGATCTTTGACCCCTTGGGCGGGGCGCGCCGCGTGAATGTGCACTGACCGGCGCACCTTCGGCCGCAGTGTCATGCCTGCCCGCCTCCTTCTGATTGGCTGTCGGGACGCGTCCACGTGAACGCAATTTGATCTAGAAAGCCCGTTTTGCTCCCAAGCCGGGGTGCAGATGCCATGGCCTATTTGACCAAGCTGGGTGCTAACGAGGCGTTTATTGAACTTTGTAGAGGTTAATCTACGGTCGAAAGTTAAGATATTCACACGACGCGGCTTTTCGGAGAAGCAAGGTCACCTCTGCTCACGTTCATAAATGTTTCAGATGAATTGTACCAGGTAAGTTTGGCTGGGGTTATACATTCCAATAATTAATTAACTGCAATAGTTTGCTTTTTATGTTTGTACTTATTTTAGTTGCATCCACTTTTAGTTTAGTGCTATAGGTTTCCTTTTTCCCTGCAGCCTTTATGCACTAATGTTTCTCTTAGTGCATGAGTTAAGTCTCAAAGTATTGTTTGAGTGTTTTCTGTTTGTCGTTTACCCTGTAATAATGAATGGACATAACCTCTGCATTGGTCTTGGATTTCATCTACATATTTTTCTTTTGGATTGGTAAAGGGGCCGATAAATAACGCCCCACAGACCCGAAGCTGATTCATTAAGACGGGACGTTATTAATAGGCATCGCTCTCTTTCGGCCGAATGAGCTACTTTGGGTCGGCGTGCCGGCGTCCTCTTTCAGATGCTGTGTCCCTGCCTTTTAAAACGGGCGCATATTTCTGCAGCGCGCTTATCAGTCTGACTAGAAACCAGGAAATTATAATAAGTAGCCTATTTGGCTGGTAAAACCAGGAAGAAACACAAACTATGGACGCGTAGGTAATTTTGTTTCGTGAAATGCGGGATGAATGGATTGCTAAAGGTAATATTTTCTGTTTTCCAAACAGTAATTAATAGCCTAAGGGGAATGGAGCACTATCAGTTACGGTCTGAAAGATAAACTGAAGCGGGGGGGGGCAGTGCTTTCCGAAATGTAACTTGCAAACTCAGTGCTAAGTACTTATCAGAGAGAAACTTGAAAACTGAAATTACCAGACTACCTCCACCTTTGGTGAAGCGCTTCCAGACTGTGTAATTGAGGCTTTTTCAATATTCTGTGCTTATTCTGTGATAGGTGGCTTAACACCTAAGTGTTGCCTTATACATCAAATTTGCATTGTGCTGTTAATAAGTCATTATTTAATCTGTTTATAAGTACCGTCAAATCGATGCCCACATCCGACGAGCAAATAGACCAGTACGTCCTGATTTTTCGTGCCGATCTTCAGATTCCTCCACGGCATGTTCGACACTGATCAGTCTTTAAACACGAAAATAACCGCAAGCGGACAGTTTTACACCCCCCCCCCCCCGCTTGTGGTTCACATGGAAATAACTGTACAGTGTATACCATGACCGTGAACCGTCCTCTGTAGTGAGCTGATCACAAATGGCCATTTGGAAGTAAAATGCGAAATTAATAAACGTAGGAGAAACTCTGGCTCTTACTTGTTAGAGCGTTTCACTTCCTACTCATCGCCGTTGGTGATATACTGTTACGGGGTCTTATTATGATGCCTTAACCTTTTACATAATTAATAACGTTGAAACAACTCCATAGAATAGCTCCAGTAGTGCTAGAAAATAGGCATGTAAAAGTACGATGCCTGTACCGGACAAACTTATACCGTTCAGTCAAAGGAGCTCCAGTGTCGGGTGCTCTACTCCGGGCTTTGTCCAGCTCACGCTTTCAGACTCACGATCACGCAAGAAATCTTACGGCAAATCTGTATTATTCCATTATAAACGTAAAATTAGCTACATCAAAAGCGTTCGGGGCAGTGTGCAAACCCTCCAGAAAATTTACATGGTAAAACTCTTACTTGCATGTGTGTGCAGACTTGTCTGGAATTGAAAATCTCACGCCAGCCAGCTGACCAAAGTTGGTCTCCTACCCGCATTAAACGGTGTGTAAATGAAGCTGCTCATTTGATGCGTGTAGAGGCGGGGAGCCGGACCCATCGTGGTTTTAACGCCGGCACCCCAACTTTTATCCCTCGAATAATATTGTACATATTTTCGGCCCACAGGTTGAAGCCAGATTACAGGTGCATTTTTAAATCCCAAATTACGGATGATAATTTTTGGACTTTGAACTAACAATATTCAGATAAAGACAGTAGTTTTTACCTCAGTCAGGCCTAAGTGTTAGTGAGGGTTAGGGTATTTACGTGTTCCGCTTTGGCTGCTGCAGCTATCCATTTCTACAGTCTGCTTGCCCTTCCTTTGATGGGTAATCTATCAGTGTGGTTTGGGTGAAAACGTTTGAAAACAAACTTTGACTGAGAAGCCAGTAGCCACAAACGCACAGCTTAGCTGGTTTTACAGCAAAAGCATATGACTAAGTTACCAAGGCATATGGAAGGTTTTCACTGGAATGTTTGGTTCTTGTGTGGGCCTTTGTGCCTTGTTAACTATGCAGTGCTTTGAAGTTTCACTGTAGTTTTTCCTTTTGGTGCCTTCTTGTAAATTTAACTGCACTTATAGGAATGAAACAATGTTGCTCTCTTGTCCACTTGAGCAGCTCTTGCTGAACCCCTCTCACGCCACCCTGTAATAGCGGGCTCTCTGACCCCCCTGTGCATTCGGGGGCCTTTGCTAGTGGTGCTCCCTCTATGTTGTGGTTGTGCTCTAGGTGCATCTTCACAAACTGCACAGGCAGTGGTGGGGGCCTGCTGTTGGGACATCGCTCGTTGGTCTAAGGCAGGATTCGGTGAATGCGCTTGGTGTGTCTGAAATGAGTCTAACTCTATAAAGAAGAGCCATGGGTGGCTTAATGCCTATGCATATAAGGTACTTCACTTTTTCATGTGTACTTTTGGTCACGCACAGCATAATGCAGATTTCATCAGGGACTTGTACCAGATGGAGCCTGTGTGGCCCAGATTTACATTTTTATTTTTTTTCCCATCCAGCAGAAATCATAAACGTTGGTGTTCATTGAATAAGCATGTGCAAGGAAATTGACCCAATGTTTCCAGTAGGTGGCAGCACTGATTTTCACGGCAGAGGTCAACCGAGAAAGAATACAGGATGTGCTGTAATAGTGGTACTAAGCAAGAAACTGTATGACTGGTCGGAGGTACCACAATCTGATTTTTATTTTTTTTTCTCCATACTGTCCAGACATTAGGCTATACCGCAGCATACGGGTAATTCTATAATTACTGGTGCATTTGATGTCCAAAGTAGTCATTTTTGGAATGCTTTGTGCAAATGGCTTTATTTCTTATTTTTAGTAATTTGTTACTTTTATGGATCATAAGATGTCACAGGCCATGACATTATTATTCTTTAAAAAGCCTCTTGTATACTTTGGACAAGAAATCGTTTTTCCAGCTAATCAGTGGTTTTTATCCATCATGGATTGCTATGTAATAAATCGTTTAGAATTACTTTTTCGGTAACATTTTATTTATAAAGTGTCTAAATAGTTAATTTCATAATTGTATTACATAAGTTTAATTCTGTCAATCTTTCATCAGTTCTGTTACCATACTTAAAAGTTGGTGGAATTATCTCCTGCAACTATGTAAGCTACAGAAAATGATGTCACTTACTGATAACATTTTAAGCACATGGAGGTATGTATGCTCTTCTCTGTGAAACCTTTTCTAATCTAAAGTACTTGGACCAAGAGTTATAACTTATCCTAAGGAAAGCACCGTTGTCTGTTGATCAGACGGATGATTTAACAATGATTTGATTGGTGACACGTACTCCACTTGCTAGCGTAAATGTCTTAAGTTTAAAATTGTCAATTGTTACCTTCACTCTGACCAAGGTAGAGTAACACGTTGCCTAATTTGTCCGTAATACTTACTTATACTATAAAGAAATGTTTTTCTGAATAAAAGTATTTAGCTTGTTTGGCAGTCATTGATTTGTTAAAACAATGTTTTCAATTGTGTACTTGATTTTCTGAAATATTTGTTTTAAAAAAAAATTTAAATGCCATGTGTACCCTCAATTACACTAACACAAATTTTGTTCCTGGACAATACATGTTATTTCTTAATTGCTTATGTTGTAAAAGTATAGAAAATGGCCATT
>JAAGVU020000113.1:21473015-21518470 GCA_011763525.2 Mormyrus iriodes | reverse complement strand
TCACCTGTGCTTTTATACTTGTATGACTACTATTGGACAGTCCGAGAACGTTCTAGAAAGTTCTAAAAGTTTCTTAAGTTCTAGATAATTCTGGAAAATTCTAAACTTCTGGGCAATTCTAGCAGTTCAAGAATATTCTAGAAGACTACTCGGTATTGAATGTGAATCGAGAACAGACGAATTTCAAAATATCATTATCCTGATCACAGAAGCAAAGTTTTTGTGGGACAATAGCTATTTTCTGTTTGTTTTAGGCATAATGGGTTAGGAGAAAACACTTTGTACCCAGGAACAAAATAAAAATAAAAATGTTACATAGTGTTATAGAATTGCTCATATGGTATTTTCATACAGTATTTAGCCCTCTCCTTTTCTGGTGCGATATCATTGCTGTAGGCATGCGGTGATTGTGACCATCTGTGTCTATGGACAAAGGTAGTATGAACAAGATTCCGCACGCATGACCGACCCAAAAGCACATGTGGAAAAGTGACATTAACTAGGCTTTAACCTTTCAGCTGGAAACGCAAGGGCCATGGCACGCTGTCTGTGTAATGATGTGCTCTCTCTCTTTCTCTCCACAGCATATTAGGCTTCCTGCCCCACAAATCGGCGATGTCCGTAGATCTGGCATTGCCACTCTACCTATCTGGGGAAGAGTTGTGCTGCAGGCGGACGCCGAGGCTGGTTGAGCCTCTGAGGCCATGCCTGCACCGTTGCTCCGACCTCCGAGTCACGCCGCGACCACCGCGGATGCATGACGCTAGGGAGAATGAGGAGCATGGCAAGGTCAAGAAGCAGGTGTCCTTTGCTGACCACAAGGGGCAGGCGCTGACCATGGTCAAGGTGTTCTCTGAATTTGAGGACCCCATTGACATTCCGTGCAGCATCCCAGAATTCCTGAGCTCCATGGTCAGCCCATCCCCAGATGAAGGGCGCCTGGTCCTGGACTTTGCCCAGCCGTCCTCGGACTATGTGCAGTTCCGCCAGAGACTGGATAGGGAGCGCGTGTGTCTGGAGCACTGCGTGTTGAAGGAGAGGTCTGTTGCGGGCACTGTGAAGGTCAAGAACCTGTCGTTTGAGAAGCACGTCAATATCCGCATCACCTTTGATGGGTGGAAGACCCACGAGGACGTCGAGTGCCAGTATGTGAGGGACACCTATGGAGCATCTGACCGTGACACCTTCTCCTTCGAGGTGGGCATCCGCGAGCAGCTGCACCCACACCAGCGGATTGAGTTTGCGGTCTCCTACAAGGTTGCTGGCTGCACCTACTGGGATAGCAACCATGGGCAGAACTACAGGATCATCCAGTCAGGACTGAAGAACACTGCCCCTAGTGGCCATCAAGGGCAGGGCCTCGAGCAATTGGGCATACACTTTGACCGCTATGGCAGTCCCCGCTGCTCCCACGGAATCTTCCCTGAGTGGCCAAGCTACGCCGGGTATGAAGAGATCGGGCCGTATTACTGACTACAAAGAAGTGAGGACTTCCTTCCATGGCTTCTCTCCAGAAGAAAAGGACTCGGGAGATCAGATGGGGGTCGCGGGGGGTTCTCCAATTGTGGACACAGTGGTTGAATATTCTTGCCTCCCGCAGTCAGCAGTCTCCAGAGCTACGTCACTGTTGTACAATATATACATATTGCAACAGGTTACATCGTGTAACATGATTAGATCATTGACGCCCACTGTTACATACGTTTGGTCATCATGGTGATTGGGCTGATTTGTACTCTGTGGAATAGCTTGGGTGGATCTTGACTGTTGCAGGTTAATCTTCTGCAGGCAGGATCTCTGGTGCTTGTGATCTTGAGGTAAACATGTATTTCTGTGCCCATTGGCCTACCTCAGTCATTGGAAGTAGACATGAACTGCTGCATGTCATGAAATATATGCTCATGGGTAATAGTCATTCTTGGTTTTTCCTTAAACTCTGCAAGTTCTGGGATTTTGTAAGTCTAGCAGGTTGAGGTAGATGGTACCAGGAAGACTGCAGATGTGCTGGGGAAGACTGGATTTGCATCGGCTCTTACCTGGGGGGGCGGGGGGACCGGAGTTACCGAGATGACAGGTTGATGATTGGATTAATTGTGGTGGGCCAGTCGTGCTGGATGAACCTGCATGCCTGGGTCTTGGCATGTGGCCAGGAGAGCAGTGGGCTTTATAACTGGGTTGGAGCCGTGGGAAGGTGCCACCTGTACCACACAGATGCCACAACCTGACCAATGAGGCCAATTGCTGCTGCTGAAGGTTTCCGTCCCACGCTGCTCATCTGAGCCAGAGATCACAGTGGCTCTGCACCAAGCTGCCCCATTCTGGAGGCAAAGGAAATGTACAGGAAAGTTCTTTTAAAAATTTTTAATCTTTTTTGTTTTTTTTGTAAGTAGTTATTTCCTGAAAGTTCTGCTTTTGGCACTGTGGCATGGTTTTATCTGTAATGTGATCTAATGTAAACTTCCACCTGTTTAAAGTGTTAAGGCTGCTCAGTGAAGGTGCCTGCTGATCGCCTATACCAGTTAGCATATTTTTTTTTTTTTTAAACTGAAATGGGCAGGTCGTGTTAAGGATTCTTGCTGTTAGTGGGTTTAAATTCAATTATGAATTGCACTTTAAATGTAATGCTAATTTGAAAAGTTTAATTTCTTGCTTGGTCACAGAGGTTTGGATAAAAAAAAAAAATCGCCAAGGACTGGCACTTAAACAGTGCCGTCATTGGTGGGGTTCAGATGTGTTCAACTAGTCTAATTTGTATTGAATGAAATCACTAATTTCAAACAATTTTTAAATATCTTTTTCTAAAAAAAAAAAAAATGCTGTTTGTTGCAAAGTACAAACGGGCTGAGCGGGAGAGAGACTGGAACCCCCCTCCCCCCCCTAAATTTAGTGTCTGCTTTGACATGTACCATTTTAAATGCAATGTAAAAATGATTTCCAAAATAAAGATTTGAATCCTCCTGTTTTTTTGGTGGTGTGGCAAGATCTTGTCTGGATTGCTTTTGACTCACAGTAGGTTGTTCCTTATGCCTTAAATGATCCATAGTCTGTGTGGCTGCAGATCTAGATTTACATTTCTGCTGGTAGTATTTTCTTGCCTATCGCAATTAGTGTGGGTTGGTGGCTCACCAGCCAAGATGTCTCCACCGTGTCTTCACCTTGTGCTTCACTGGACTGTAAAGTGTAAACAGTTTATTATGGCTGACTTCTTAATCATTTAAGCACTTCATTTTGCCACAGATTTGAGGTGAATACTTTCCTTAAATTGCGTTCTCTCCATAGCTTGCAAATTTTATATTGCGTAGGAGCATTGAAATGATATTCGTCACGCTTCAGTGTTTATTAAAGCCATTAAAATTGATAAGCTTTTCAACAGTTCAATAATGTCAGGCTTTAATGAGGAATTTAACGAGGGCAGGTACCTTGTGGACTCCAGCACGGACACTAAGCCTGCTGACCTGTATTCACATGGGCAGGTTGTGTCTGATGAGCCTCGTGGCAGCTGGATCCTTCCACAGTCGAACTTCCCCTGCGGGAGAACTACCCATAAAGGTATGAACCTGCAATTGTAAAATCTGCATTATGTCCAGCAGTTAGCACTCATCTTAAACCTGTTTTTATGGTGCTATGTTACCGGTGAATTAGAGGGAATGTTTGGCTGTCTCACAACCTAAGCCTGCCACCCCAGCGAGCGACCCACTGGCTGAATTGAAACTGCACACTCTTCATTACTCCTATTCTTAGGTGATTCAGGCTGTGATCACTCTTCCAGGGACTTGAAAGTTAAGGACAGGGCACATCAAGAGGATAAGTCAGGTGCTTTTAGACAGTGGTGGTGCTGCTTGCTTCATTAGTCATATCTCACTTGTAATCAGTGCTTGGATGTAATTTTCACCTGGCTGGTAGTACAGGTGGGTGTATCAGGGACAGAATTTGGGGGAGGGAGGCAAACAGCCCTGGGTCCTATGCTCTAGGGAGCCCCCCACCGATGTACACTTTTTCTTTTTTGTAACAAAACGCATAAATCAAATATCCACTCCAAACTATATAACAATCATGGCTAAAATAAAAGGGTGGATTGCCCTCTCCTGGTGGGGGATGGCTTACTGCCTCAAGCTGAGGAGTTCAAGTATCTCAGGGTCTTGTTCACGAGTGATGGAAAAAGGGAGTGGGAGATCGACCGACAGATCGGTGCAGCGTTGGCGGTAATGCGAATACTGCACCGTTCTGTTTTGGTGCAGAGGGAGCTGAGCCAGAAAGCGAAGCTCTCAATTTACCGGTCGATCTACGTTCCTACACTCACCTATGGTCATGAACTTGGTAGTGACTGAAAGAATGAGATCGGGGATACAAGCAGCCGAAATGAGTTTCCTCCGCAGGGTGGCTGGGCTCAGCCTTAGAGATAGGGTAAGGAGCTCAGACATTCGGGAGGAACTCAAAGTAGAGCCGCTGCTCCTCCACAGCGGAAGGAGCCAGTTGAGGTGGTTTGGACATCTATCTAGGATGCCTCCTGAATGCCTCCCTGGGGAGGTTTTTCGGGCATGTCCAACCGGGAGGAGGCCCCGGGGCAGACCCAGGACACGCTGGAGAGATTGTCTCTCGGCTGGCCTGGGAACGCCTTGGTATTCCCAAAGTGGAGCTGGAGGAGGTGGCCAATGAGAGGGAGGTTTGGACATCCCTGCTTAGATTGCTGCCACCGCGACCCAACCCCAGATAAGCGGCAGAAAATGGATGGATGGATGGTTAAAACATTATAATTCATAATATCTTAAATATCTTATAATTTAAAATCTTAATTTTGGCCAATTTATCTGGTGTGGTAATGCCCCCCTCCCGCTGATCAGCAAATATTCTTAGCAACATTCCTGCCCCCACCCTGATTGGTAAGTTTTACTGCTGGCACCCTATGCTTTGATTAGGATATTATTGATGTTCTTACATTTTAATTCCCTCCCTTTCTTCATTAGGCTTCCAACAATTATTCCCCCAAATGCTCGAATAGCACTTCAGGGCCCCCAGAAAAGTTCGTCTGGCCCTGGAGTGTAATTGTGGTTTTGTAGAAGTGCAGACCTAAGGATGTACGAGGACACACTGAGGTATGTCCGTTAATGCTGGGTCATTAATGTGGTTCCTGTCCTTTTTGTGAGAAACTTCTACCCCCCACCATCTGTGTACATTTTACTTCGCTATTCCAGAATTCCCCAACAGCCCAAAGACCTGCAGTTCAGGAGCTGGTGCCTGCATATGGGCTGTGGTGTGTGTCACTTACTGTGGAAGACTGGCTTTGCTACTGGATGGACGGATGGATACACCTGTAAGATGTTGGGTGTTTCAGTTGTTTTCATGGGATTCACATGAGCAGAAACATCATCATGATGGTGTAGCACCCTAACCCTAACCCCCACACAATGGTCCAAAAGAAAATATCATTATATACTGCAATATCCTGGTGGACATTTCTCAGTCACTGTAATCACAGGAGGACCTGACATCAGTCAGCAGCCCTCCAGTTTGGGAATGGTTGTCAATGATTACTGATAAAACGTACAGTGACGAAAATTTTAGGGTGAATAATATGCATGCTAAAGTAATTTAATCTAAAATCTTTTCGGCGAAACAACTGGCATTATAGAAAAGGAGTTAGGTAGCATTACGCTAATATTAATAATTATTGGTTTATAGCCAGTTGATGCCGCAGTTTTGCTGTTCGGGGTTTATGTCAGTGGCTGCCCTGTGACAGGCATGCTGTGTGTAAACTATAGCGGCTTGCAGTGACTTGTTAGTGTTCCTCCGGACTGCTAGGTGGCGCATTTCCTTCCGTATCGCTGTGAAAGTACAAGCCAACGAAACGCGGGATGTCAGCTCGTCGGCGCCTGTTTTAACCGCGGTTGTCGGAAGCATCCTGCCCTCCTTGCGGACGGCTTGTCCCGGACTCTTAGCGGCCGCGGCCCCGGGTACTTAAGGCCAGCTTTCGGACTCCCATGGACTTCGGCTCGGCGGAGCCGTGAAGCATGGAAGAGCAGAAAGAGAACATGCGGAAGCGTGAGGACCAGAGCCGCCCGGTGAGTGATCCTCCGCGTTACAGGTACACATATATACAAAGTACAGGCTTACCTTAAGGTATGCCTTATCGAGTCCCGTCCGATCGCATTTACCTCCGAGGTCCATAGTAAACAATGTTCACTGATCGAGAGACGCCAGAAAGCGGAGGCAGTAGGACGTTAGCGGTTGTACTGCTTGGTGTAACAGGTCCGGGAGAATGGGCAGCACTGCCAGCCGTATAATCTAAACTGTAATACGCCATGCTTATAGTAATGTATATGTGATTGGTAGCTACAGTATCGAGATACGCCAAAATTGACTTGCGTTCGGGGGTGCCGGTCCCAAATGTGAAACCAAGTCGATGCAAAGCTGTGTTGATGGAGTTTGTATATGATTATCGCTACGGTTAACGTGGTAATCTGAATTAATTTATTGATTTATGTGAGGTACTCTGTTGTAGTACTGTGTATACGGGTGTCGTAATCATTTTTGGACTCCACCTGGGTGCTGTCCAGGTCATCCACTGTAACCATGGTGACATGTCAGAAGCAGCCGACTCAGTGCCTGTCTGCCGCTGTCGATCCCCCTCCCCCCCCCACCACCAGGTCGAGCAGTGCAGTGTCAACCCTGCCACCCCACCCTCCAGGGGTGAATTCAGCGACCCCGTGTACAAAGAGATCGCCGTAGCTAACGGGCACGTGAACCGCATGACGAAGGAGGAGCTGCGAGTGAAGCTGGCAGAGCTGAGGCTGGATACCAGGTGTGTCTTTGGGGGCTGGTTGGGTGGGGCTGACCGCCCCTGTCCTTATGGGTCCGCGAGTGATACTCACCCTCCCTCTCGCGTCTCAGGGGTGTGAAGGATGTGCTCCGGAAACGTTTAAAGAGCCACTGGAAGAAGCAGAAGCTGCAGCAGTCGGTGGCAGCTGGAGTGCTGACTGACACCTACTATGACTACATCTGCGTGGTGGACTTTGAGGCTACCTGCGAGGAGATCAACGCCCCCGACTTCCAGCACGAGATCATCGAGTTCCCCATGGTGCTGATCAACACACGCACGCTGGAGATCGTGAGTCTAAGCGGAGCTCCTTGCATTCGATTGAATTATTTAAATGATGGTAAAGATGTTTAGCACAAAGACAGTGGATTTCCAAAAATGCAACATACATGGAGTACAGGGTGGTGTATGAATCAAATTAATATGGGTTAACGCATGTAGGTTGGGATAAAAACGGTAGCATAGAATGGCCTTTCGAGAATGTGCTTTGACATTGTCTGTGCAGAATCGTCCTTGGATGAAAGGGCCTCCACTTACCCTGATTATTAAATCAATAAAATTAAAACAGGAGCCAGTGTAGTGGAAAGGTGGGTTATTAGGTCACACACCTTCTGCATTTTACTCCACACTGTAGGTTCCCTGCACTGTGTCACATAGTCATTTCACAGTATTAAACCTCATGTGCCTTGGAGCTCAGTGGTGGTGTTTGTTTCATTGGTGCTGTCAGGTTGTTTTGTTTAATGGATCATTAAGTGGTTCCAAGGTGCTGATCCGAATGACAGTGTCCCGGGCCAGCTACTATCCGCATGCAGGCAGTTGCTGTTTCAAAGGTATTTCATATAAGCAAGACTGGACGTGACCTGATGTCTGGAAAGTGACTGAGGCCGTGAGAGATGGTCCTGCTGGGCTGTGGTCTTCTCTTGGGTGCAGTCTCCAGCTCTGTGCCTCCTAGCATTCTGTGGATGTCCTGGTACTGGTGTATGGAGACACAAAATATAAGTGAAGAATGTAGCAGGACAAAGTAGAGGTACAGATCAGCCTTTGACAGTAAGACAGTGCACCCTTGCTGAAGTGTCCCCCTTTTAGGTGACCTGGCCCGTCCCAAGACCCACCTGTGCCTCTGTTCCCCTTCTGCTTCCAGGAGGACACGTTCCAGGAGTACGTGAGACCAGTGGTGAATGCTCAGCTGTCCGACTTCTGCGTGAAGCTCACTGGAATAACACAGGTGAGCCTCCCACTGTGTTATGTGGTAATGTCACTCCTGCGGGCACCTGCCACCCATCTGACCCCCCCCCCCCTTTTCCCTTCCCAGGAGATGGTGGACAACGCAGACATTTTCCCTGATGTTCTGGGTAGAGCTGTTTTATGGCTTCAGAAGAAGGAGCTTGGAACAAAGTACAAATATGCAGCTCTGACAGACGGGTATGGCAGGGGGCATCAGTGGCCCACACCCTTATTTCTCAGGCTGTCTCTGTGTGCCGTGGTGCAGTCGTGGTTAAGGACTTAGGACCTGAAGGTTGTCCCAGAATGGGCCCTACTGTATTACCATTTGTAAGCAGCTTAACATGAGTTACTCCAGTGAAGTATCAAGCTGTGTTAGTATTATAAGCTAAGAAGTCGCTTTGGATGAGGACGCCAGCTCCACAGTAAATGGCTCTTCAGGCTGAAGGTGGTGGTGGTCCTCAGAGATCCCTAACGCTTCCCTCCACAGGTCTTGGGACATGAACAAGTTTTTGAAGCTTCAGTGCCGCATCAGTGGAATCCGCTACCCCAGGTTTGCCAAGAAGTGGATCAACATTCGCAAAGCCTATGGCAACTTTTACAAGGTTTGGAGTGAGCCGAGCAGCGTGCTGCTGAGTGGGGGCAGGTTGTTGTGGTGTGAGACATTAACCCGCCCCCCCCGTCTGTCCAGGTTCCCCGGACCCAGACCAAGCTAAGCAGCATGCTGGAGAAGCTGGGCTTGCGCTATGAGGGCCGGCCTCACTGTGGCCTGGATGACTCACACAACATTGCACGCATCGCCCTGCGCATGCTGCAGGATGGCTGTCAACTCCGCATCAACGAGCGCATGCACGCTGGCCAGCTGACAAGCGTGCCCAGCTCCGCCCCAGTGGAGGGAGCTCCGCCCCCATATAAACCCGGAAGTCGGGATTGACTCCAGCCATTTCCCAACTCACTGCCACCCCCAATCAAGAACTAACATGTGATACCTTAATTTAATTTTGTGCCAGGAGGTGGGAGTGTGGCCAATGGGTGCAGTCTCCATTTAACACACTTTCCAAGATGTTTTGCTAATGTGGGTTAAACCGTACACCTGTAGTTTCTGGGATAGACTCAGGACCCCCATGACCCTGCATAGGACAAGCTGCTATAGAAAATGGATGGATAGATGGATTTTCCTATGGTGATCCATTTGGGGGCAGAACTGCTGTTTTTTTTTTTTTTTTCCCCCCAGAATTCTTCACCGTGGTGGTTTTAATGTGCTTTAAACTGTCAATTAAAGTAACGGTACATTTAGTAAAAACACAGCAGTAATTACTGATGAATATGTTGTTCGAAGGGGCATGTTTTTCTGTTTTTTAAAGACATCAATTTTAATAAATGTGTTCAAAGCTTTCAGGAAAAGCCTGACCCGGTTCCTGTGGCAGCCTGTCAGTGACATAGCCGGTTATAGACTGACGCTGCCTTAGCGGGCCGTGTTTGGGGGTTAGGGGTGCTCTCCCTCCCTCGTGTGTGGTTGTCATGATACTTGGTACTTGACCATGGCAAGCAGTGCTTTCGGATATACAGCAGGGAAATTGGGCTGATTACAAACAGTGACCCTACCTCAGCACAGTATTTACTAGCAAACTCTGCTTACATGTTAGAGTACGCAGGGGTGGTACCCAGGAGCACTGTAAGAGGGGAAGAAGTTAGGACAATTGCAGGGGTCCCAAAAGAAATTTGGAACATAATTGGATAAGTCTGAGTTGGGGGCCCAGTATGTTTAGTGGCACCCCTGCTGGTGTCATGTGACCTGTTCATATTAAAACCAGCCCTTTAAATGGACAAATGTTCACATTGCAGTTAGGATTTACCTGTATTGATTTGCACTGCACCTGACATACGTCCCCTGTCTAAAGAGGCATGTGGGCTGATGGGAGGTGGGGGGGCGGGTGGGTGAACAGGTTTGTGTTCTGCAAATAATTGCAAACTGGGTTATGTCCAGACTGGGTCATATCATTGTGGTTGGGGATGTTTGTCTTACTTTTTTATCTTATGTAAAGTGAATTTGAGTTGGTATTGGGGTTGGCCATCTGTGTCATGCTGTTTGTGTAACCTGTCTGCAGTGGTTTATATTTTATATATTACATAACCAGTCTGACCTGATAGTAATAGTGCAGTTTCATTGATATTAAGCATGTACTTTCGCCTGTTTAAATATTCAGAATTATGAAATCTGGCATGGAAAAGAGTAGATCTTTCTACAGTCCAAAGAGGGATTCCTGGATGTCTTATGCCAGGAAGCTAGTAGACAGAGTCAAGAGGATGAAATAGCTTTAAATATAATTAATGGCACAGCAAAGCCACTCTGGCTTGCCGAAGACAATAAGGAGGGGACTGGCGGGAACCTTGTTAAAGAGAGTTTTTCTACGGCCACCAGGCGGCACTTGGATTCCGACTGCAGGTCTCCAGGCATGAGACAGGCAGAGATATGGTACCTGTGCCCTGGGCTTTACAATGAACACAAAATGCTGTGCCATGCAATGCCCATTACATCATAATAAAATAATGGCTGCGTTTAAATACATTCATCACGACTTACAGTAGGATATGTGTGATGTGTTGATGGCACACAGTAAAAAGTGAAATTAAAGCGGGTGATTCGGGGTGAATCGTCACGCACCGAGTCATTGCAAAGATATTCCGCTCCGCCGTGTGCCCTGTGATTGTATCGCCCTTCCGTATACATACGTGCAGTATCCACTGCGCGGAGACAAACTCTCAGTTGTCATGCACAAAAGGCTGTCTACCAGTAAAATGGACGTTAACGCGGATTATTAATGCCGTAATACATTTTACTGTATGTTACTGGAAAATAAGATGGGGGGGGAGGCGTATTTAAAATAAGTCTTTTTCTATCAGAGCGAAGGAGTAACGGAGCTTCAGAGTAAGCGGGAGCGAATTTGTGGATAGTTTTAATGCAATTTCCATTCATCAAACAGATCGGCTCTTAAAAAAGAGAAATTTGAAGGGCAATCCCCGACGACCTAAGAAAAGCGACGTCCGTAAGCACGGAAAAGAAGAAGAAAACCTGGAATCGGGAGCGTCTCGTCCTTAAGAACAGTTTGGGGCGACGCTTCTCCCTCCGCCCTTCAGGGATAAAGCCGCCCGGCTGCACCGCCCCCGCTGTCCTCCCCCCGGTTCGGGGAAGGTGGGCTGTCTGCTCTGACGCAGTGCTCTCCGTTTAGGCTTTGCCGCTGCCGCACCCCCCAGCCCAGAGCGAAGTGCGCGGCGAGGAAATCGCGGCTACAGCCGGCGCCTGTAGTCCCACCGGAGTCGGCTCGTCCCGAGCCGGGAAGCGTGTGGCTGCCGCATCACCGGAGGACGCGCACGGGAACTGGGTCCTCGCTCCGCCGCTGCGGTAGGTGTCTGTTGTTCTCTGTTCCATGGCGCAGGAGGAGGGGACGCACGAAAAGCCGCTGGCCCACCGCCGCCCTGTTAATGCGATCGCAAACGCAGACGTTTTCTCCTGCCCAGGCGGCTTTGCTATCCTAGCCGTTAGTAATGCTGACTTTGTGACGGCTGCCGTGCAGAGCAGGGCTACTGGCGAGGTGCTGGAACAGGCTGCCATGCTGGCCGGGTAATAGATGATCTCTCTCAATGAAAGCAAGGAGGAGGGGTCTCTCTGCAGCACCATGGCCGACAAGGAGAGCAATCTGAGGACGGCCAGGCTGTGGAGGGATGCGGCCCTGCGCTCCAGGAAGCTTCGGAGCAACCTCCGGCAGCTAACTCTCAGCACTAAGAACAATCATGAAATAACCCTGCCCGATAATGTGGGTGAGATCGAGCTGCTCAACCTGGGCAACAACTCCCTCCAGGAGCTGCCCGGAGGGCTGGCGGCTGCCCTGGCAAACCTGCGCATCCTCGTCCTCCGCCGGAACCGGTTTGTCGCGGTCCCACAGGCCGTGCTGGAGCTCGCCCAGCTGACGGAGTTGGACCTCAGCCACAACTGCCTAAGCCACCTCCCTAATGACATGGGCCTGCCGGTGGGCCTAAAGAAACTCTGTTTCAGCCACAACAAACTCCAGAACCTGCCCTTGTGGGTAGGAGACTTGCAGCACCTGGAGGAGCTGGACTTAAGCTTCAATGAGCTTCGTGGCCTTCCTGCCAGCCTCACACGTCTCCGCCGGCTGCGTACGCTGGACGTGGACCACAACAAGCTGAACCACTTCCCACCAGAGATCCTGGCCCTCGGCGACCTGGAGGAGCTGGACTGCTCCGGGAACAAGCTGGACGGGCTTCCCAGTGGCATCTCCGCACTCCAATCCATCAAGATCTTCTGGTTGAGCGGCACGCTGGTGGCTTCACTGCCTAAGGACTTCTGCAGCTTGGTCAACCTGGAGAGTCTGATGCTGGATAGCAACTGCCTAACTACATTACCGCCATATTTCGGCAGGATGCAGAAGCTCAAAATGCTGAACCTGTCCTCCAACGTCTTTGAGGAGTTCCCTCCTGCAATTCTGGAGATCGTTGGCCTGGAGGAGCTCTACCTGAGCAGAAATAAGCTGACTTTTATTCCGGAGGAGATTGGCCAGCTGTCCAGGCTTGCCAATCTGTGGTTGGACAATAACAGAATTACATATCTGCCGGACTCCATCGTGGAGCTGGACCAGTTGGAGGAACTTGTCCTACAGGGTAACCAAATTGCGATTCTACCAGACAACTTTGGAAAGCTTGCCAGGGTTAACATTTGGAAGGTGAAGGACAACCCTCTGATACAACCCCCTTATGAAGTGTGCATGAAGGGCATCCCCTACATCGCGGCCTACCAGAAGGAGCTAGCCCATTCCCAGCCCGCCGTCAAGCCCAGGCTGAAGCTGGTGCTGATGGGGAAGAAGAAGGCTGGCAAGACCAGGCTGAGACAATGTCTCGTCAGTAAGCCGCAGGATGACTACACAGTGACGAACACAGGGATCCACGTGACCAACTGGGTTGCTGATGCTGCCCGTAGTCTTACCTTCATCGTGTATGATCTATCAGGGAAGAAAAACTATGACCTTATCAAGCCTTTTTTTCTGTCCCCTGGTGCTCTCTATATCTTGGTGGTGAACCTGAAGACCTATTTTCCCAGGAACTTTTATACCAACGTGGGGTATTTCCTCCATCTGCTGGGTGCCAAGGTCCCCCATGCGGTGGTGTGTCTTGTGGGGACGCACGTGGATCAGTGCGAGGAGGAGGAGGTGGAGGAGAAGTGTCTGGACATTCACCGGCAGATTGCATTGCAGGAGACTCGGGACACCGAGTTCCTACGGGGCCTCGCCCTGCAGGTGGACCAGGCGCTGGAGCAGGGCTTTGACATTCGGACATCCAGCCCCCATGTCCTCTTCTACGGAGTGACGGACAAGAACCTGCGGCGTAAGAAGGCCCAACTGCAGTATCTGCTGAACCACCGGCTGCAGATCTTGTCCCCTGTGCTGCGCGTCAGCTGCGTCGGCCCGGCAAGGGACGTGAGCCGTCTGCGAGAGAAGCTCGTGTCCGTCGCTGACCACAGGGAGATTTTTCCCAACCTGCACCGTGTGCTGCCTAAGTCCTGGCAGATGCTGGAAGAGCTGCACTTCAAGCCCCAGAACCTGTGGTTGTCTTGGTGGGACTCTGCCCGCCTGGGCCTCCAAGCGGGACTTACAGAGGATCGCCTGCAGAGCGCCTTGTCCTACCTGCATGAAAGTGGCAAGCTGCTCTACTTTGAGGACAGCCCCACGCTCAAGGAGTACGTCTTCCACAACCTGCCGCGCTTCATTGCCATCCTCAACGTCTTCTTCCAGGGGGACCCGTCTGCTATGCTAGAGAGGCTGCTGGCTGAGGGGGTGGAGACCCAGGGCGACCGGGCCAGGGAGGCCCAGCTGCAGCACCACGTGGAGGGCTTCCTGCTGTACGGTCTGCTGCCATCACATATCATCCGCTTGCTGCTCCGGCCACTAATTCAGACCCAGCAAGACCTCCAGCTCATCCTGGAACTTCTGGAGAAGATGGGTGTGTGCTACTGTGTCAACAAGCCCCGCAGCAAGCCGCTCAACGGCGCCACTGTCTGGTACAAGTTCCCCAGCTATGTGAGCAACGAGGACCCACACGCAGAGGCTTGGGTGAATGGGGGTGGCGGTGTACCGGGACAGCTGCTGTCTGTGGAGCAGCTGCAGGTGGAGTACAGCTTTCCCTTCTTGCTGCCGCCAGGCCTCTTCGCGAGATACAGCGTGCAGATCAACAGCCACGTGGTGCAACGCTCGGATGGCCGCTGCCATGTCTTCGCCTACCGCGGCAAAGTGCCCGTGGTGGTGACCCATCGGCCGTCCCGCTGCCGGCTACAGGCCGAGACCCTGTCTATCGCCAGCCACGCCTCCTTGCCCAATATCTGGACGGCCTGGCAGGCCATCACCCCGCTGGTGGAGGAGCTGAATGCCCTGCTGCAGGAGTGGCCGGGGCTCCACTACACCGTGCACATCTTGTGCTCAAAGTGCCTGAAGAGAGGGTCCCCCAGCCCCCACGCCTTCCCAGGTGGGTGTCACGCTTATGCCAGTGATGACACTAGACAGGAAGCGGTCTGGGCTTTGAGCAGAAATCCTTTTGTTCAATGCTGTACAGAAAGAAGGATGTATGGGTTCTGTTTGCTTGAAAGGAAGTGCTGGTTTTAGCTGTAGATGTGTTCCTCTAGGGGAAATCCAGAGCACTCTGTGTGTGTGTGTGTGTGTGTGTGTGTGTGTGTGTGTGTGTGTGTGTGTGTGTGTCCACAGGGTATCTGTCCTGGAGCAGGAGAGCTGTCTCAGTCTCCATAAGCATGTCAACTTGTAGATTAAACACTGAAAGCATGCTTTTGCCGGAGGTGGCTGTGTCGAGTCCGATCAGCCTCACGGGCGGTTGGGGGAAGGCGTGTATTTTTATCCATGCAGGAGCAAACGTTCTGACAGTGTGGTCCGTGTTGCTGCTGTTATGCGCACATGTGACCCTGTATGTGTGTATGGTATGATGTGGGAATGGGTCTGTGTTTTCGACTGTGCCTGGCTGTCAGCCTGGTTCAGCAGCGACTGGACCTCGGTCCGTGATTCTGGTGTTGGCTGAGAGGTGTGGAGCCAAGAGGGGCCTCTGGCCTTCGGAGAACAGCAGCGCACTCTGTAAATAAAACACAGTCAGCTTGAGCGGGAGGCTAAACAAAGGCCTGGTGTCTTGGGTGGGGGCTGCAGCCACACCTAGACACACACTACTCGGACTCCCCGGAGCACATGGCAAAATCCTGCTCGGCGAGCCGGGATGTCGCCATGGAAACAAAACAGTTTTTGAAATTGCGGGCCTGCGCGTTAGATTGAAGACCGACCGGCACGTTTTCGCATCCATATCGCCTCCTTTGAAAAGTCTGAGCTGCAAATCCAAGGAGAATCGAGGGTATTCCTAAAGGATGTGGGTGTGTAGCTGTATGGTTATAGAAATAATGCCCGTAACCGTCTGCCGGCTGGACTGGCCAGCTGAGAGGCTGGCTCTCGTTCCGTGCTATGGGCGTAACCGCTCGGGCAGGCCCTGGGGACTGAGTTCTGCTGCTGCAGTTAATACCCACTGCAGATGTGCATTTCATGCCTTGCGATGTTCCATCTGAGCTTCAGGACTACAGTGAGTGTGAGAGTCGGCTCAGAGCAGCTGAATTACACATGGGCAAACTGGGCTTAATGTGCATGGTGCACTGGCATGTGGAAAATTTACAGGGTCCAAAATGATTTTCTTGGGGTTGAGGCGTGTCTGCCTGTCATGTGACTCATGGTTTTGTGACGTCTCTGTCCTTTCTTGGGATGAGACAAATCCGGTCAAACTCAGCTCTCCTGTTCATGTGACATAACTGATCACATTGCTAATCCCTTGTCCTGGGGTTAAAGAGATCCCCTTTGGGCTGGCCCGGGCTTCTCTGCTCATGCTTCTGACTGCAGCTGAGGATGGTTTGTGGCTCACAGTGAGGTCAGGCACCTTCCTGGGGGCATACAGGATTAGTGTCGCCAAGGAAACATCAGAATTTAGGCTTATAATAAAAAAATACACTTAGGGTCGAGATCAAGCTGCGTGTGCATCTCAAACAGAAGAAGTAGGCCTTGGAGGTCCATCTGCCTGCAGGTAGAACGTTCTGAACTACCTTTCATGTCCTCAGAAGGCAGCTGGCTGCACCATGAATTAATGTTTAATTGCTGTAGTTTACCAACTGTGTGCTTCGATTTTGTAGCTTTCTGAAGCCTGGCCTGATGTAAAGAGATTTATACAGATACACTTTACCTTAGTCGTGCAAATTTATGCCCCTTCCTTCTCTAGAAAACACCGTTTTGCTGACTGTTTGGAATTCTGGGAGTTTGCCGCAAACTCAGTCACCGCGAGCTTGTCAGTACGTGTCTCCATGCAGATTCTCTGTTTCCCACCAAAAAAGCCTGCAGGGTTGTGAGGATGCGCTGGTGCCCTGGGTCTTGTTTGTGTCAGCAGTATGTGTTACACTGGGTTTTTGCCTAAAGGCAAAATGCAGACCCATCTCCTGGTCATGAGGACACCGTCCTGTGGTGGGCTGGCATGAGATAAAAGCGAGCCATCAGTCTCCTCACTGAGCCAGGCTGAAGGCTTGGCCGGGTTCCACCAACCCAAATCCCTCTGCTGTTTCACTTCAGTGATGTGCTGCTGGGCCACAGTAAATTCCACAGTGATGTTTGGAATGGTGTATTTCTCTTGTAGGCAGTTAATTGCTTGGTGTATTTTGCCGACATTTTTATCAGCACGTCACGCAGACAGAAATGCTTTGTGTGAGGGTAGGTGCTCGTCTTAATGTTTATGAAGTATGTTGATAATGTCACAGTACCTGCATCATGTGGCACTACAATGTGTCTCGGCCGTCTGTCGATCTGGACGGAGAGATTAGTTTTTTGTTTGCGCCGTTTTTTCCTGTTTTTTTTTTTTCCGAGTTCTGTTTAGCTTTAACTCGATCTGATCGTTGAAATTCTTATCTCTGTTTGACTTTGTTGGTTTTAGTAATATTTTTGTTTGATTTTGAGTTGAATCATAGTTTTGGTTTCACACAAAGGCTTAGTTTAGTCCTAGTTAACAGCAGTAACCTTGGTAGCAGGAGAAGGGCCCAGCAGGGTAAATCTGGGAGGGCGTCACATGGCACAGTGGAGGGCGCGTTACAGGGCCGAGGCTGGAATTCCAGGCCTGGAGCTCAAGCCCACCACCCCCCCCCCCAAGCCAGCTGGTGTCCTCTGAATTTAGACCCTCCAGACCTGGCTGGGTACAGGGGAAGGGTGGGGGGCTTCTCCATGCGTTAGGAGGTCTGCATGTCACAGGGTCGCATTTATGTCAGTGTAAAGGGGCCGTTTCAGTACTACACACCCAACTTTAATCACATAAGTGCTGCCTGTAACAGCCCGGACTGTGTACATACACGCAGATGCAGAAGCACGCACATGCACACGCACACGCGCGCGCACACGGAGATATATGCACCCACATACATGCAACTTCAAAAAATCACTCAGCCTTTTCTAGGTCTAGGTGATATCTCAGAATCCTTTAATGATGTGGATTACAAAGCATTGCACGGAAACACCTACAGATCTTGCAACACAGAGGTCAAGAGAGGCCGGCTCCTCCCCAGGTTCTTTATGGCTGCTCTGACTTCCCACTCTAGCCCTTAGTGTGTTTCTACGTGCAATAACCCCAGATTCCCCCTGAATGACGGGGCTTGGTATGTCCCGGCAAGATGTTTTGCCTCCAGCAGTAGCTGGTGAGAAAACCAAGCCTTAGCTTTCGGGAAAGGAGGGATCGTTATGCTCCACCATGCACTCTGCTTTAACTCTCACTGATGTTTGTCTGTGGCTGATGGGATTGGCTGTTTGCTTGTGGGGGGGGAGGGGTGTCCAGTTCAAGCTGCCCGCACTATCATGTGGCAGACACAGCTGATCGGTTTTAACATGGTGCCTTGAGGTTAGTTGCTGATAAGTTAGAGGACTAATAGGGAGACCTTCAGATGCATGACTGTGTTAGTGTTACACTCCAGCAGGTAATCGGCTCGTTAAACCTGTTGCCCATGGAATTAACATTAAACCCAGCTTGTCGTCCCCATGGAGGCACAATTTTACAAGGAATACAGAAGAACGTGTTGTGGTTTTTTGGACTAACTGTGCTCTTGTATGTCTTTGATTGTTTAGTTATTACAGCATGGCTGATTATCGTATTGTTAATGACAAAGAGTTGGACCTGTCCTTATGCTTAGCAGTGAGTCATGGCAACCACTCCTCAAGCTTAGTAATGTTCTGGTCACTAGTCACTAAGTTTGTTCAATCCAAAGCCACTTGGTCACTCGACCACACTCAGGCCAGATTGTTAAACAGTGAATTATTATTACTATCATTACCAGTAGCAGTGGACTTAGTAATGCTACGTCTGTATAAAGCTGCTTTTTGAGAGATGTCAATCTTGCTGGTCATATGACACTTAGGTTACCATGGCAACAAAGAGGCTGGTGCATGTTATAATGCAGTATCACCTTTAATTAAGCAAAGTGCCCCTTTTTAGGATGGCAGGGGTCCTGTGGGAGTAGAGGGTGGGGATTGGGCTGAGCCAAGTTGGCAGTCCTGGTTAAAACGTCCTCAGTTTATGTGCTAAAACAAATACTGACTTCACTGATTGAGCTTGCTGCCGAACCCAAGATGGCCTCCTTGTGATACGATTCCACAAAATGCGTCCAGATTTCCTTTTAAAGGGTTTAAGCAGCTGGTTGTATAAATTATGCTTGGCCACTGGGCAGCCGGCCCAAGCTCTCTCTGTATGACACACACGCAAACCCTCCTGCCGACTCACATGCACTCTCACTCCCTTCTCTAAGGGCCATAACAGGGTGTAGCTTTGGAACTCCTGCTAACTTCCCACTGGCCAGGTCAGGTCCGACTCCACATCCCAGAGGGGTTAGGGAGAGAGGGGGGGGTGCAGGCTGCTGCCCAAGTCCTGAGAGGGCTTTCTCTCCAACCCCCCCTTCCCACAATGCAATACCCAGGTACATCACTGTGAGGAGGCGTTTCCCTCAAGGAACTAACCTGCAACTGCGTCAAGGTGATCACTGTCCAGTGTCGGGCTCACAGCTGTAATAGGCTTGTGCACTGCATTGTGGGACATTTGCGAAAATGGCTTGCTTCCATCCATGTGATGGACAGAATGACCATTCGAGATTTCACAGTGGGAAAATGTCACCAAATTTCCAGGAAGGACGGAGTACTTCGGACTTGTAGGGGCTTGTGAGTCACTATGTGGGGAAGAAGTGGTCTGGACGAGTTACACGGGCCTGCACAGAGTATCTGTGTGTGTGTCTGTGTGTGTGTCTGTCTGTGTGTGTGTCTGTGTGTGTGTGAGAGATCTTTGATGACATTTTGAGCCCTAACATTACTTAACCCCAATGTCATGATTTTAAAAAGCATGATTCAGGTTTTTTTTTAATGTAACTTTTTTAATGGCATTTCCTTTTGTCACACTGACATTCCAGACATCCAGGCTGACCACATAATGGTACCGCTCTAATAGCTGGAACAGGAAGCTGGTGGGTGGGTCTCTCTCAACTGATTGGTCGGGTAGGCAGCTTTTCCTGGCTGTTGGCCAATCCCGGAGGAGACTGCTGCTGAGTCTCCTGTATCCATGCAGTGAAGCAGAGAAGGCAGCAGGATCTTCTTTCTGAGGTTGTGTGCTTTGTGAGGGGGGGGGGATATTTTGAGCTATTACACATCATCAGTGAGATGGGGGGTGTGGGATTGTTTAGATGCCAGCCATCATGGGATTCCTCATTTCAGAGAGTCTGATGGTAAGGATGACATGTTAGGGAGCACCGCTGGGGTGGAGCTGTACAGGCAGCACCTTTGTTTTTGTTCTTTTATTGAGACTTGCCGCACCACCATCAGATCAGCAGTCTAATCCCTGAGGAGGAGACTAGCAATCCCATTACATCACCAATCCCAGCACTACCTCATCCTGGCAGGGGTGGGGAGGGGGGAGGGTGTCAGCATGTGTGCATTTAGGAACACCTTGAAGGGGCTCCTTACCTGCTTGCTCAGGATATCCATATGAGCAGAGCTGTTCCTCCAGGATATTCACAGCCTTCACAGTCTAGGCCCTGAGTTCAGGAGATGCCTTTCAGTGCTACGGTGTCCTGACGGCTATCAGGAATGCCTTTGATCTTTCCTGCACTTTTCGTTAAGCAGAAACCCGAGCTAAGAGCAACTTCTTTCATTTCCCATAATGGGGGGGGGGGTTGGCGTTTGGCAAGCCTGTGACTCTGTCTCTGTTTCATACCTTGTTGCCCCACTCTGATTCCCCTGCCCCGTCCCTGAAAGATTTATCCCACCAAGTGTTCATTTTTAGTCCAAGCAATTGCAGTGGTGTGTGTGTGTGTGTGTGTGTGTGTGTGTGTGCGCGCTTTCCACTCTGCCTCTCCTGGAGCTTTTTGGAGGCTTCATCGCCAGATGATTTCGACTGCAGTGGGGTGATGCAGAAGGACCAGTCAGAGGGTTTGGGGCCACTGCGGGTCAGATGACGAGTGAGCCAGTCTTGTAACCTGCGATCAGCTGTTGGCATCTCCACCTCCTCCATGTGCTCTTTGGGCTGGAGAACATCTCCGCTCTGGTCTGAGCTTTGGGCAGTTTCATGGCCTTGGGAGGCCTTGGGAGTTCTTGGCTGATTTATTTGCCCTTTTGGGTGGTCGGCACATCTACTCTCACGTGAACCAAAAAAGAATCACCTCAGTCTAATTTCTGCCAGTGTGCTGTCACCCCCATGAATCTTAAGTGTCGGTCATATGATTTGTTTGTGTCCCTTTACTGTCCCCAGATATGGAGGATCCTTTCATCTGTTGACACTTTAGCTTCATGGTACCGGCCTCTGCCGTATGACATCAGCAATCACTTTGGGCTGGGTCGTGCAAGGTTCACATGGCACTAAGACACCATATCGATCTCACCACTCAGCAGCAAAGCCTGTGCATTTTGTGAGATGTCAGCATTTCAGCTTCGAGCACAGCTGCTAATTTAGTTTTTCACTCCACAACAAATCACTAATTGGGTCTAAGGCTCAGGAGGGGCAGCTGCCCATGGAGCAGAAGGAGCCATGAAGCATGATGGGTTTGAGACAGTGACGAGGCAGTTGGAGATTAAGAGATGGGACACCTGCCCCTGTGGGTCAGTCCTGTGGTCTCACGGGGGGGCGCTTTAAATCAGTTGCGTTCCCTCATTCATGTAGATGGACCTACAGCATCTCCTTACAGAAAGGCAAAAGTCATTTCCGTTTTTGCCTAGGGCAGCATTCTCACGTTACCAGCCAGTATGAGCGGGCTTGCATCCAGAGTAAACAGTGAAAAACGAGCCTGAGCACGACTGTACATACAGCGAGGGATTCCACAGACTCATCTGTGAGCTGTCAGGGAGTTCACCCTGGTCCCAGACTTGTGGTAAGAGTGTGATACACATCTATCAGGCACATGAAGCAGAGGCTAATTCTGTCCGTGTTTTCCTAGCACATCCCCGCCAGGAGACAGGATGCTAAACTCAACCCTGCTTCATTTAGTGAGCCAGCTGTGCAGTTGCAAGCTATCCGAGCAGCTTTTAAGGAGCGGTTCCATGGTGCAGGACCTCATAATGGTCACAGCTAGCTCGGGGGGGCTGGGCGGACTCCAGGCATCTTCCGGAAGCCTCTTTCTGGGTGTTCCCGACTAGCTGACAGCCCTCATGTCCCCTCCCAGAGTAAAAGTACAGCTCTAGGCCCTCTGCTTGCTTTTTCTCACACTCGTGCACCCGTGGAGGTCTCCATGGCAACGCCCGCCCAGGCCAACTGAGTTCTCCTTGGACCGCTGCCCCAGCTCCCAGAAAGCACGCAGCACATTCCTCAGGCATCTGGCCCGTGTCTGGAGCCGCACGTCAAACAGGACCCAGCCTCTTTTGGAATGTCGTCCTGCACCGCCCCCCCCACCTGGAGCTCAGGAGAACGCAGATGACTTGAATGATGGTGGAAGCCTTGTGTTTCCTTGTCAGGCCTTGATCTGGCCAAGATTCTATCCAGGCATGATGTGTAGATAAGGGTATTGTCAAATGAGCATGAGGACAGTGACCAGCCATCTTACTCGGCTTCTCACTTCCTCTAGTCCCCCCCTTACTCCCCTACTCCCCTGCATACTCTGTTTACCTGGTACATTGTAGCGGGTGTGACGATGAAGATGGAATAGTGAGGATGTGAGGATAATGCAGAGTGGGTTACAGTACCGGCTTGCGGGCCATACTGATTACGGTTGCCCTGCATCTCTAACGGCTGCAGGCTTGGAAGGTGTATCTGAGATTCAGCTCAAAGTCAGCTGTCGTCTTCTCCAGTTGCAGTTCCTCTTTTTGTGTTTGGAAATCACATTTGCCCCAAGGTCATCTTTGGTGTTTTGGTCATTGGTGTGGTTTTGGTCTGTCTGCTGTGGAGTGGAATATGGGGGAAATGCAATGTGTGTAGTTTTCTTGCAGTGTGATTTAGCCCGTCGTTGCATGATGTGGTCCATCTCAGGTTCCTGGAGCTACGAGTTGCTCGACTAAACATGCTTAGTCTGTCTGGGCTGATCCTACCGAACTTTGATTCAGAAGCTGTATTTCAAGGCTGTTTCTGGGTTCCCATTGGTCTCATCTCCTTTGAGTGGTGCCTTGTGAAGGACTTGTGATATCGAGGTGAGCAGTTGCCTGCATCAGACAGGAGGACTGTTATGTTCAGGGACACAGCTATCCTTTTCAAAGAGGAAGCTGTTTTAGGTCGTGGTGGGTTCTCCACATGAGCTGTCATTGACCTCATCGGTGCTTCTAGTAGAGCATACTGGTCAGACAGCTGCCTGGAAATCTCATCAGTCTCCACTGATGACTTCCACTCTGCTGCAGTTGTCTGACCAGTATATGCTTGGGTGTGACTGTGACTGAGTGGCTGGCGTGTCCCTGAGATATGCACTGGGGAATAATCTGGTGTGTGCTATGCTCACCCTCAGATGTTCTGCTCTTTCCCAGATCCCTTTGCCTCACCTCATTTTGCTTTGTCTGCTTGATGCGGTGATAGTAACCTGACCTCTTTTGGCAATGATGATATCTGTATATGCATTCCTGTCACTCCTCATCATCAGCAGTTTAATTATTAGTAACTTTCTCATTATTTTCCACTCGTGTGAGCCAAAGCGTGGTTCTAGTTGGACTTCAACCCCGCGACAGGCCAGGGTGCTCAGCAGTGCCGTCCATTGGCATTTCCCAGAATGCCTTGCTGCTAAAGGCTTTGAGGTATCTGTGATTGCGGCTCCCTCTAGCGTTCGGCTGACTGAGTCTTAGTCTGTTGGTTGCTCCTTGATGAGAATCCAGGATGGATGTTTGATGTCCACTTTCTGAAGAAGTACACATCTACCCTGGTGCCTCTTGGTCTGTGGCAGGATGGGGTGGGTTTAGGGGCAGGATGTTTTAATGACAAAATCTGCTTTGCTCTGGGGCCTCTTTTTGCTGACAGACAATCTGTCATGCCTCGTTCTGGAGAAGTCCGGGTCCTGCGTACAGACCTTCGCAAAGCCACCAGCAACAGACTCACAAGCATCCTTCCCCAGTGTTTACGAGTTTGCCTTTCCACTCCCTGGCTGGCTCGCCCTAGCTTAGCCAGCAAGCTCCTGCTTGTCAGTAATTTAGTAAAACCCCAACCTCGTTTTGCTTAACATCCTGACACAGAAATGCCCCTAGAAGATGTCAGGGTTGACTAATGACTCATGTGACTGACGTGACCATATTGACAGTACGGTTGGTGTTACTGCCCTGAAGGATTTAGATCCATACCACCAGAGGGTCTGTGTGGGGGAGGTGCTCAACTGGACCAGAACCATCTGGTTTCAGCCGTTGAATTGTATTGTCTTAAAATCAGGCAGAGCAACCAGCTTGTCTTTAGTAGATGATCTTTGGAAGCTCCTCTGTTCACCTTGTTTCATCAGAGGGGTCGGGGGGGGGGTGCTCATTCCGCAGCATGTGCAGACAGTCTGGAGACGTGTGGAAGGATTGGATTGGCCGTCTGTTTTCCTGCCTTGCTGTCAGAGCCGGTAGGAGAGTCACAGCACTTGGCTTATGGTCCGGCTGCTCGGGCTGATCAGGCCTCTCGCAGACTCCCACGGTGGTACGAGTGCATTGTCCTTTGTGCTGAGTTCCCGTCTCTGCAGGCTGACTTTCCTCCACATTCCTCTGTGTTTCAGTTTATTTAAAACATTCCTCTGAGTGTCTGCAGTGATGTTCCTAGCTGATAGTTCAAGCCGGCTGTTTCAGTGAAAACCAAGGCTTGGTTCCTCCTCTGCCCATCTCCCTAATCACCACACAACAAGAATCTATAACGGAGGGTTTGACTGTGACAGTGGGGCCAGTGGGGGCGGGGTCAAATGTCAGGGGTCATAGTGGACCCTTAACTGGACATCCACCTGTCCCATTTCTGCAGTCATGCGCAGACAGTGGTTGAGCTGAAGAGTAAAGAAAACAACTGATTTTTCCTTATTCTAATCACTGGGGAATTGCTAAATAATTTTTTTTATATAAAAATCTGAAGAAATCGTGTTGCACAAATTGAAATGTCACTTTGTCAGTATCTAGGCAGGAGGACCATGGACAGACAGTGCAGCCTTGCAGGGGATTCTGTGGGGTGTCATTCGTGTTGGTCCTGGTCATACTGTGGCATTAGCTCAGATTCCTTCCTGGAAGACAGGAAGTGACATCATATCATGAGGTCAAAAAGTTATCAGTAAACAAGCTCTAAAGGTTCATTATCTGGAACCGTATTTGTATTCGATGGAAGATGGAAACAAATAAGTATTAAAGAGCCTTCCACAAAACGGTGGCCTGAGAGCTGTTATACGCACCGCGAGGAGTGTGCCGGCTTTGTCTTCCTGTCCCTCAGGCCGGATCTGACAAAAAGCCCCCAGGCCTCCTTTGTCTCTCACAAATGGGAGGAAGCAGTGCACAGGGGGCCTGGCGGGGGAGGCATGGGACCAGCGCTGGGTTTTTCCACAACATGGCATGCACCCTGCCAGAGTGTTCCTCGAGGCAGGAACTCGGCGGGAGGGAGAGGAGCTCGCTTTACCTTTTAAGGCCCTGCTCATTTCCCCTTGGGGGGGGGGGAGCAAAACCATGGCAGGCGATGGAGCAGGGAGGATGGAATTATAGCGGCCAAACGGGAGCGGCAGCACCCAGTCATGTCTTCAAACCTTGGGAGCTACAAACCTGCGGGCCGGATAACACAGAGGTAGCTGTTGGAGGCACCAGCCCTGTAGCTGCCTTGTGATTACAGAAATGGCAGTCTCAGAATGAAATCCCACATCCCCGCCTTCAGGGATGTGGGTCATGTTGGGTTTAAGGCTAAGCTGAGGCGTCACATCTTTCCACATCTTGTGTTGTACTGTGTGCCCCATCCAGCCTGTCTTTTGCTGGCCTGGGAGCTGGGGTCCTCTATACCACTGAATTCTACTGATCTGGCGCAGCGAGGCTGGACTCTCCAGGACAATTCGGAGCTCCCCTTTACCAGGGAATCTTTCTGCCGGCACTTTGCCGTTACCCACCACATCCGTGTTGCTTGTGTTCGTGACACTGGGCCTTTTGTTATGCGGGAAATCCTGGTGCAGACCCTGCCTTTGTTCTGCCCGGGGTATGTGTTTCTCCTACAGAACCACTCAGTCGGAATCAGGACAGCTTTTCAGAAACGTTTTTTTTTTCCTATGAGTTGAGCTGGTATGAGCCTTGTTTCGAACAATGCTATTGACCTGACTTCCCACGGAAAGATGTGTGGAAACGCATGGGAAGTGTGAGGACTTTTTGATTCCTTATGTCTTTTCTTACCTTCCTGCCTTGGCTTCCTGGTTCCTCTTGGGAAAAACAAGCAGGATTATAAACCTAGGCTTCTGCAGCTCTGGCATGTTGCCAGAAAGCTGTTTGTGGTCATTGCTGGAGGTACTGGTTGTGGTTTAAAATGTGCCAGGGAATTCACATGTTAAGTGGTGGGTTTAGTGCAGCCACCCAAAGCTCATAGATTCATGCTAATCAAATGGACAGCATGACATATAGCCTAGTTTCATCCCACCTTCCGCTTTGGATCCTATTTTAGGATATGATTTTTTCCTCCCATTTGTGATGCCAAATATAGAGGTGAACTTTAAGGAGCAGCTGGGCTTGTCTATCGTATAGGAAGAGCACCTCAGAGGCAGAGCAGAGTGTGGGTGGGGTGACATGGGGGCGGGCCTTGTTTTAGGATCATTTATAATGCATCACATTAGGTTTGCAGGGCTCAGTCAGAGAAGCACCTAAGCTAGATGTCAACAAAAACTCCAACACCACTATAGTGTGCGGGGGGGTGGCTTTCTGAGCCAGGTTTGACCCTGAAATGTCACCACTGTGACACACAAGCAGCAGTAAGCAATACATGTAGGAGGCTGAACGCTCCACCTGTGCTTCACCATTCCAGGAAGGCCCGTACCCTGCGCGGTGTCATTAAGATCCAGCTGGGGTCAGCATTCTCCTGTCACAGATGAAACAGAGATGCCCTCCCTGGCATGCGTCAGAACGGTCCTGCACAGTGAGCTGCGTTATTCCCTTACATAGGATCCGTCTTTTCTCATCGTGGTCGCGAGGCCGGGGGTATGTGACATTCCGCTGGAGGGTCTGCTTCACTCTAGCAGGAAGGAAACTGCCCAGAATAGGTCACCTCACTTACTGGGCACCAAGAATCACACCCGCGTCTGAGTCACGCCCATATGCATCTGGGGCAATAAAACGCAGCCTGTTGGAGATGCTCATATCTGAAGAAAAAACATCCTGTTTTGCAGCTCAGTGACCTACTGAGATATTGATTGGCATCTGCCCCCTAGTGGCCAAAAATTTAAACTCAATGAGAGTAAAGAAACCCACTGCTCTCACAAACCTCAGAGGATACAGTCAGCAGTTTAAAGCCAGTTCCAGTGCTGGAGCCAAAAAAAACACAATGAAATGTGGTGTTTCTAACCCATGGACATCTCAGTCAGTGTTACTGTGAGAGGTATTTTAAACATGTATATTCGCAGTATGTGACATTTTACACAAAACACAGACTTTCAAATTACCCCAGTCCTGGAGGCACAAATGTGCAGCCCCGGTGGAGATGGCCTCCTGTAGGGGGCAGCGTACCATGTGCTGGAGATGACCTCCTGCAGGGGGCAGCGTACCATGTGCTGCAGATGGCCTCCTGTAGGGGGCAGCGTACCATGTGCTGCAGATGGCCTCCTGTAGGGGGCAGCGTACCATGTGCTGCAGATGGCCTCCTGTAGGGGGCAGCGTACCATGTGCTGCAGATGGCCTCAGAGTGCCATGTGGCCGAGTGTGGTGGTTCCCTAGTCTGTTCTAGCATGTCAGCGAGGTCTGCTGCTGATCCTCTCTCTCACCCTCTCTCTGGTCCTTCTCAGGTGAGCTTCTGAGCCAGCCCCGACCGGAGGGGACGGCCGAGATCATCTGCCCCAGGAATGGCTCAGAGCGTGTCAGTGTGGCTCTGGTGTACCCCCCCACGCCAACAGTGGTCAGCCCTTGTCTGAAATGAACCCCCCCCCCATCCCCCCAAGCCACCACCAACCGTCCCCAGTGGCACTGCACCCCCTCCCTCTCTGTCCCACCTGACCCTTAGCCCACCCCCCAGCCATCTCATGGGGTCTCTCCTCCTCCTTTCAATGCAACCCCACAGCACCCCCTGCTGTACACTCCGTCTCATCACACCTAGGAGCCAGAGGCTGCGTGGACATGTAAGCAAAGCGACTAATGTGGCCTCTCCTGTGTTTTTGGTCAGTTAAACCTGCTGTACTCCTGTAAAACTTCTACCAAACACAAAACTAACAGTTTTCGATGCAGTATGTGTCAGTAATGTTAAAGGAAAGCTGCTTTCGGCTGGGAATGCTGTAGGGGGTGTACCTCTTCAGCACAAACCCCCACCTCCTGTTGTCCTCTCATATGCCTCTCTATCTCCTGCTCTCTATAGCCTGCCTACGCCAGCTGGTCCTTGGAACGACTGCCTGTCCGGTTGAGTGGGAAGTGGACCCCAGAATTGGACACTCTTGGACTGATGGAGTGCTGCAAAGCCTCATGGGAACCCTGGTTTTTCTTCCTATTAGCGTTGAGGTGACTCAAGTCGAGTCCTTTAGATGAGGTGGACATCTGCTATTGGTCTCACTGAGCTGGGATAACACCAATCATATGGCACTATGCTGGACCTGACTTGTTGTAGCCAATGGGATTGCAGTAATACAGCTTTGGGAGGTAGAGCTGGGATAATGATGCAAAAATCAGACTGGCAGGCTACGCACAGCTTCTCCTCTCCCCACATGCGAGCATGCTAGCCGCAGACTCACCCCCATCCATGCAGGCAGGCTAGCCGCAGACCTCTCCACTGCTGAGTCTCCCAGGATCTGCTTTGTGCCTGAGGAAGCTGAGGGTCTTGACTGTTAGAACCACTATGGCGCCACCCCCATTGCCACAGGCACCCGGAAGAACTGCAGCCGCAGCAAGGAAACTCCTAAGAGGAGCTGAGGGAGATATACAGGAAGAACCCGTCGCCATGGGAACGCAATACTGTGTTAGCATAGCGTAAACTTTTACTGAGAACCTTGGGATGCCCCCCACCAGCTCGCCCGTGAGTGGGCTGAGATATCGGTCTGGGTTTAGCCTCACAGATGGTGGCACAGAGGGGCATGGGGACGGGGAGCACACTGATAAATGTACGTCACACGTGTAAGAACTCATTCAGTACCCTTTTGTATATAATATCTTTATTTTTGTACCAATGCGTTATGCGGTTGTCAAGCACGCTCCCAGCAGTCGCTGCAGTGAGCCGCCTGCTTCGGGGTGGACGTGTGGGACAGCCGTGTACGAACACCAAATATAAATAAACAGAGCCCCAGAGCAGGCTCTCCATGTCCCTGTGTCATCGTCCCGTCCCTCTCCAGGCTGACAGCCACCAGTAGCTGCGGGCGGTGCGGTGTTTCTGGAAGGACGCCCTCATCCAGTGATATTACAAAACTGCCGGATGTTCGATAACAAATGCGAACTATAAACTTTGCTTAAAATCATATTTACGCACACAGAGTACTGAACCCACAAAACTCCCATTACAGAAACAAACTACAGAAAAACAAAACCTTTCTCCCTGTTTTTTCTTGCCTGCCATGAGGGCCCAGTCACAAACTTGGAACGATGCACTGGGAAACTAAAATTCTTAACATACAACAGACTTACAATGCAGTCAGACAGCAATATAGCTTTCACATATTGTTCAGTGAAATGACGGCACACGCATTCCATCCTGCTGGATGTTACATGCTGCTGACTGGATAGCTGGAATAAGAATTCCTACGAACTGATTTACAAAATAAAGAATCTTGATATGCCATTTAAAAAGGTGATGCTGTAAGGACTGGTAGGCAGGCAGTAGCCTCTCACTGTTCTCCACCAGTGAAAATATGAAAAGATTAAATCTTAACAGGTGCAGGACAGTGAGATGTGATCACAAAAGATGAGGAATATGAAATGTGATGCATCAGATGGTGCTAAACCTGGAGCTGGTATCCGATCATATAGTTTTCTGCAGAGGTGCCTACTGGTTTGTATCCCCATTCTGAATACCTGGACCCAGGCTGCATATAAAAGTTCTTCCTCACCATTGTGTCCTTTTTAAGACCCTTAAGCCATGTACTTCCGATGCGCTTCAGCCATACAGAGACAAGGGAGTGAATTTTCTGTAGACAACATTTATTAAAATAAAATATAACACACGCAGCTTCCCTGGCATAGGGCAAATTATTCACCTTCTCTTCAGTGGTACAAACTTGGCCTATGCCCTCCTCTGAGCCCTGGCTCTACCCCAGAGTGCCATCACCCTGGCTGTCTGCTACAGTGCCTGCACAAGGACCCTGAGACAGCTTTTCGAAATACCCAGATGACTTTGGATCATTGTGCAATAAAACATATCAGCGATGCCATGCCTCTCCCTGGGTGTTTTTCCAGCACCAGTCAATGTTTACAACCCTTAAACAAATGAGGTCTAACACAGCAGAAATCCACACAGCACAGCTACACAGAGCAAGGCAAATATGAGCAAATCACGATCCTGCGATTCTCTGAAATCAGATTTCATAACCTTCAAGCCCATATAGGGTTGTATATTTAGATAAACATTTGTAATGTGAAGAAACTGCAGAACAGAAGCAAGGTTCAGCCCCTGGAAAATGTGCCGTGAAACACGTCGGACCACAGCGCCGTAAGTGTTTTGTGGTGACACAGCACCCCCTAGCGTGAGATATTTGGAAATGTGCTCATACGTCTTCAGTTCCAAATAGAGATACGGAGAAAAAAGCCATTCCTACACCTATGCTTTCCTGGCATAGGGTCATCTGACTGTGGTAATATACCAGAGTAACTAGAGGAACTCTGTAACTAGTAATTAGACAGGAATGGGGCCAAATTCAAACTCACAGCGAAGTGCCACCTGTCCAACAACACAAAACTAAAATTCTAAATGGGCTTTCCTTCGAAGTTTCTGATGAAAGCACAAGTGTTATTGTTCAGTGCTCATCATCCTCATTACCCCATGGGCTAAAGTTACAAAAGTATTTCATGTGTGACATTTCATCCCTCACAGACCGTGGGGTGCCAATGTTGAAATTTACCTGGACACAAAGTCAAGAGCTATACATTAACAAAATGTAATGTACAGTTTTGGCAACCATTGGTAAAGTATAGCTACATTACACTACACACAGCTCGGATATCAGCGCCCCCTCAAAAGATGGCATCGTAGGCGGCCGCCTATGTCACCCTGGGTTGACTGGCACTGTATATAAAATTACATATTAACAGTGGGTATTATTGTGGCCTCACACCCCAGGATGTAAGGGAATCAAACTGGATCTCTGCTCTGCGTGATGAGTTTGCATGTTCTTCCAGGGTGTGCCCCTCTCCTCCCACAGTCCCAAGGACAGGGTAATTGGCGTCTCTAAATTGTGCACAATCTGTCTATGTATATTTGAGGGTGGATGGATACATTTCATAATTCACCAACTATAAGTACTTGTGCTGATAAAAGTAATAAAAAATATGGGTACAATCCATATCTTTAAAAATTCTGCATTGTTAAATCCTGATTTAATTGTGGTTCTACTGGCAGAAGGCTACACTGAGCAGCAGGCTGCTTACAGGTTTAAAATTTCTAAGTCAGCAGTACACAACAATAAGGTGAAGCAGGAGACACTGGAAACGACCAGAAACCAGCCAGTTGAGGGCAGAAGCGACTTTTCAATGTCAGGGATGACTGTTAACTTAACCAGCAGTGTCTCATGAATTGTAGGATGACATCAAGTGACCTTCAAAGGGAATGGGAAACATTAACTGGTGTGAAGTGTCAAGCTAGGACAGTTCATATCAGGGTCCTAGAAGCAGGACTAAAGACCCATAGAGCAAAGAAAAAGCCCTTCATCTATGAGAAGCAGAGAAGAGCAAGGTAGGAGTATGTAAAAACTTATACCTTATATTTTACAAAGAAGCATACCCATAAATTGAGAAATGAATGAAACTAAATTTTTGGCTGAGGGCTCTTAATTTTTTCCAGAGCTGTAATCATAAACCATCGTCAAAAATATTAGTTGACTATCTGCACTCGTTCAACGAATATCTAGTACATTTCCTAGATTACTGCAACACTGAACTCCATTTTAGTGTTAAAAGATCACACGCAGACTCACTCGCAGCGCACACGTCTTATTACACCGTGATGTACAACCCGTCTAAACGACGCACTGAATACTGGGCCAATAGAAAATCAGTAGTGCAAAATCTCGTTGCAAGTATCGCGGTAATTCGAGCATAACGTTTTCTCCCAGAATGCATCAGTCTTCCTCTTCCTTGCCGCGGCCAGAAAAGTAAGTAATGGTGGTGAATTTCTCATTCGAAGCTGTGCATAATATCCATAAAATATCTCGTGCATCTCGTTTTGTAGCTTTCTTGTTCATATTGATATTTAAACCGGATATATAGGGACCAATATTTTTTGTGTTTGTTTATGTTTAATGCAATGATTGAGTCGATTATATTGTTTTACGTTAAACGTATGACCTCCGCTGTTTTGCCACGACACACTTTGTTCATGGGAGGGTGGCGTAGATGTCAAGCTTTGGAAAGGAGATGCTATTTTTTTATTTTGGTGCCCGTTATTAATGTCCGTTTAGCGTTCAGGTGAAATAGTTGGACGTGCCTGGATCTTGCTGAGTTCATGAGACTTTAAACGCCCGGCTCTGACAAAATGGCAGCTCGTAGCCTACTCTAAAATAACATGACTTCGATCTTGTTTGTTGTGGATTTTCCGTGATCCTTTGATATATATTCTGTGATTTTCACCGATTTCTGTTGTCTGGCTTCAGGCACCACGATGGTCCGCTACTCGCTCGACCCCGAAAACCCGACTAAGTGTGAGTATCAACACGCCGCTGAAGGAGTTTCCTTTTCTGCGATGCTCTACAGCGGAGGGTGGACTTCTGTCGTGCCCTTTTTGATATCCTGTCTTGTCTCGCAGCCTGCAAGGCCAGGGGGTCCAATCTCCGGGTTCACTTCAAGGTACTGTCGTTATCCATAATTTGTTTGATTAGTATTTTCCACAACTGTATCAGGGATTTACACTAAAATAATCAGAAGCTGTATTTACCTCTGTGTAAATGCATGCAAGCATCCTGTAATTCAGATTCCCTTTGCCGATGTCTGTAGTGTCTCTAGGCCCAGCAATCGCAATGATGACTTTCTTAGGACACCTTTGGATTAGTCGTGAAAACAATCTGTGTATTCTGAGCCATCGCTGTAAGGGATGTGAATCAGGCAGGCGTTACTGTGTGTAATCATCTGCAGGTCTGTGGGTCTTTCCACAAATATTTGTGCTTTTTTTAATATAATAAGCCAAAGTTGCCTTAACCTGCACTCTGTCCTCAGAACACCCGTGAGACCGCCCAGGCTATCAAAGGCATGCACATCCGCAAGGCCACCAAGTTTCTGAAAGATGTGATGGTCAAGCACCAGTGCGTGCCCTTCCGCCGCTACAATGGGGGTGTCGGCAGGTGTGCCCAGGTGAGCCTTTTGCCTGTGAATCAATGCTCTTATTAGATCTAGTCATTCAGGTCTTGTGTGGTTATTGTAACAACTCTGGCTTTGGCAAGTCTTGTACAATATGAGTGGATATGGCGTTTCAGCTTCCGGGTGACTTCAGAAAGTGGTGGGTTGCAATGATGACCATCTTAGGACACCTTTGGAATGTACCATGAAAAGAGTTTTCATACCTGAGCAACCAACAGGACAGCCCAACAGTAGTGGTTCCCTCAGTTATCAAGTTGGACAGAATGAGATGCCTCTGCTTTGTCCTCCCCAGGCCAAGCAGTGGGACTGGACACAAGGTCGCTGGCCCAAGAAAAGTGCGGAATTTCTCCTGCATATGTTGAAGAACGCGGAGAGCAACGCAGAGCTCAAGGTGAGGGTTCCTGGAGTTCTTTATGTAACATGAGTCGCTGCCTCCCAGGATAGCAATGATGACCTACTTAGGACACCTTTGGATTATCTGTGAAAAGAATTTATATCTTCTGAGCCATCGCTGTAAGGGAGCAGTAGGATCTTGTGAAGCTTGTATGTTCAGTGACTCAGCATTTATCTCCTAATCTGTTACCCCAGGGGCTGGACGTGGACTCCCTGGTCATCGAGCACATCCAGGTCAACAAGGCCCCCAAGATGCGCAGGCGAACCTACCGTGCCCATGGGCGTATCAACCCCTACATGAGTTCCCCCTGTCATATCGAGATGATCCTCACTGAGAAGGAACAGATTGTTCCTAAACCTGAGGAGGAGATTGCTCAGAAGAAAAAGGTGAGCCTCTATTTTTGCACACCATGTTTGGTAGTGTGACCCGCTGGACTGGACCAGGGGGGTATTCCACAAAACTGAATTTCCCAGTTAGCTGGATAACTTAAGCCAAATGTGAAAACTATCCTATAGGAGCAGAGGTAAGTGACATTCCTTTTTGGACAGTCCTTACGAAGAAAAACTCCTGCTTTGTGGAATACCTCCCAGGATAGGTCCAAAGATTCGGTAAGTGCCCGTAGAGGCGGGTAGTCTTTTTGAGCAGGTGCTGAGCTAGTATGTTAGTTTACCCAAGGACACATTCTTCTCCCTCCTTTGGAAATTAAGACTGCCAAGAGTCATGGGTTGCAGTGATGACCATCTTAGGACACCTTTGGAATTAACTGTGAAAACAACTTAAATCTGAGCAACCAAAAACTTGAGACATTAAAGCTCAAGTCTGACATCAGTTTTCATTCTAAAATGTCTGTCTGGTCTTCCTAAGCAGTGTGTGGTAGAACCTGGTTAGTTGAACTGCAGTAACCTCCGTGTCTTTGGTCTATAGGTTTCCCAGAAGAAGCTGAAGAAGCAGAAGTTAATGGCACGGGAATAAGTATATATAAAATAAAAGTGAATTTCGCTTTGACCTTGACGTGTCCTGATGTATTTATGGGTCTGGGGTTTGGAATAGCAGGTTTGGGACTAGCTTTGCGTCTTTTGGGGTTGGGATTTGTGTGTTGGGTAGGTCCCTCCGGAGTGCTGGCAGGCTGCTGAATTCAGGTCACCTCATCTGTAATGTGTGTGGACTTCTTCAGAGATGAGCCTTGAACCTGTTTGACCCCCTTTCCTTCTACTGGAATCATGAGACGATGATCATGGAGTTATGTTGCCTTAGACCAGATGTTCATAGTGCTATCTAGAACATTGTAGTAAAATGTATCCAACAAGAAATCTAGTTTAATGCTGTGACAGTCAAAGCTTTGTACTGGTGCAAATTAGCAAAGTGGTATAAGTTGAAATAGATTAATCAGATCTTTCCTGATTTTAATTAGATTGGTATAAGGTTCCATGGTCCAGTGCTGCCATGGTGTGGAGTCACCTCAATCAGGATCTATTTCTCTCTGTATCCCCATAAAGTTTCAGAAAGTGAGAAGTAGTCTTGGTTTCTGTGGATTGCTGGAGGGTCCGGTCCTGCTCCTCTGTTTGCCCTTATCCTCATGGAGGCTGTCCAGGTGAACTGCTGTCTCATTCAGGGACTCGGGACAAGCTTGTTCTCATAGACTTCCTAAACATTTAGTCTGGTCCAACAGAAATATGGAGAAATGACTGTGACTGAAGAGTGTGACTAGATCAGTTCCTTTGGCTAACAAAGCTGCTCATTCCAGGGCTGGAACTGCTATCTGGCTGTTTGATCCATCGTTTTATTTTTTACATTCTCAATAATTTCTTTTCAATTTCCTAAAGTCTCTGCTCAGATCCCCTCTTCCTTCCCCCCACCCCATCAGAAAAATGTACCAAAGGGATACAGGGGTCTTGCCCCTAGAAAAGTCTCTCCACGGCCCTGATGACCTCTTTGTGTTAAACAGTTCAGTCCAAACTAATAAATTAGCAACGGCTTAATTCCAGTTCATCCGCACTTACAATTGTCTAAATTGCAGCTGCGAACTTTCAATTTAACTTATATGCCATTTGTCCACTAGGTGCCGCACGAAACACATGAATTATTGTTAACTCAAGAACATTGACTATACAGGCAATCATACTTTAAACTGTCAAGGAAACACTGTAAATGATGCTGCTGCGACTTAATTATAGCCTCCTCTAAACCGCTGGCTTAATAAAATTTATTAACGTTTTCATGCACGCGATTCTTGTTCCAAAGTAATTCGTATTAATCGGTATTTGTACACCGATAAATTGCGGTCTTCCGACAATATAGGCCTAATTCAAGTCGGACTTAGATATACACGTACAAGAGAAAATTTAGCCTTCCAAAATATATATTTTTTTCTGTACTCACACAGTCACATACCACGTCACACAAAAATTGAATGAACCGCAAGGTAAAACGTCGCCAGAAGTTTCATGCTTAACTTTAACATAGTCGTCCATTATGCTATATTATTCTGTTCTGTGCCCAGATGACAGCATGTCGTTGATCCGTCTCGATTACACGGAATTCCAGACTGCGCAGCGCCGCATCGCCGAGTTCCGCAAGTGAATCATCGGGAAAATGATTCCTATGGTCACGGTCTTCTTCCTGAAACTGCCGGTCATTGTACGATTGAACCACGTGAATAATAAGTTAAAAGAAAAACGGAAAAAACAGCAATGCAAAAGCAAGGAAACGAAACAAGGCAGAAACTTAATCACCTATAAAATAATATTTTTAAATCAATGCGTTAAAACATTTACTTTACTGTTGAATAATTTAATAAGTAGTATATTTAACGGTGATGACACAATAAAAGTTTTTCTGTAAAATTCTTTCATTTAAAAAATAGTTCTTAATTTCCAAGGTAACATGTAAAAATATAAATTACAAATACAACAGTAGGTTATAGCCTGTCTCATCGATATCGATCTTTTCCAAAGAATCTGTACACAGTACTTGAATTACTGCGTTTATATTGTCACCTACACAAGATGATGGAGTGTCAAATATACGTGAATCTGATCATCGTACTGGGGGAATATAGAAAGGAACGGGGGACGTGTCTACACATGATTTAACCCCAGATCTTGCAATGGAAACGGAACCAAATAATCACTCAAACACCACGACAATGCAAACCAGATATTCCGAAACTTGTGGCAACAATAAGAACAATTTAAATGCTATAATAAGGAATCAACAATAAAAAAAAATCGTTTTATTTGCCGCAATAAGAAGACTACCATGTAAAAAGAGCGAAACCTTGACCTGGGACGATGGTACCATGACATCGCAAATCAATTTAATTTATTTAGACTAGTATACTTTCACTAACATTGGGACTTGACATCCACTTACAAAGGGATATTTGCAAAGTCTCAGAAGACAGATGCGTAGCTGCACAAAATGAGGCTAAATCAGAAAAGCGAGTGAGTTCATAGAGTGCGATACACAAACCAAACGAAAGGTAGCCTGTCGCGTTTTTGCATGTGCGTAGGCTAATGGCTGTATCATAATTATTTGCGCTCTTTCAATGGACAATGAGTTCATGACCTATCTCGAACTACAGGGCTTTCCAATCGCTTTTGAATTAATATAGCCAAAGGAATGAGGCACTCTGGACCATCTTTTTCGCGTAACAAACGCATGCAGATGGTCCTTTATCTGAGAAAAAAAAATAGATCTCAAATTGACTGGATTGATTTAGTACTTTTGTATGTAATAGCCGATCGAATGGCAACTCTTTTAATGTGCAAATGAAAGCGCTGGTATGAGGGGCCAATAAGAAGAAGCCGGTACACGCAGTTGGGGCTTGCGGCTGACAGGGGGGACGCGTCACCGCAGCGCTTGCCCAATGGCGACAGAAACGCCGCCTCCTCCTTCTAAGTGACATTCTCAAAGTTTTCACTTTTGCTGCAAAAGACAGTAAGAAAGTGACGAAAATGTTTTATTATCTCCGAGAGCTTCGCGCGGGCCGTCGAGAAAGGGCGCCTCTTTATTTATAGATTTCTGAGCATTAAAAAATAAAGTTGCCACCGGTAGAGTTGAAGCAGACATTAAAGCCGGGGAAAGGCGCTGGAGATCCGTTCCTCTAGAATGCCCTGTCTTCGAGATATGCAAGGCTGAAGAACGAAAGACACTGGATTCGTTTTCCTCTAGGGATGGGTACAAAACTGAAGTCCTGAGAAATTTGGATCCTAGAGCAAAAGTGCCAACACCTTAAGACGAATGTGTTATGAGAAAATCTTTTTCAAGTTCATCATATTGACGTAAGAGGCTAGGCGTTTAGACAGATTTCTAACTTAGGTGTTTTTTATCAGGGGAATAGCATTTTAATAAATACTCCCGTGGAAGTGGTGAGGACAACTGGTACTGAGTTATATTATTTTTATCATTATTTTTTGGTTATGTTAGCGGTGGGGCAGATGGACGGGTCTCGTCAGAGCGCCTTTCTGCTTAGCACGCCACCGTTAGCCGCTCTGCACAGCATGACCGAAATGAAGACTCCCCTGTATCCGGCTTATCCCTTATCCTCCACCGGACCCGCCTCGTCTACTTCACCTTCGGCCACCTCCCCCAACCCAGGCGGCATCCCTGTCTCTTCCCCGGGGATAAAACCGTCAGCCGGACTGTCCTCTCTCGGATCACCCCAGCAGTGCGCGGTCGCTACCCCCCACGGAATAAACGACATCCTCAGCCGTCCCTCGGTGGTCTCCTCGGGGGCGGCGGCGGCCGTGGCAGCCTCCTCTTCCGCTGGAATCTTGTCAGGACTGCCCCGCTTCAGTAGCCTGAGCCCCCCGCCTCCCCACGGGCTTTATTTCAGCCCTAGCGCTGCGGCGGCCGTGGCAGTGGCTCGCTACCCCAAACCACTGACAGATCTCCCCGGCAGGACCCCTATATTTTGGCCTGGGGTCATGCAGAGCCCGCACTGGAGAGACGCCAGATTTGCTTGTTCGCCGCGTAAGTTATCAATTTAAGATGTTTCGTGCTCATGGCATTGCTGACTGTAATAGCTAACATCTACACCGCTATGCGTTTAAATAATTACACTAGTTTCCCGATGCAAACATGAATTATGTGTGAATATAAGTATATGTACCATTAAGTTGCTGACTCTTTGTGATATTTATTTCAGGAATTTGTAAATATAAATGCAAAGCACGACGATCTTCAAATGAACGAGACTTGCATTTTAATTAAAACTCTTGCCGAAAAAAACACGATTAATTTAGATGTCCAACAGGAATACGTAAATCGTGCAATGCTTAATACTAGAGGCAGCTAAAAGTGATCGGGCAATTTATGTGGTTAGTTTGTTAATAAAACATTGAAATTTACCCTGTTTAACATAAGTTCTTATCTTTTCAGATCAGAGTTCGGTGCTGCTTGACAAGGACGGAAAGAGGAAGCACACGAGACCCACATTTTCTGGACAACAGATTTTTGCCTTGGAAAAGACTTTTGAACAAACGAAGTATTTAGCGGGACCAGAAAGGGCCCGACTGGCCTACTCACTGGGCATGACGGAGAGCCAAGTGAAGGTGAGAGGATCTGGTCAAACGTTAGATAAGGAAGCACGGATGAGTCATTACTGAGATTAAAAGGAAATCCGCCTTAATTTCATTTGCAATATTTTAGCGATCTTGGGAGTTCTTTGTAAAGTATCCTGTAGTGGTTATTTTTGGAACTGTTTAAGCTGGAGATAACCATTTCAAATTACATCATATTCCAAATTATGTATTATAAATAATGTATTTCAGTCCATTTGTAAATGCCATTACTTACACACTAGCGGGCTGTAAGAACTGAATAATAAATTTATCTGGGTACATATTTCACAGTTGTACAGTTAATCTTAAATCATACAAAATTTTTAACAGAATTGCGTTTAAGGAAGGTACTTCATGAAAAGTATATTGAGCTCCAGGTTAGAAATATTATTGTAGCGCCTTTAGTTTATTGTAAGTATCGACAGATTAAGAACATACTTGTATGCTGATAATCACGAAGAATCTTCACAGAATCTGTAATATCAATCTTCTAATTTTTTAAGAAAATTGTTATCCAGAATTTGTTATCAAATAGCAATATTTAAAGTTAATAATTATAATTTTAGTGAAGTAGGCCTATATGTTTCTGAGCCAAACTTTTGTTAGCAGTACAGCATGGACATTTTTGCGATTCGTTATGCACAGAATAAAACAAAATAAAATGTCCAGTAAAAAATTATGACTGTTGAAAAACTTACAAATCTCAAAAAAACTTTTATTTTATTCACTATAATTTAATATTGAAACACACGTCCACCCCCAAAAAAACTTTCATATTTGTGTAATTATATTTATGTTTTAAAATCTTTTTTTTTTTCCCAAAATCAGACAAACCTATTTTTAGTTAACTGACTTCCGACAAGAAGTTCTCGACATTACATTTTATTTTAAAACGCTTCAATTCCGTCTCAGGTTTGGTTTCAAAACAGAAGAACGAAGTGGAGGAAAAGGCACGCCGCAGAGATGGCGTCGGCGAAGAAAAAGCAAGACTCGGAGACGGAGCGTCTGAAGGGGGCCTCGGACAACGAAGACGACGACGATGACTACAACAAGCCTTTGGACCCGAATTCGGACGATGAGAAAATCACTCAGCTGTTGAAAAAGCATAAACCGAACTCGTCTCTACATGTCCACACGTCAGAAAACGAAAGTTCTTAGAAACAAAGGAAGAGATAATGTTTTCCAGTGACACGAAGCACTGAACCTGTCTAAATCAGTGGCCTATCTTCATTAACAGTGTGAAATGAAGTTCGATTCGAGCGATGAGGAATGCACGGCCCGTTTCGAAGGAATGGAGACTATTTTTATTCACGACAGAAAAGCCACAACATTTCCACATTAAGATGAGGGTACTTTCTTGTAAATACCAGCGTGAGTTGTACTACATAGAAATTATATTGCTGTGAATATTTATGTGTAAAATACATTTTGTATAAAACCCACCACTGTCCCCTCTGCGTTCCGCTTAATATTGCGTTTCGGCTTTGTAATTCTAAATGACGGTTTACTTAAGCCCCTTTTCGGTTTTAAAATATTTACTGTTTCAGTTAACGTATGATGAACTTCTTCTTAATTCAAGTTGCTTACGTATGCTTCTAATATTTTGCCTTTTTAACTAATATTTCTACCGATTCGCCAGAAAACAATAAACCACATTTATAATGATCCATGATTAAAACGAAAAGATAAAAAGCTTAATTTAAACAGGAACACGGTGAACATTAATGATGAAACGAGCCATTTATTTCACCTGTATATAAACAGACAAAACAGCCGGATATGACTAAAATATATTTGTAATATAATGCATCCAGTGTTTGTCTACCCTTTTTTGTTGACATTTTCACACTTTAATTAATTTATATAATGTTTAAGTTTGTAACAGTGTTTGAATCCTGCAATATTGTGTGAGCCAGGTTCATATGTATCGCACTTTTTATTTAATAAAATTTAAAAACGATGTGAAGTTTGTTTGTTTTTTCTGATTGTATCCTGAGGAAAATAAACGCGTCTGAGAAATATCTAGCGGCAGTAGAGCTGTATTAATGTGTACATATTTTGAACTATCAATAACGCATTAATGACTATCTGTGTGTAGTTAATGTTATATTACATGTTACCAAAAATAAGTAATTTAAATTTTTAGTTCGTATGGATCATTTGTGTTCATTTACAGTATGTTTGTTAAATGTTATTTATTCGTTAACTACAATAATAATTTTATTTATATAAACAGGATCTCGGGGGTGGTACTATTAACATTTTTCCATTATATTATTAGCAAATAATAATAATACAACTAATACACACAAAAACGCTACTAATTATAGTATAACAATAGCAGGAATTATTGTAAATTGTTGTTAATCATAATTATAAAGCGACTCATCGTCCTCATCTTGTTATTGCAACTGGTTTAGTACAAAATACATAACGAATAAAATAAACAAAAACTGCAATATTGCAATCTATTTAAAAGTTTTATATACCAAAACTTAAACATCTGTGTCATTATAACTGAAAATACGCTGGTAGCGATAAAGTCGCTCTTGCCGACTGCGAGATATTTTCTGAGCCTCATCCAACACAGCGAAGAAACTGTCGGAAAACACAGATATTCCGGAAGCAGCCGACACGATAAGTGCTGGGAAAGGGTCATGATAAATTTATACTGCGACTGACGCAGAAATGCACTCCTCGCTGTCTATACGTTTACAGATACAGCTGATTACATCAGCATGTTCTTTTAAAATTGGAAGGCAGTCAACCACCCAGGACTGGTAAATATTTAATTTATCCGATGCGATTTTAAAAGATGCAAGACCTGCTAAGTGTGTTCAGAGAGATCTAGCTGTCTCAAATACGGGCGGATTTTATAATTATTTAAAGTGGATTCCTCTATAGACTGCTGACCCCAGTAGCCCCCTCTCCCTCTCACATAAACCTCATACCCGGATTCTTCAATGTTTATCGAACTTAGGAATTTTAGCTGGACATCACATCCGACACATCACACAGAGGGATTGCGCGTAATTTGTTTTTGTTTATCATCATTTTTCAGAGCGGAGTTCATTTCCATCATTGAGCTATTAGACATTCATCACTTTGAAGTAATATAAATTTAATCAACCATGTTAGCAAATATAATAAAAAAAAAATTCAGCTTCAAATGCATATATATTTATATCTATTTAGGCCTATCTATATCTTCTAACCGCTTATCTTCTTAAGGGTCGCATGGGGCCTGGAGCCTATCCCAGGCGGCACAGGGCATGAGGCTGGGGGAAAACCCTGGACAGGACGCCAGTGTTGTGACAGGGTGTAATCATACTTGGAACTAAGACATATAAACTGAGAGTTTTCATTTTGTGTAATTAAATGTATTATGCAAAACTATGCAAAGGGACAAAGACGACCGTAAGTACTATTTGTATCTGAATTGTACGTGCAACACATGCTCCACTGAAAAATATTAAAATAAAAATAAATAAAAAATAACAGAGTGAAATGCAGACATTTAATTCCGAAAGCTGTACATTTTGGTGGACAGGTATTTGCATGATTTTAGAGTAGTCCGGTGTTTATATGTTTATTAGCCGTGAAATCGCTTTGTTATTTAGAACTTAGCTGACCTTAATTTTTTGCTTTTCTGAAGTTGAACACCAAAACTGTAAAATAGCCCCTTGTCGATTTAACTTAAAATAGGCAGAAATATTATGCGTGTCTGGGAACAGCTCGGTTTATTCCAGAAATTTGAACTTGGGAATTTAAAAGCAATGAAATGTTTTGAATGCTTCATGCACGTGGTAATAAAATCAGCAACAGATTGGCGAAAAGTCCGACAGTCGGGAATCGCAGAAACCGGCAAATTAAACAAACATAGATTTGGATAGATGTGACATGGCGATAAGTGACGGAACATCTTGCCTTTGAAAATAGCTTATATGGTCATTTTCCTAGAAAATACAGCTAATCCAAAAATGTCAGGCTTTGTTTCAGCGCTCATGTTTGAGTGGGTGAACATTGGTAGGTTGTGATAATATCATTTAATCCACTTTAAACACTTGTCTACGTATTTTTCTTGGAGCGCGCAATTTCTTCTGGCGTCCCCCGGTTCTACATTGACAATGCTGGTGATTAGAGGGGAATGGCTCGCAAGATAATTAGGGACCTGCACAGCTGAGACGGCTGAAAGCGCCGCGCTGCTCTCTCTGCATTTTGCTTTATCGGAGGACAAGGAGAAGCTTCCCTTCTCAAGTTGAAGTGGCGGGCGCCAGAGTCAGCAGAGGATGCCATTTCTGCTGCAGGCGCGCACTTGCAAGCTGACAGTCGCTCTCCTTGGATGGAGGATGACAACTCGAAAAAGAAACATCATGTGCTAACCAGTAATTCTGCCCGAATTATTGTGGACTCCACAGCAGGTGCTGGAAAAGCTTTCGAACAACGTACTGCGGTGGCAGGAGACACTCCGTCGATAGCAAGGAAATAATTGCCAGTTGAACACGAACTTCAGAGATTTAGGTCTTGCTGATTATGCTTTGATTGTGCTAATCGTACACTTTTACAAATGCGCGTAAAATTAACCACTATACTCATGAAGGATTCATTTTTTTTACCGTGACATCTCATACAGGAAGAAGATCATGTGATATCATACATGCTCCAAATTCCACCGGGTACTATTTTAATTAAGATTTTTACGACTACGGGAGAATTTTCAAAAACTGGATTATCATGTCATACCTGATTTGATTTAATGTAATTGGGTAGATCAAATAGGCCAGAGCTTATCGCTAATTTAACTATAAAAAACAACCTTGAAAACGTCACACTTGGACCCAGAAAGTGTGACCCAGTCCCGAGACGGGCAGCGTCATGAGTCTTTATGGATCTGCTTCAGTCTGCATTTACATCACGGCGTGTTTATTATTTTCATTAAGGAAAAGAGAGAATGTACTTTACATTAAATTCAAAGGTTTCGGCAATTCCAGTTTTTAGAAATTGTAAAACACTATATATATGTTCATTGTTAATGATGATTATTCTCCTATCACTAGTCCCGGGAAAAAATAATTTCGAAATTTAACAATTTCCACTGTAAATGACTCACTGAGGTAACCAAATCCATTTCTCTTCACCTGTGCTCCATTTCCGGTAATTGGAGTTAAGATAAAATGTCATTAACATGCAAGGAACTAGACGAACTAATCCCTATCCGCCGTTTCCGTACCAGCGCTCAGACGTCTCAATGAACGGCAGAGTGCCACTTGAAATAACACTGCTATTAAGAACAACAATTCGAAGTAATGTTCACGTGTATCGAAAATAGCAATTGACAGTCATTAAAATGGTTTCGCAAGATAAAGTAAACCTATAATACCGAGGAAATATTTTTGTCTCATGGCAATCACAACCTTTGTTTTATAAAGAAAATAGCAAAAATGTGTATAGATCATTAGGTTTCCCAAACTGGTTTTGACATTTTCGTCGTGTTAAGTGTGTAGGCCTAAATGTTATCTGGTAACGTTACACATCCAGTGCTAGTTTAGAGTCACCTATTAAATGACTGAAAATTAACAAACGTAGATTTATATTCGACAGCATATAAATATGGGATTATTATTATTATTATTATTATTATTATTAATGAATTACCGGCATGGAGAAATGCAAACCAAATCATAAATGTGTGTTTGAACACAGTATGAATAATACGGATTGAGGATTTTGTGTTTGAACGCAGCGTTAATAGTAGGCTATGTCTCCATGTCCGATAGATAGCACAACATCGTGTACTATCTGAACCTGACATTTAACCCAGTGAAATGTAATGGTAGGCAGAGAGGCGCATCTCTCGCCGTCTGCTTCATGGGCGCCTTCCCGAAAATCAGCGCAAAAGAACCTGACAAAATAAGAAACACAATCAACCGAAACGTGCGGCAATACGAAGGAAGAGGCCGAGTTTTCTCTGACTTGTTGCTTGATTGCTTCGTTGTCTTGTCTCGCAAGTCACCTGTACTTATGGCGACGATTTATGATTTTTTCGCTTATAAAGCGCACATGTGCGATAATAAAACGTGTTTATCATTGAATTAATTGTGTCAACTCATAATTTCTGAATCTAGTAATCTGTTAAAGTCTTTAAGATTTATATAAAGATGTATAAACTATTTAAAACGGTATTAGTGAGTCTAATCATTATTTAAGTTTGACCAAGGTCGATTTGCCTTTCAGTGACAGTATGTAAGTTTCTCTCTCTCTCTCTCTCTCTCTCTCTCTCTCTCTCTCTC
>JAAGVU020000113.1:21450438-21469082 GCA_011763525.2 Mormyrus iriodes | reverse complement strand
TATCAATCTCTCTGTGTTCCTGGTCCTCAAATTCCTATGTCCCTGATTCCCATCGCCCCTGTGTTCCTGTTCCTCATGTTCCTATGCCCCTGATCCCCACCCCTGTGTTTCTGATATCAGTCTCCCCTGTGTTCCTGGTCCTCATATTCCTATGTCATTGATCCCCACCTGTCCTCTGTTCCTGATATCAATCCCCCATGTGTTCCAAGTCTTCATATTCCTATGCCCCTGATCCCCACCCCCGTGTTTCTGATATCAATCTCTCTTGTGATCCTGGTTCTCAGGTTCATATGTCCCTGATTCCCATCTCCCCAGTGTTCTTGATATCAGTCTCCCCCGTGTTCCTGTTCTTCATATTCCAATGTCCCTGATTCCCATCTCCCCTGTGTTCCAGATATCAATCTCCCATGTGTTCCTGATCCTCATATTCCTATGTCCCTGATTCCCATCTCCTCTGTGTTCCAGGTATCAATCTTCCCTGTGTTCCTGGTCCTCATATTGGTATGTCCCTGATCCCCATCTCTCCCCTGTTCCTGATATCAATCGCTGTTATGTTCATGGTCCTCATATTCCTATGTCCATGATTCCCATCTGTCCTCTGTGAAGTTTGCTCTTCATTCATTTCACCATTTCATATTATTTATCCATGGATGTTGCCAGTGATCCATATAACTTGCTGCAGTTATTTTACCGGCATCTGTACTAACTAGTTGGCTTGTCTCACCATACTCACACATCACCTTGCACATATTGAGAACAGATGTGTGCAGTTTACATGTCTGAAACAGTCAGTGCGTTCAAAACGATCGTCAGTGTGCAAGCTGCAAGGCCGTCTGTGTTGAACACGTGTCGAGGTCCCCTGCGTGGTGTCATCATTTGGGTGGAAGTCCAGGTGTCCTGAACATCGGTTACACGCCTGGGGGACACCCGGCAGCATCTGCTGAGTGACTCGTGGCATTGCCGTGGTAACCAACCTGCATTGCGTGGGGCTGCGCTGGCGCCATGGGCCAGATGCTAATGGGCCACTGGTTCACTCCAATCAAAACATCGTTGATGAAGTTAATTAGTTGAAAATAACTGCCGTGCTTCACTCATCTCATCTATAGTCATGCAGAACATTTTCCGACATGTCGGAGCTTTGAATTCTGTGCTGACTTTCCGGTTACTAAGAGACATTGAATAGTCCAGGGAAAACATTCATATTTGTAAAAATCCTCCTTTTTACCTCTGAAGCAGACCGTGACCTGATGAGACACCAGGGACACAAAGTTCTGGATAATTTTGGGAAGAGCCAACATTGGTGTCCTAGAATTGACGCGCAAGAGGGGACAAGGTGTCCCTTCTAGGACGATGGTTCCATTCATCCTGAGACAAATTCATAACTTGATGGGGACTCTTGCTTGGGGGCAGAGTGTGGCTCAGTGGGCAAAGCCTCTGTGCATGTAATCAGAAGATTGCTGGTTTGAGTCTGGCCTTGGTACATCTGTGGGTCCTTGAGCCCTTACCCCCCCCCAGCTCCCTGGGTGCTGCTATGGGTAGCTTGCTCTCACCTCTAGAGAGTAAGATGGGGGAGGTTTAAAGAGAATTTCCCCATAGGGATCAATAAAGTATCTATTATTATTATTATAAAATAAGGGAAATATGCCAGCACTGGCTGTTCTGTTTTCCACTAGAGATCTATGGTGTTGTCCCCCAACTGCAAAAAGGTCTTGCTAATACATCCTTAGAATGCCTCATGTGCACATGAACACTACGAACTCGGTGAACGATGTGAGTAATTAAAGTGCTGTTGTCATCCCGCGGTTCAAGTGGTTGATGACTTGAGTGTGGCGTTCAGGGAAGGAGTCACGCGATTAGACAGCTGCAGCTGACGGGTCTCCGCCCTCGCGAATCAGATGGCAACAATAAACTGCACAAATACAACAGTGCAGTGTGGCAGCGTGCGCTTATTTTTAATGTGCAATGTACATTTATTTGTTATTGATCACGCATGGTCTAAGGTGTTCGACCTCCAGTTAAATGGATGAATAGATGGGTGAGAGGCTGTGTCCTGCCCCACTCGGTGCTCACTGCCGGCTTTTCATAAATCACTCACTCACTGAGTAGGAGTAAAGCTTTCACCCCGGCTCTCTATCTCTATCAGCAGTCCCCCCCCCACATTGGTCATGTACTACAAGAGATTACACAGGAGGGCGTGTGCTGTGGAGGAGGGCGGGGGGAGGGCAGTCCCATGCAGGGGTAGCCTAACACTCTTATCTGCTTCCCAGCCGTTTGGGACTGGGGGCTCAGATAAAGAGAGTGGTGGGATTTCCTATCAGGTCCAAGGGGCGGCTCGTCGGGGGGATGAAGCCATCACCAGGTGCTGATGTTCTGGCCGATTCTTCCCTTCTTCTGTCCCACTGGCTGGATGAACATGCCCCCCTCCAGTGGCAGCAGTGAGAGGGGTTCTGTCGGTTTGGTAGGCTAGGTAGTCAACCAAGGAAGGCCCCAGCATCTCTGCATTTCTATACCTCCTCTCCTCCTCTCCTTCACATTTCTACACCTCCTCTCCTCCACACCTGTACTTCTTCGCATTTCCATACCTCCTCTCCTCCACACCTCCTCTGCTCCAGTTCCATACCTCCTCTCCTCCACACCTCCTCTGCTCCAGTTCCATACCTCCTCTCCTCCACATTTCTACACCTCTGCTCCTCCACACCTCTTCTTCTTCTTCTTCTTCTTCTTCTTCTCCTTCTGCACATTTCCATACCCCTTCTCCTCCACACCTCCTCTTCTCCACAGTTCCATGCCTCCTCTCCTTCACATCTCTACACTTCTACACCTCCTCTCCTACATATTTCTACACCTCCACTCCTCCACATCTCTATGCTTCGTCTCCACTTTGTGTTGCACATATGTTCCCCTGATTCCCTGATTCTGGACTGTGTGTTTGTTTGGGGAAGGTCATGAACAGATGCAGATGGGGTGGGGGGGGCATTGGGGGGCTTAACCCATGTTTGAGTGCTAATAGGGGTCATTTGTTCAGACCATTCTCCTAATCCTAATCCTCCTTAATATTTCCTCTACCGCACACTAGGCGTTCCTAAACTTATGTTCTTATGTTTCATCTTTCCCTGCTGCTCTTATCATTATTTTAAGAAGAAGTTGGTGATTGATGAAGCTGAAGTTTGTTATGGCCCTGTTTAAAGGGCTCGGTGCAGACAGTCCTCGCAGGGCTGATGTCTCTCCCCCCCCGGGTGGGAGGGGGTTAAAGGCGTCAGCATAAATAATGACAAAACGAGCACCTCCGGTGGACTCTGGCGGGGAACAGCGTGGGGAAAGCTGGCCCTCATCCGTGCCACTCTTTTGTTCAGAGTTTTATTAGCAATAGCTGTGCAAAAATAACCTGTTAACACAAATCACGGTGCGGCGGTAATAACCTCCTCAATCATATTTTAAAAGTCACGTCAAGCCACCGCAGGATAATTCATCTCTATGCAAATAGTGCAGTGTCAGCCCATTAGCATTCGCAGGGGCTCGCATCGCAGGACCTCCTCCTGCTCTTCCTCTTTCCCTGCTCAGGACCAATAAAACATGAGCCCTATTGCCCAGGAATTATAGCAACTATTAGAATAACATACGGACAGCGTGCACTCTGAAAATAAAAACCAACAGGCAAGGTGGCAGGGTCGAGGCAGGGAGCAAACACTTAGCAAAATGGCAGCGCTCGTAATAGATTCCTGCTCCCGAATCCTTCCCCCCCCCATGCCCACAGGCCTGGGGAGCAGTCCAGGCCCCGAATGCGCTGTGGCCCCTTCATTCAGGCCTCGCTTGCTGGTCAGCGTAACTCACCATGTCAGGGAAAAGCAGTGAAGGTGCTGTTGACTGTCCCAGCTGCTCCCCCCAACATGATCGAGATGATAATCGAGGAGACCCACCCTGGGGCAATTAATCCCACACACCGCTGCCTGGTTATGTTGGTTTGGGTGTCAGCAGAGCCTTAATCCCTGTTCACAGGTCAGGATAGCGATCAGTCTCTGTGGGGGTTCACGGAAGTCTGATACCAAGGCGAAGTTCTGTTCTGTTTCACCCCAATGACCCCAGACACCCACTTTATTTTGCCTGGCTACCTGTTTGTTGTGTCCTTCTTCTCCCAAAACCTAAACAGGGCTCCTGTTCCATCTTCCCACCAGAACCGGTGCCTGGTGTCGATGTTTGCAGGGGCTGCAATGGGTCACTGCGCAGTCCTGGAATATGGGACCGCTGGTGGCCATAGTAGCTGGGTTTCCACTGAAAATTAAGAGAGGAGTGTTTGTTTTTTTCTGGGCGATCCAAAGCCAGATCTGGACTCAGGGAGGCCCTATTATCCGTCTTTTTCCGGTTTATCAAAGGCGATGTAGCCCGTCACGGCCGCATGCCCTGTGGATTTTTCTCCTTTATGATGCCATTAATTTAGCGCGGGTCGTTAGGCCCCGTTTTGACAAATGCGTTCCGCGCCCGACGCAGATGATGAACCGCACCCCTGGCCATGGAGGTGTCACATGACGAAGGGGGCCCGCCCCCCTTGGCTCCCAGCGTTTACTCAGGCGTGCTGGGGGGTGGGGGGGGCGGCTTCCTCAGTGGTGACTCTCTGACACTCGTGGTCATTGACTGTGTTTTAATGGGCTGCCCACACCCTGGGAGGTGCTATTAAATATTGTGCCCAGTGAAAAATGATAATCAAGTGAAGAGCCCCCTGCTGCAGAGCTGTGGGGACAGTGGGGGCGGCAGATCTGTGAATAATGGGGTCTAATTTGGGGGATTCCTTATGTGGGAGGCAGTGGAGATGAGTGTGGCAGCCCCACTTTGTGGTGATTATGCTGTTTTCTCCTACATGCTCCCACCCCCTGAAGTTCAATCTCCTAGCTGTGCCCTGAGTCACCGGCTCAGGTTGAATTCGGGCAACAGGCCTGGAGTGTGAACTCTGCACAGCCCTGGCGTCTGAGTGCTAATGTCCCAAACGCTGCTTAAGACCTACTTACGGAGTCCATCTTTGGAAACCTATCGATCGGGGCTCTGGATAACACAGGGTTCTCCTTATGGAAAATCAGGGAGGTAGGGGGGGGGTTTAAGTGGATTAGTTTGACCCCTTGACTCACTCCTCTCTGAATGACCACTGCTCCGAGGTCACACTGCCCCACCCAAAACCACATATCAGGCAAATGGGGGGATGTCCTGTCACCCCCAGACAGCCATCTATAGGTGCATGACGGTAGAATCCTATTAAAAACACGCCCTTTTTGAGGAGTGGGATTGGTAATCAAACAAGGCTGTGATTGTACTGCCATTGGCTGTGTAATGAATGCAAGCAAACATCTCCATAATCGATAGTGGGAGAAGCTCACCTCCAGAGCCTTGAGGCTTCTCCCCTCGCCATTGCTGCTCCCTTGTTTACTTTTATTTATTTATGTCCCACGAGACGATGGCCACTACACGGTCCTGCGGGAGCAAAGCAGCACTGCCCACTTTGGCCATGACGTCAGGCTGACTGAGGCTTGGGGTTATGGTCAGGAGACAGAACACATCCTCAGCTTCGACTACCTGCGGGAAAGCACAGCCTGCCACCAAAATCTTTTTTGTTTGCTAATAAAGATATTTAATGAGTGTAAGGATCCAAAATACATATCAGGTCAGATTGCTGACATGACCAGTAGGTATTATATGTTTATTATATTATATTCCATATGCTAGATTTTGGTGTGTTTAATATATAGTAATAATTAATTTTGTATAGGATTAATTTGGTAGCAGATATAGATGAAGCTGAGAAAAGTACACACCTCATTAAGAGATTCATCCTGCTGTTCTCCTCCTTTGTGAGGTCTGGGTTCTTGTCTTCCTCTGCCTGTGAAATGTGGCCTCTTCTCCTCCTCCTCCTCCACCTATGAGGACCTGCTCCCCTCTTCCCATTGTGTGAAGCATGGACTCTCTTCCTCCACCTCCCGTGAGGTTTGGGCTCTCCTCCTCCCCTGCTTTTGAGGTTTGAGTTTTCCACCTTCTCAACATGTGAGTTGTGGGCTATCCTCCTCCTCCACCTGTGAGGTGTGACCTATCTTCCTCCTCCACCTGTGAGGTGTGGGATCTCCTCTTCACCTTGTGTGAGATATGGACTCTCTTTCTCCTCTGTCATGGTTGGCATCTGCCAGCCCCGCCTTTTGTGTCCTTTCCCCTAGTTCCCTGTGTCCTGAATACCCCTTGTTTCCCTTGTTCCTGGGTCACTGTGTAGCTCAGTGGGCTGAACTAGTAGCAAAGAGGCTGTAGTGCTCCAAACCTGGGTTCTGGTCTAGCCTCCTCTGTTTTGGTTAGTGTAATTGAGTTTCTGTTTCTTTCCTGTGTGTCTTTGGTTGAATTCTGTTTGTATGATTATCTCCATGTTTTTCTCTATACCTGTGCTCCCAGTGTTTAATTCCTGCTATGTTTCTAATATTAGTATTTGTTCATTGTTTAGTTAATTAAGTTTCATCACCTGTTGGCTTTTTCCCTGTCCTGTGTTCATTAGTTGATGTCCCTTATTAGTTACACCTGTTCCTTGTTTGCCCCAGCTAACATTTGAGTATTTAAGTGTTCTGCTCTGTTCTGTTCCCCAGTTGGTCATTGTCTTAGGTTGTAGTTGGTGTGTTTTAATGTATTTGAGTTTGTTAGATGTGTCTTGTCTCCTGGGTGTTTCTCTAGCCCTCCTGTTGTAGATTACCTGTTCCTGCCCTGTTGTTTGATGCCTTGTTTTTTTTTTTTTTTTTCTTCTTTTCTTCCGCTGTGTGCTTACGTGAGATCCCCCAATAAACCCCTTTTGGTGTCTCGGAAGCCATAAGTGGAGCGTCATTCTCCTTTCCTGGCGGTGCCATGCCCAGATGTTGTAACACTCCTCCATGTGTGAGTTGTGGGCTATCTTCCTTCTCTGACTGAGTTGCTGGCTTTCCTTCTCTTCTGCCTATGAGGTGATGGCCTCTCTTCTCTACCTAATGAGATGTGGCCCCTCCTCCACCTTTTATGGTGCTGGCTCTCCTCTCTGACTGTGAGGTGTGGCCCCTCTTCCTCTGTGAGGTGCTGGATCTCTATCTCTTCTACCTGTGATGTGTGGGCTCTCCTCCTTCACCACCTGTGAGATGTAGCCTTTTCTCATCACTTGTGAGTTGTGGTCTCCCCTCTTCAGCCTCTGAGATGTGGCCTCTTCTCCTCTATATGGAGATCGTTGTACCCTGTAATATTTAGATTTAATGCATTCCTGTGTTTACAGCTAACTATAGTGATGGTGCTTAAATGTCAGGGAGCTGTGTACCAATAGACCTGCATCACCATCATAAAATGAGGGTGTGTGTTTCAGGAAGTCCCTCCCCCATGTGCTGTTTGAGCCAATGAGGTAAAGTGCAGGGAAGGCAGGTTGCTCTGCCCATTGTTCGATGCGATTGACATCAGCTGTTTTGTGGCTTATTGATCCCTATTTATCTTCAAATTAAGGCTGAGTGAACAACTGATGGGCACCAGAAATATCTGATGGTGCAAGGGAGAGGTATTTGTGTGGTGTGTAGACTGTGAAGCTCTCTGCTCTCTCTAAATGCCCTGATATTTTTGTAGAATAGTGACTGTTTGCAGGTGCTTGTTGCTGTGACTGTGTTGGTGCATGATGAGTCTGTGTGGTTTTTTTTGCAGGTGTTTGCATATAGCTTCTGCCTTGCCCTCTCCCCTCTAGGTCAGGGTCACTTGAACCCCCCCCCCCCGGTGCTGTGGAGGCAGTTCACTACAGAGCTACTAGTGCTGAGGTGTGATGCCACTGGCTAAATGCTGGGCCCTTAGTGATCATGGGAAAACAGCATCATGGCCTTGGGGCCAATGACCAGGGAGAACCAGGCACAGATCAATCCTTGTTCCCAGAACCTGGGAGCTGACCTGTGTGGCAAGCAACAGCTTTCCCAGGAAGGGTTAGATGCATAAAGGAACCTCTCCATCTCACACAGGCCAAAATCAGGCCTACTGTCCCCTTACCTGCTTTGGCACTTAAACATGTCCCTCCAAGTCTCACACTGATGCAACACCCAACCTCAAGTCGTTCTGTGTCTCCTGGCCCAGAGAAGGATGGTGTCAGTTTCAGTTGGGAAACTGGGGGGGTGTAATGAAGGGGTGGGGGTTTCCAATTCCAATAGATTCCCACCGGTGCAATTCACTATTGTGAAGACATTCCTAATGTAACGGGCAAAGGCTATTGAAGCTCCCAAACTTCCAGCCCCTCCCCATGGAGGAGATCAGTGCCAGATAATTCCCTAAGCTTCTCCTCTCCTTATGCCCCAAACCCCCACCCCCCCATTGAGACCCCGTCCACACCCTCTTAAGAGGCTCAGTGGGGTTCCTTTGTAATCCTGCAAAGTGGAAAAATACCAATTTGTAGCGTTTGTCCCCCAGCGGTGGTGGGTCTTGGGACAGCCCCCCAAACATCAAGCCTGGGTGGGCTTCAGAAGGTGCGCTGGCGAAATATTCCAAAAGCTGTCCTCGGTCTCCAAATGTGTTTAGAGGAACACAAAGCGTCGATGAGCTTAATTTACTGAAGCCAGAGCGTCCTTGGAGCAGCAGGGGTAAAGCTGAGCGAAGCGGCCCGGAAGCAGGCTGCCTTCTTTTCTGTGTGATTCGATTAAAGCAACGACTTTGGGACAGAGGAGGAATTATAATATAATGAGAAGCCAATCGTGAGGATAATGGCGCAGAGAGAGGAAGGCGGGTGCTCTTAAAGAAACCATTACAGAATCACTTTCTAATGGATTTATCTGTTTTCCATTGGTGTGTCTCACAGTAAGAAAACAAGCAGACAGACAAACACAGACAGGCAGATTCAGACAGACACACACAGACAGACAGATACAGGCAGACTCAGACAGACAAACACAGACTAACACAAATGCAGATAGACAGGCACACACCCGTACAACAATAATGAATTAATTAACAGTGGGAAAGGATGGAGGGTTATCAGGCAGGTCATGTTTCAATAACGATTAACGGCAGGTCGGATGGTACCGGAGGAAGCCTGGATTTCCCAACATCAGTCCATTCTTCTGAATTATGCAGACGGAGAGTGTCCGTGTCACGTCTCAGCTGCCTGGCTGGTCCATCAGTCCTTTAGGTCATTGTTTTGCCTTCCAGCTAGGTTCTGCAGGCCAGGTGATAATTAAGGTGAAACAGCTTGTTTACTAAAAGAAGCAGAAAAACAAGGAATTCCCAGCATCCCAGTGACAACACAATATCTGTGCTCTCCGCCTGCTCTGTTATGATGTGTCTGTGAAATCATTTGACCACAAAGCCATTCATCTGACTGCCCCAGTATGTTAACCTGCATTCAGCTTGAATGGGTATGATGCCCCGATTCTTTCACACGCCCAAGGAGCCGCTGCTGCTCATTGACCACAGTAAAACCATATTCTTCACAATCTGAACATGCTCTTCACACATCCTTCCTGTACTGGCTATTATGAGTCTCGTTAGAGTCTCTCATTGCAGGACAAACCGTGCAGAAGCTTCTCTGCAAAAGCCACTTTGCGGGGTTCAGCTGGGTCCTTTCAGGCTGAACATTTGGTGTGTTCATTCCAACATGGACCTTGTACCACGGCGGTGTTTATAAACGTCACCTGGCCAACAGGACCAGCAAACCAATGGTGAGGTGAGATGTTACAGAGACACCAACTAGCCATGTGATTATTGAACTTGCTGGAAACCATGGTAGGCGGTATTAACTGCCTGCCTGAATGGCGGGAAGCTACCAAACACTGTGCCTGTACAGGTTACAAATAACAAAAGGCTGATGGATGATGCAAACATCAATGCACATCCTCTTATGGCTGACAAAGGCCTCTGAAATTCTCTGATTGGTCCATCTCAGCTGTGCTGACCACGTTTGCCCAACATACCATTTTCTCAATTCAGTTCAATTTTATTTGTATAGCACATTTTCACATTACATTGTCTCAAAGCGCCTCATATGATCCCCGCCCAAAGTCCCCAGTGAGCAAGCTAGAGGCGACAGGGGCAAGGAAAAACTCCCTAGAAGGAAGAAACCTTGGGAGGAACCAGACTCAAAGCGGGAGCCCATCCTCCAGGGGCCGGCAGAGAAAGTCTCCGTGTAAATGCATCGCGTGTGACAGCTCAGAGGCTGGCAAGGTCAGTGGTCTCCTTTCATTCCACTCCTCCTTTTCTTTCCTGTCCATGAGCAGACAAGCAGAATCAACCCGAAAAGTGAGTGATGGAGTGATTCAGGGCTAGCAGAAGTCCTGTGGGGGGGGGCCCACCCCTGTTGCCTTGCCGCTTTCTGAGAGATTATCGATCGGAAGGCTCCGTAAAGAGCCCTTTCTCTGGAAGATCCCGGGGAAATCACCGGACCTCCACTCGTTTCCGTCTCGCCAAGGATAGGTAATGTCAGCCTTCCCGAAAGGACTGCTGGTCGCCTGGGCCGGAGTGCCTCTGTCCTCCAGACGCAGTGGAATCACCTGCACACATAAATCACATGGCATCCGGCCGGCCCACATTCCCGCATCCCGTGATAAAGACGTCAGCCGGCGACAGGGTTGCCTCACTGCATCCTCATTATCCGTGCTGTTTACTAATGCGGCGAATCGACGGGGCCACTCAGACACGTGGTGTCTTTGTTTGCGCTTGACTATAAAACACCATGAGTAACAGAGAAGAAAAGGGGCGTCATTCTCAGGCTGACTCTCGAGGAACTGACGCTGTTTTTATTGTTATTATTGCAATTAATATTGTTAATACTAATTTAATGGATTATTTGCATGTTAGCCATTAATCACAGAGCCCCATCTGGAGGGCGGTGGTGGGGCTGCACCAGAATCAGCCCGTCTGAGCTCAATTAGATGGTGTCTCTCGGCTTTGGTTGTCCATAAATCATTTCCCCAAAGTGAAATTAACACTTACTGGAGCGCATTAATAATCTTGCGCCTTGGGACGCAGGCAGTCACCGGAACCTCCCCGCTCACCGCACACCCAAAGCCTCACTTTGTTTAGGAAATATAAACATTCTGCGCTAAGTTTCCTTCGTGACCCACAATCCCCCCCACCAAGATCATAGTCTATCAATGAGAAAAGATAATGCTGCCCCCACATCCAGTTACCCGGAAGTGCAGCTGGTCAGGGACCTTGACCGTGACCCAGATGCCGACCGAGCAGTTCTGGGGGAGGCTTAGAAGCCCCACGACGAACACACCTCTCCTGCAGTTCCAGCTGGCACTTTCCATGAAGCAGTAAGAGGTGCCGTGGGTCTGCCCCGCACATATGTCACATTGCAGTAATTAATAGATTATTCAAGGACGTAGTCATTATTAGGAAAGTGACAGCAGTGACGGGTTTGAGTCCGAGCCAAGATCGTGATGTTGTACCATTGTGTGACTAAATCTGGAATTCTCATCCTATGATGTTTCATAATAACACAGTACAATGAGATGCTGGTTTGGTCTGTAAATTGATAAAAATATAAATTGAAATATAAAAGCAAAACAAGAACTAAAATATCATCATGCCGGTCTATTTTTCTGTAGTGATAGTGTGTGTTGCGCAGTTTAAGCAGCCTCTGTGTCCCAAGGATAAGTTGACTGGAAAGTTACCCTGGGGGCAAAGTAAATTCCAGTTTGACGGGTCATGTGACAGTTTGGACACCCTGGGGAGACATGGATGTAGTGGGGGGGTCTACTCATTCAGGACAACCTGCCACTGACAGCCTGCTGTGGGGGTCGGGAGTCATGCTGACCATTATACGGGGGGGGGCTCAATGCTGCCTGAGCTACACTTAAACCCTTTGTGTCTTGTACATCACATCTTTGATAGATTAGAAGTGTGACATTAAAATAGAAATTGGTCCTCTGGGGCTTGACCGGGCTCTCCGGCTGACTCCTGACCTCCTAGAGACTGACCTGACGATTGCTGAGGCAGACGTTGGTTAGTGAGGGACTGTGGTGGCGTGTATGTGGGGGGGGGGGTGACCTGGGGGGTGTAGAGAGTCTCACAGCAGTCCAGCAAATCCTAAGCTCATCCAAGAGGCCATCTCAGGGCTGATTACTCCCTGAGATGCTCCATCCTGTTCTCTCATACTGGCACACTGTGTGCCACACTCTCACATGCCACATGACCATGCATTCCTCTATAAGTCACATAGTCTTACCACACCCACCATCTGGGAGCCTGGTGTGACCCGATGTGGCACATTGTAGCAGATGTATCCTCTCGTGGTGTCCTGTCACTGTGAGTTAATTTCAAAAATGTTCATTTTACTTAATGAGGACTGTCCCACAGCTCCTGTTGGCCGCTTCATTCTCAGCTCCTGCAATCAGAGCAGCACAATCCCCCTTGCCTAACATGGCTTTTCGATCCAGGAGCTCGATGGGCAAACAAGGACAGTGGGGGGGGGGGCAATGGAAGAATACGGGAGATTGAAATTTTTGTAAAGTTACCTGTATTGTGTTTTCACAATGTTTACTGTAGGTGTTTATGAAGAAGGGGAGGCAGTGGGAGAAAGGAGGAGAGAGGAATGAGGGGGTAGAGAGAGGAGGAGGGGACAGGAGGAGAGAAAACAGGAGGGAGAGGAGAAGAGGAGGATGAGAGGAGAGGAATAGAGAGAAGGAGGGAAGAGGAGAGGAATAGAGAGAAGGAGGGGAGAGGATGAAAGGAGGAGAGAAGGAGAGGGAGGAGGAGGGGAGAGGATGAGAAATAGAAGAGAAAACAAAGAGGAAGAGAGGGAGAGGAGGAGAGAGGAGGAGGGGAGAGGAGAGAAAACAGAGGAGGAGTGAGAGGAGAAGGGGAGCAGAGGGGAAGAGGAGGGGAGAGGAATAGAGGGGGGAGAGGTAGAAGAGGAGAGGGTTGGAGAGAGTAAGGGACAGAGGGAGGGAGTGGAGGAGAGGAATTCCTCGGGATGCCTAGTGCGTCTACCACATCTGTCAGCCCAGTCAGATTTGGGCGTCCCTCAGCTCAGACACCAGTAGCCATAATTAATTACACCATTTACATGGGACTATTGACTAAACAAATACATAAATCACAGGGGCCCCCAGTCAATAGCCGCAGACATATTTAATCATGTTCTAAATAATGATTACTGTTCCCATAATGCAATAATTATTTTCAGCAGCTGACTTGAATTAATCTTCTGTCACTGTGCCATCATAGAGAGAATGAAAGAGAGCGAAGGGGAGAGAGGACAGGCCAAATGATAGCAGCCAGTATGGTCTTAGCGTGCCGAGTGGCGATGATGGGGCGATGTGACAGCTGAGGCGCGGCTGTCAAAAACAGCGTGGACATGCGGTGGCATGTTTGCCGGGCTGCGACGGTGACATACAGGAGTGGAAACACGGATCACCTGTCTGTCTGGGTCTTTCCCGCTTCTAAATGGTCTCTGCTTACGAAGGACTGGACTGGAAGCTACGTCATTCCTGATGATTTTTCTGGATCCCAGCTGGAGCACCCTCCTGGCAGCCGTTGGGAGGGACCTCCCCCAATGCTCCGGAGAGGGGCCCAACGGCTCCCAGCCGGCGCCGGATCAAGGTCACAGGTTAACGACTCGCTGTTTGCCGTCCATCCCACTCCTCCTGCGATAAGTGCCCCCCCCCAGCAACCCAGAACCACGGAATGCCTCACGGAGGAGAAAGGGCTTGGGATCAGCGGTGAGAACCACTAATATTTATTCATGATAGAGACGGAACACCGGTCGACCGCTGGGGGGGGGGCACTTCATTTACAGGCGCTCATAGACTGCCCTGCATCCTGGGACTGCCGCTACCAGCAGGCGTGTGAACCTGGCCCCCCGTCAACCCCCCCCCATACCCCTGTGGAGCCGATGCTCTGATTGAGACATCGTCCGGTAAACAAGCTGTGTCACGATTAAAAAGGGAGTTTCACACACCCCGCCCAAGGAGATGAGCTGACGAAAATGTCAACATTTGTAAAAACTCTACATTTAAGCGTTTATCACATCCAGATTGTCATCTCTATTATCTATATTTTCACATGGATCTGGATCTCAGGCATACGTGTCATGTATGTCATTCCAGGCAGGAACGCGGGGGGTGTCAGCTGTATCCTGCTCCTCCTGGAAGATTCAGACACGGGACTCCTTTGCGGTACCCGTCTTCCTGCTTTTCATAGAACAGGATTGACATTTAAACGGTGCCAAGCACCCCCTCCTCCCCGGGTCCTTCACCTTGTACATAAACAAACCACAGAGTGACTGGCTTGCCCCCCGGTCATATGTCAGACTCCACACGGCCCAGTCCTGAAAGTTACTGGGTGATTAAATGAATGACGTGGTGATTCAGTGTCATCAGCCTTTTGAACATGGTGGATGAGGGACTCTGGGCAAGCAAGAAGCTGAATTAAATATTAACACCCTGGCCGCCCACACACATGTGCGTCTCAAATGAGCCCCTTTATTTACAGCTCAGCCCGGCCACTCTCCTTCACTAGTCTTGGGTGCTAAATTGCCCTCTTCCTGCTGAAATTTATTGCCATTTAAACATGACAAAGGGGCCGCCGTGGTGGTCATTACAATAATCCATCATGTGTACAACTGCTGCTGTCCAGCCTTGCGGTAAATCCAATCTGAGAGGGGTCAAATGCCCGTTTCTTTCTCACCCAAAGCTGTCTCTTCCTGGCTGTCATTAGTTTACCTTTGTCAACAAAAGGGCAATGCTGCCGTGTCCCAGAAAGGATCTCGCAGTGCGGCAGCGAGCAAACAGAGCTGCACGCCCAGGGCTGGCCCTCCCGCCCCCCATGGGAGGCTGTAAAATGCTGTGAGGAACGGAGGCCCGAAAAGGGATGCCCGGGCCGTCGCCTGGGCGACTGGAGGCTCCATCAATAGAGTGGCTGACTTGGCGAGGAATGGGAGGCCAGCTAACGCGACTGTATGGGCGCTGTCAAACCTGCAGAGGGTCAGCGTAGCGTAAACACTAGACGCCGACGGCGGTGCTGGGGTGACAGTCCAGGGCTCTTCTGCTTTAGCCCCTCCCACCCCTCTATCTCTCATGAAGAACAACAAACCAAACAGATGCAGAAGATCAGGCATGATCCTTTGAGGCCATCAGGGACCGCTCTCCCTCTTCTGCAGCCTTAGCTTGTTCCAGGTAGTATTCTGCATGATTTCACCCCCTGGTGGCCAAGATGGGCATCGCGGGGTGTTCATTAGCACAAGCTGGCCACAACTGCTGGAACGTCCTCCTCTGACTCTGTGTGAGGGGGAGGGGGGGTGAGCCTGTGAAGGAGCTTACACTTTGTGTTTGTGCAAAACTTGTATCAATCGAATAGCAGGTGGAGCGCGGGGCTGATCGCTGGCACAGCCATGACACCAGGTAGCATCTTGTCCCCACGGCTGGCCCAACCAAAGTGCGTTGCTTTCCGATTTAACTGAGTTTTGATCAAGGTTGAATTGACTTTTTGCTTTACGCCATGTGTCCTGCCTCAGCTGGCTGCCGCAGCCCGTTTGTGACACGGGCTGGAAAAATGGTTAACTTAGCTGAATGAAAAAACGCACCCCCCCCACCCAGCTCAAAACAGGGACCTTGGATTTCCTTTGTGTCCCCTCTCCCCCCCAGTCCACAGCCACTGATAGCAGGAAATGGCAGTTTGAACATCAAGATGCCTGTTTTGTTTTGACGTTTCTTTTAGTACAGCGCCAGCAGGGATGGAGGTGGTTATGAGACCAGTTCAAGACCACAGAGGACAATCGCTGTCGTAGTCAGAGTAGTGCACTGCTCTTCTGCACTCAGTACCCCTGCCTGTAAGTGCGATTCTGACATACAGTCACACAATAACCACAAGAAAATGTTTAAACAATGCACAGAAATAAAGTCCTCCTGAAAGATGTGCTGACAATGTCTCTATCTCTCTGTGAGGATGCACCATCACACAGCTCCAAGGCATGGAAGTAAGGTGAACCTGCACCTATCACCATCCGGGCTCAGTTCGAGGCCTCTCTCTCCCTTATTAGCAGGAAGAGCGTGGTAGGGCAGGGCAGGATGGGAGGACTGCATGGAGGTCATCGCACCCTTATGTGCACGCAGCCGGCTCACAGGTGTTTAAATATCCCCCTGTCCACCACCATCGTCGGCGTACAGCTTAATCAGTCCCCAGCTGGCAGTCCCAGCCAGCCGGATCAACAGAGACTGGCCGTACTGGGCAGTCTGACCATGCTCAGTCAACAAAAAGAATAACATCAACAAGAAGAAGAACAGCAGCAGCAACATCAACAAGAAGAATAACAGCAGCAACAACAACAGCAAGAAGAGCAACAACAGCAGCAGCAGCAACAACATCAACAAGAACAACAGCAGCAACAACAGCAGCAGCAGTAACATCAACAAGAACAGCAGCAGCAACAACAACAGCAACAACAACATCAACAAGAACAGCAGCAGCAACAACAGCAGCAACAAAAACAGCAACAACATCAACAAGAACAAAAGCAACAACAACAAGAACATCAACAACAAGAACATCAACAAGAACAGCAGCAGCAACAGCAGCAACAACAACAACATCAACAAGAACAAAAGCAACAACAACAAGAACATCAACAACAAGAACGACAGCAGCAACAACAGCAACAACAACATCAACAAGAACAACAGCAGCAACAACAACAGCAACAACAACAACAACATCAACAAGAAGAACAACAGCAGCAACAACAGCAGCAGCAGCAACAACAACAACAACAATAACTGCAGCAGCTGAACCACAGCAGCAGCGACTTGGAAGCCATGTTCATCAAAATAGCCTGTTTCGGTGACGAGTCAATCTGAAAGCCTCCTGGGTGTCACAGAGGAGGGGAAAGCAGGGTTTGAGGTCCTTGTACATAGTTATGGGAGACACTCAGGTGGAGGGACAAGGTGGCTGGGAGCCTGGGCCCTGTTTTAAAGGTGACAAAGAGCCAAATGTGATGGTCACATGGTCACTAGGCCGTCAGAGGAGTGGTGTGGTCAGTTACCTGCACTGGACTGGTTTCCTGTCCTTTTGCCATGCTGGGTCGGAGGGCCTTTTGGGGACACGGTGGACACTGAAGGCACAGAGCGACTCCCCAGAACCAAGCACATCTGAATCTACAGGGCTGCTCTGGGAGCACGAACAGGAAAACTTTAAATACCAGTCTTTGCATTTCCTTAGAGACATTAAGCATAAAAAGCTTAATCTGTTTTGATTAATTTTCCACTCTGGGAATGAATTTGGAGGTTTTACACGGCCTCACTCTCTCCAGCCATGTTCATAGGAAATTACACCGAGGACTTACTTAAATCTTTGCAAATTACCGTTTTGAATTTCTTCTCTCCACAACTTGTAACCTCTCCGCCTGGTATGGATGTAACTTTAATTCATATCCCACTCAGCCTTAACAGCTAATAACCTCAAATGAAATGAAATATTAAAGCAGGGGAGATGCAAATTCTATTTAAAGTGGATTAGGGTCGGCGGCGAGGGATGGATTTGGAATGCGAACGACACATTAAAAAAAAACTTTTAAAAGGAGATGAGGGATCTTATGGGGGAGAGGAAGTGTGTTCTGGTCACCTGATGCTGCATTCCATTTACCTCTGGGGTCAAAAGTTGGATCTGGCAATGACCTCACACGTACCAGTACAGCAAGTCGGAAAGCCACTCAGCAATGCTAGGGATCTGTTTCAAAAAGTAGGATTTCTTGCTTAGCAGGATAACTTGTCAGATTTAAGGTACCCTTTAATGGAGTTTAAATGGCCTTTATCTTTGTTCACTTACATTTAGCCCAGACTACTTTAAATCTGGCAAATAATTTGGCTAAGCAAGAAATCCTGCTTTCTGAAACAGGACCCAGTTCTAACTAGGTTCATTGCTAGCCATTGCTAGCAATACCAGTTGGTAACAACACATTACGTGGTATTTTGCACATAAAAGCACCGTAGTAACAAGTCAACAGATAGCGACTGGACAGTACTGTGTGTAAGACTGATTTAATGAGCCACAAATAAGACACAAGTGCTAATAAATAGCATATAACTGCAGCTTTCACTTCTTGGTAAATGGCACAGCGATCTCGAATTCTGAGGTTCCTCCAACTTCACGGGGTGTCCCTGTTGAAATTTCCAACTAGGAACTCGGAAATTCCAACTTTTGAGTTCAAAAGGAACGCAGCATAAGTCACACCTGAGGTAGGGGGGCTGATTTGTCTATTAAGCTACCCAGGTTCTTTAAAGGTGCCATAGAATGCATTTTTTCAGTATTTTAATTTGTTCTCTACATAGAAGGTATGTGAATTTGGTTTGGTTAAAAAATGCCCAGAAGTGGTTTTGCAGGCCCATTTACACCCTATTATTTGGCCCTAGAATGAAATGGGTCGTTTCCCCTTTCTTGGTGGGCTAATTAATTTGTTGATGAACTGTACTCTGATTAGCTGGTTTACAGTGCGGCACTATATTGGCTCACACAGAACCAACATCTCTACAGTCATAGGCCACATAATGATGTTTCTATGGAGTTACTTTTGTGGCAAAAGTATTAATCAAAATTTTGAAAACCACAAAGAAATTAAGTATCACAATGAAAAATATACATTGCAAATATAAAAAAAAATGAATAAAATGTTTTTTTCTTCTTATCATTTTTTTTGCTACTGGATTTGTTTT
>JAAGVU020000113.1:21424388-21450338 GCA_011763525.2 Mormyrus iriodes | reverse complement strand
TGTTTGTTTGATTGCCGGGGTTGCCTGTTGTCGTGTGGGGGGTGGGGGGGGGTGGGGGGGGTCTTAGAAATGGGTGTACACCTTACATGTCTATATTGGTCAGCTGGAATTAAACACTTGCTGGAATTTGGTTTCCAGCAAGTAACGGTGTCATGGAATTGCATCTATGCAGTTCCATAATAGTTCAATCACCATTTAGCTAATATAACATAACTAATGTAATCAACTGCAACATAGCTAGCAAATTCTATAGTAAAGTGTCACCAAAATTTCCTACTGCCTGGTGACATTGTAGCACAATGCATTACTTTCATGTTTGTGTGATGCTGGTGTAAACAAACCTACTGCCCTGCCAGTAAAGTAAAAGTACAGCATGTACAATCATGCACAGTACATAATACATGATAATGAAAATAACTATGTTACTGGTTTTGGATTTACTGTACTGTACTTTTTTATTGTCATTTTAGAGTGAATTCTTTGTAACGTGCTACATGTGACCATAATACTCCCACTTCAGCCTAGGTGCCATATTATCATAGTCACAACTCATTTTTTTTACTTCAGCATTGATTAGATACTTGTTTAGCTAACCCAAAGCAGGCTATGGGAAGTACAAAAGCCTGTTGTCAATATCAGTATCTCAGACTCCCCTTCTGAACTGGGCTACGTTTCCCAAAAGCATAGTTACTAACAATGTTAGCAACTTACACAGTTGTAACTATGCAGCTAAATGGCTCCAGCTATGTTGGTAACTGAAGCTTTTGCAAAACATACCCTGAATAGGACATACCTTCTTAGCCTTCTAGTGATGAATAACCTTACATTAATGGCTGTCAGTATATATTTTTTTCCTCGCCAGCTGCACTTGTAGTAGCTGTACACGCATGTCCCTCGAGAGAGAAAGTGTGTGTTGCAGGTTGTGAGGTCTATTGGGCTTGAAAGTGGGCTGGTGTATGTTAAGTTTGGTTAAGACTGTTACATAATGGCCAGTTTTACCACTTTCTTTTTCATTATTACATATGTAGGATTTATATTTGAAAGACAGAACAATGGTGTTTGACATTCATGGTATGTCAGTTCCATGTACCGAACTCTCCATATTCACCTGTGTCTTGGTCTATCTGTACTGGGTCAGGTTACGTAGGGTCCAGCAGATGTGAGTATGGCTCGCAGACTTAATAATCCCCGCAAAGACTGCTAATTGAGGTAGCATTGTTTCCTCCTGATTACGACACCCCCCCGTAGCAACCCCCCTCCCCCCCCAGCTGTTTAATCTGCATTAGCCGTGTCTTTCCCTGTTTAATCTGTTTCCCTCCCAGGTATTCTGAATAAATCGATGAGAATACATGATTGTTTAATGATTTTCGCAGAAGCCTGGTTCGACCATTGCTGCCTACTTTCCAGCCACTCATTGGCCCCGATCCTTTAGTTTTGGGGGGGGGGGGATGCCGTCTGTCAAACGATGTGTTTACAGGAGCACTCTTGTCTGTGTTTGGTTGAATTTCTATTCAGGTAAGCTTTTGTGTGGTGTACGTTTTTGCATTTACATGCTTGCAAGTTTGTTTCCTGTCTGTTTGGAGACATCATACATTCTAGTCAGAAAAAAACCTTGGTAAATATTGCATATGAATAATGTTGGTGGGGGCAGTTCAGAGTTACACTGCCCCCGCAGAGCAGTAAATGAATTTCCCCTCTGATGTGCCTGTTCTGCAGTGTGTCAGACATGCACAGGACCCCGCTGACGGGCACAGTAATTACAGCAGAAGCTGATTAATTAGGGCATCACCCAGGGCCTTCTCCCGGCATGCGTGTGATGCCGTTGAGCAAGGGGCCGATGTCCTCGAGACAACCTCACGTCTTTGTGCAGCACCAAGCTGACGCCCCATCCTCACCTGACAAGCCAGAGGAGTGGAACACAGAGACCGTGGCCGGGCACCCTGACCCCACACCATCCGTACATGCAGTGTGAAGAAGTCAGTAAGGGCAGGGTCAGGCCTGGGGGTAGGCGGCGTTTCCCTCACTGATTCTCCATCTGGATGAGCCCCACTGCTTCCTGTCTTTAATTAAACATAAGTGTTCCCAATGGTCCCATATTTTAATGAGGAGATTGCCTCCCTAGCGCCCCCCTTTGGACAGTGAAGAGTGGCTCATTGTGGCGTGGAAGTCCATTGTCTGCTGCACACTTTCACCCTCATACTCAGAGAAGGAGAGCTAGTGGCCCCCTCTGTGATGGGTGGACTCCTTCCATCACTGGGTGTTTGCTCTGGGCATAAAGTCGTTCAGTCCCCGGATCTCAGATCAGGTGGAGAATCAAAGGCTCTAGGAGCCAGGCCTGTCATTTAGGTGGTAGCTGGACTGGGGCTCCTCACCCCAGCTCTTAAGGGCACAAGAGCTCGTCCCCCCAAACGTGAGAGAGCACCATTCCGACACAGGGGGGCATGCTCACACGCTCTGGAGACTTTGGATGCCCCCCCCCCCCGCCCAGTGGGTGTGCAGTTCATTGAACATAAGAGCCATTAAAGAAAACTGTCCTTCTCCACATTTGAATAATATGCTGCTTTAATCGAGACTACCCCGCAGGCGATGCCTTTGATTCGATCGTTGGAGTAAAATCAACCCTTTAAAGGGATTAGTGGGTGAAAATCAGGAAGTGAGCGTTTGTTCTTAAGATGGGCCAGAGGGGCCGGCTGGGGGTGGGGGGGGGGAGTCCGTCATGAATTTGAAGAAGCAGAAACAAGAGGTTGACTTTGAGCAGTATACAAAGCCCCCCCCCATCCCATATTATGCTAATGGTGAGAAGAAGGCTAAGTCATTTCTGGGGTGGGGGCTCGTGCACCTGGTTAAAGGCCCACGGCACGACCATTTACCAAATTAAACTCATTATAAGTGCAGGCGGTGGCCGGCAGGCCCTCTTCGGCGGGGCGGCCCGGCAGGCCTCTCCCTGTCCCATTGATCCCTGAATAGTCATGCCTGTCCTGGCCGCCATTATCATTCTAATTGCCCTGCCTTGCTGGCTCCCTAATCCAATTTGCAACGATACCGACGCATTTCTCAGGCCAGCGGCACTTTCTTCAGAATTTCAACAAGGGCATTAAAGCCCCCCAATTTACATTAATGAAGTGCACATTTAATTGTTGGTGGGGGTGGGACGGGGGGCAGAGGGAGGAGAAATGGAGGGCTCTTCAAGATCAGAAAAACAGGCACCGTGAAACGCCCGCAAACGGGCAGCCTGACCGAGACAGCAGACTTCCCCGACAAGCAGTGTGCCAGTCCTGGCCAGTAGGTGGGGGGCAGGACGAGGCTGCTTCAAAATGTGCTTTTCAGCTTGCATTTGTGTTCCTGTGTAGAAACACACAGGCACAACTGGTGTTTCAAGCAGAACTGGAACAGAATGGGCTTAATGTTTCCTGCGTGGCGTGACCTTGCCCTCCCCCCAAACACACGCCTGGCCTCGAGTGCCCCCTATGCCCATCTCTGTGCCCAGTCCTGGCTGTGAGAGTGGCCAGTGCCGACGCCCTCGCCTTCCCAGCGGATGATTGTTTTAAAATGCAGCCTCAGTTTGGGTGGCATGGGGAAGAATGTGGCTGGAGCGGGCGGTGCCTGGGGGTTGGGCAGCAGGGAGGGTCTTGCTGAGACAATGTGCTGGTTAAACGTGAAAGAGGGAAAGTTATAAATTCATCTATTTGCTCTCCGGTGACCCTTTCAGGTTGCTCCACAAAGACCCAGCCTGACACGCCGCAGCGAGAACCCGAGGCTGCCGAGAGGGACCACCAGATGCTCCTTTGTCTCATCGTTTCCACATAATTAGCCGGGGAGAACAGTCCCCCCTGGTCTGCTGCCACTGCCCTGAATGAACTTGAGAAGGGCCACACGGGTGGGCTGGGCTGCTCATCCTGGCATATTCCGAACATGCCCCCCCAACCGGCAACCCCCCCCAACCCTCCCCCGTCTCTCTGGCTGCATAGTTAGCTGAACGACTCCCGCCGTGATGGAGAAGGCGAGGCTGAGTGACAGACACCCGTGAAATTGGTTAACACACATCCCGCCGGGCGTAAAGACGCTGTGGTCTCTGTGCTTGATGTAGTCATGGTTTAGTGCTAAAGGGTCCAATCTGTTAACATCTTGTAAAGCTGCCCTGGACGCCTCCCGCTCCTGCTGGGTGTCGTCTTCGCTCTCAGGCGCTTTATGTTTCTTCATGGTGAACCCCAAAGCCACCTAGTGAAATCCCACCTAGGTGGGAGGAGAGGGACACCTCGTCAACCCAAGCCGATCCCTTTTGATCCAGTTTCCGGTTCAAATTCTGATCCTGTAATCACTAAAGACATGATCATTTCACACTCTGAGCCCATTTATGGACCCCCTCCCCCTCCCAAGCCCTCCCAGATCATCACATTTTATATGCAGTTAACCAGGTGCTTTGAGTCCATTTAAGGAAAGACAGAAGACAGACATTCCTGCAGTGAGTGAATTTCCCTGAGAGCAGTACCATGGGGTTGGAGGCCATTTTTTAGGAAAGCAGGAAAAGATGATAACTCCTTGTCAACTGCCCAAATCAGTCATGTCTCACAGAATTTATTTTGTACAGTTATCTAGACAAGAAATGTGGCATGTTTCTTTGGTTTGTCGTGTCTCAAATTACCACCGACATTTTTTGTTGAGCACAGGGGTGCTTGGTGCCTGATAGAATCACAGTGCTACATTCCTACCAAAATGTACAGCCACAGGCAGCAGGCTTTTTGCGTTAAGGGGCATTTCACACTGCACACGGCCATCTATTCCTTAACTAAAAATGCCTTCCATGCTCTGTCCCCTAAAACCTGTCTTCCCCAGACAACAAAGCAGGCCTAGTTTGGTCACAGTTACTTTGACAGGCACGGTGGTCCCTTTGAGCGGTGGAGCACAGCAGAAGATCTCTACCTAGCAGTCAGATGTGTGGACAATGGGCTGGCCGGACCGTGGGCCGTTTGGGCCCCCTGAGGGGGTGCTGGGACAAAGGGTGCGGAGCCACCAGGAAGTGGGACACCTTAAGCCCAGCACTGGGTCACAGGCAGCCCGCCCTGACCCCCCTGCCGTGAGGTTCATGAATAGCACTTTATCAGAGTGGGCCGCCCTCGGCTCCATTATTAAAAAGGGCTTTACAGGGACATGTAAAACTGGCTTCTCCCTGGGGGGGCTCTGCGTCAGAAAAACCAAAACTGGACCCTGGGACTGTGGGTGGGCTGGCTCTGTGGCCCGTTCGCTGCCCCCCCCAGTGACCCGCCGGCCCATTCCCACCCCCCTGTCCTGCGACCCCAGGCCCGACGACCTCTGTGTACCCTGACAGCTTCATGAAGCAGTATGTGGGATGGTACACAGGACGGCACATCACGGGGACAGAGAAACACAGCCTCGACCAGCGGGTGGAGCACCGGTTGAGGAATTATGCTGACACAGCAGCATCATGGTCCTGGCCGAATCCAGCTGGGTGGGATTCATCGTCATAACAACCAGAAATGCTGCGGTTAAAACCCAGTGTTTTTGGCGGTAGCCTATGCAAGTTAACGACTCACCATCGAAATGGGTCAGTGACCAAGCAGTGTCAGTGGGCTGCCTGTAGCCAGAAGCGGCGATGGAGAGAATAAAAGAAAAGCAGGGATGCGGATGTGGGGAAGGGCATTGTGGGAGGGCATGGTGTTCCTCCACTGGGTGGGGAGCAAAAGCCAATGAATAAATCAGGCAAAGGCAACAGTAGGCAAATAAAAGGCTGTGAAAAAAGGCCTGGATATGTTAATGGGGATTTCCACAGAGAGCTGGGCCTGCGCCATTGTAGCTGTAACACCTCGTACACAAAGGCCTCCAAACAGATGGACGTCTCCCTGCAAAGGAGACAGTGGCCCTTGGTTAAGGAGGATTCCCCTCAGCCCCCCTGTCCCACAAACCCTGCCTTCATTTGCGCTGTTTAAGCACCCTGTTTGTTTCATGCCGCTGGGTGAGTTTTGTGTCCAAGCAACTTGCTGTTTTAAGGGCCTGGGGTTGAAGGTCTCGAGCCCATTGGGAGGGAGAGTGACGGCAACCAAGCTCCACAGCCAACCTTCCCGTGATTTTGTTCAATCGTTGTGAGCATCTCACGGGCGAACGCTCTCGCGTTTTGTGCCATGATTTTGTTAAAAACATTTACTGTCAGTGAGTTGACGAGGCATACATGCAGCTAGGCTGAGCTTGCAGTCAATGCCCAGGTACAAGTGTAAGCAGTATTAGAGCAGGAGCTACCAATCATCTATCCAACAAAGCAAGAACCTAATAAAACTATTCAAGGGCCAGTAAACGCAACATAAGAGCAGGCAAAGAACATAAGAAGGCAGTAGAGGAAGTCATGGATCGAATGAGGAAACAGGAAACAGGAAATTCTGAAAGAGGTGAAAGAGGAGGTGTTCTGTATCCCATGTGGGTGTGTGCTTGGGCAGAGGTGTGGCTAGAAAAATGAGGGAAAGAGGCCAGGGTAGTGGCCAAACACGGTGAAAACAGTTGGGCTGATGCTGGGTGAGGTACTGGCTGCTGGGTTGTGATTCTGGATCTGGGTGGATCAGTGGGCCTCAGCTGGCTCTAAGGCCCGTGTTGGAAGCGTGTGCACACATGTGTGATGGGCCACCACCCCCTCCCCACTGCCGCCCGCTGCAGCGCCTCTCCCGGCGGCCCCCCATTCATCACCACGCGGCAGGTGACAGTGACGAATGGGCCGGGTGCGAGCCTGGCACTGCACCACCCTGGACTTGCGCGTGGGACCGGGAGCCGAGCGACAGCTGGAGCGCCGTGTCAAGCGGCCGGGCGGCAGGGGCCATCAATAACCCGCATCACGTGACCCAGGCACCAGCCATGGAGGGGGGCGGGGCGGCTGACAGCCACACACGCCCGACCTTTAATCAAGCTCGGGGATGGGGGTGAATCATCCCTCATGACGAGCGACGGGACGCTCCCTAATGAAGGACACGTCCCACAGAGCGCCCCCCAGGACCTGCCGACACGCCGGTAACACCAGGAGCACATGTGACGGGTATCCTCTGAGGGCCAGATCGTCATCAGCTGACGCCACGGCCGTTCCGCGGCAGGCAAAGCCACCAGGGCTGTGACCTCACCGCCACACTGCACAGTGCCGGAAATAAAGAGACAGGATCATAAGGTCGGACACACAGGAGCCTTTATTCAAACACGAGAAGTTAAAAATGTCACCTAATCTCCCTCAAACTACTCAAACAGAATAGATACATGCAGTGATTAAGTAGTCAGCAAAGCAGCTGTATGTTTATCAAGCAGTTAAATCACGGTGACTTATAAATATCCAGCACTAATATATTTATCCACAGGTCTACATTTGAAACCCATAAAGCCTCTGTATTACTGGCACCTTCCAGTGCCCCTGAAGAAGTTTTTTCAGGGGGGTGGGTGGGGGGGGATATATTTGGGGGTCTGGCCTGATTTTTGATTCCCTGATGAACAGGCATGAAACATTGTGACTTTGCCAGTTGACTTTCAGCTCTCCTTGTCTGCTCCTCTGACTGCGTAAAGTTAGCCAGCATAATTAGCACCAGGCGTAACACGTTTGCTTCCACGCAGCGCTTAGGAAACCAAGATGATCCTTTAATCCAATTCGACGCTGCAATGAAAGCTGCAGGCGCAGCCGTACGACAGGCAGAGCCATACTGGTGCCAGACATTCTCCCCGTCATTATCATATCATCTGCGCTAACGAAGCCGATATTAATGGGATTTCAAGGAAGCCTCCTGGACAGGTGTGCTTTCTAGTGCCGCCCGCTAATTCATTTAAAAATTACTCATGCCGAGGACAATCACCAACAGTAGCCAAAGTAACCCCCCCTCCCCTGCCTTTTTGCCACCACCCAGCTTGTCCTCTCTCTGCAACACCTGGTTTTCAACCTTTAGGGTGGCTGTTCCTCCCACTGGCTGAGAGAAGCCTTGCAGTCAGAGACGGAATGCTCTCAGAGAGGGAATGCTGTCAGGTACAGAGTGGGGGGGGTGGAGGGGTCCTGAATCAGCTGTCCTGCACATCAGTTTATTAGTTATCGTATGTATTTATTTATGATCATAGTTTGTTCATAATATCCCTGTGAAAATCCAGTAAAATATCAAGTTATTCACAGATCACTCCTTATACATGCCTTACCTCTAGCAGAGTCTATCTAGTTAGTGAAGTTTTGGCAGCAGTATGGTAAGCGAAATAAGGCGAGATACAAAAACACAGGACAGAAATTAAGGTGTCATGAAGGAATATCTTATGCACTCGAGAAATCAGAGTTACTAATGAAGATTAATGTTAATGTAAATATTGAGCACAAAACTGCCATTTTATTAAACCGTTTACTCTGAATCTTTTACTAAATTTTGTGACATTAATAAAAATGGTTCATGTTGAAGGAGGTGGAGCTGTGCTCTGGCAAGGTGCAATTTGGATATAAGGAGGCAGAGCTGCACTCTGGAAAGGTGCGACTTGAACATAAGGAGGCGGAGCTACACTCTGGCAGGGCGTGAGTTGAACATAAGGAGGCAGAACAGAGCTCTGGCAAGGTGCGATTTAGACATAAGGGGGCAGAGTTGTGCTTTGACAAGGTGTGATTTGGACAAAAAGAGGCAGACCTATGCTCTGGCAAGGTGCAATTTGGACATATGGAGGTGGAGCTGCACTCTGGCAAGGTGAAATTTGGACATAATGAGGTGGAGCTGTGCTCTGGCAAGGTGTGATTTTGACATAAGGAGGCGGAGCTAGGCTGCATTTGTATTTAAATCCTGGCTGTGAGTAGTACTGTCAAGCAGTACAGGCTTGGTGTTCTGGAGCTCCAAACTTCTATGGTGAGTGTTTTCCCCCTGTTTTGAGGAGGACACATTACATACTGGTGTAAAGATTCAGAATGCATCTGCCAGAATATGGTCATTTTTCAAGTACAATAATATGGCTGAAAACAGTGTTTCAAACCGGTATATGTGACAAGTTTAATCTTCATTAATGTGTAGAAAACTAAAGACCAGATTTCCAAAACTCATTCAGTCCATGGGATACGTTTTCAAGATAATATCTGTCGACTTAACAAGTTGTTTGTTGAATTTCATGAGGACTGAGTGAGTTTTTGTTCTCAATACTGTAACATTTGATGAGGAAACCTTCCATTATTTGTGCTGGGGAGGTAGTGAACTTTTACACACGGTGCATCTCTGCATCTTCCTCACCCTGCTGAGCAGAACATGGGGCGCTTAGCAGGTTCTTCCCGTGACATCATTTCCATTCACTTTCTGCAGCAGTGTAAAAAAGCCGGAAGTCAAACATGGAGCTCTGGGTTTCTGTTTGCAGTTTCCTTGTGAGAAACTGAACAGTTATTGATCTTTTCCTACTTGCTTTGCATGTGATGGATCATTTTCTGGATCAAGATGGAGATCTATAACCTGTTGTGGTCAATGGTAATGGATAAATGCTCTGTTCTCTGTGGAATAGAAGCTTTCTTTCTCAGTGCTTTGTCACTGGCACATGCCTGCAAGTGACCACGCTCCTCTATTGATCTCCAGCACTGAAGGACCAGGGGGACGGATTTGCAAACGCTCAGGCTGCTGCTATCTTTGGTTTTCCTTCCTTTTGACCTCCTCACATAAATCCAGAAGCAGGTTTCCTATTCACACCGAAGCAGGGCCCCTCTGCTCTCTAGAGTCACCCTACACCCTCCAATGGTGAATGTCTATAACCATGGAAGTACCTTTATCAAAGTGGCCCCTCCCTGCGTTTTCCAGACAAATGTCAGCCTCTAGCCTATACTCCAAATGCATGTCAGCCCCACCCTCCACCCAGATCTCCAGCCACGCTTTCCCTTCACCCACTGACTCCATGCAAATGTTCCTCTATCCTCCTCTCCTTCCTGGATGCAGTCCACCCTCCCCGAGGTCACATCTTGCCCACATCCCAACCCCCGTCTGTGTCAGTTAGGATTCACCAGTCCCCCCTCCCTTCTCACACACAAACACAAAGACCCTCTGGTAATGTAATTGTATCACTAATTATGCATTTAATTCAGTTATAAGGAGTTAAGGGCTCCCTAAGTGACAGCTTTCCCTGCTAAAAGGCAATTCATTCCTCAGATGGAGAAATCTAATTACCAGGAAAAGCTTATCTGAGAAACCCCTTTCTGGGGCTAATCCCGTTTGCTGGCATTAACATCCCAGCTGTGGCTGCTGTTTGTCCGTCATGACAATGTGTGCGTGTGTAATGGGAAGTGCACACAGTCTCATACACACCCTTTAGACATGGCATCTGGGTGTCAATCCCCCATGTCACACTCCACTCGCCTCATTTATTTCTCTGAGATCCTGTCTGATCAAGCCTATAGACTGATAGCTTCTGTGTCCTGGCGAGTTCTTTATTTTTCTGCTGGCCTACTTACTTTAAATAAGGTAATATGCTTAAAACCAATCACCTTGAAATCAGAATGTAAAGTAAATTACTAAAGGTTTTATACACATAAAGGCTTATCAGCACATTTAACATCTACACCCACTATTCTGCTGGGACCATCCTCCATTCTACACCCACTGTTCTACTGGTAGAACCCTCCATTCTACACCCACTGTTCTACTAGTACCGTCCTCCATTTTACACCAACTATTCTACTGGTACAATCTTCCATTCTACACCCACTCTACTACTGGCATCATCCTCCATTCTACACCCATTGTTCTACTGGCACCATCTTCCATTCTACACCCACTCTACTACTGGTACCATCCTACACTCTACACCAGGTGTGGCCAATCTTATTCGCAAAGGGCCGGTGTGTATGTGGGTTTTTGCTGCAACTCCCTAATTAGATTACTAATTAGAGGGCCGATTGGCTGAAGAGTCCTCACACCTGGGTTTGAACAGCTGACCTAAAGGTTTTCCCAAAAACCTGCATATACACCGGCCCTTTGCAGATAAGATTGGCCACCCCTGCTCTACACCCACTCTACTACTGGTACCATCCTCCACTCTACACCCATTGTTCTACTGGTACAATCCTCCATTCTACACCCACTCTACTTCTGGTACCATCCTCCATTCTACACCCACTCTACTACTGGTACCATCCTCCATTCTACACCCACTCTACTACTGGTACCATCCTACACTCTACACCCACTCTACTACTGCTACCATCCTTCATTCTATACCTACTCTACTACTGGTACCATCCTACACTCTACACCCACTCTACTACTCATACCATCCTCCACTCTACACCCATTGTTCTACTGGTACAATCCTCCATTCTACACCCACTTTACTACTGGTACTATTCTCTATTCTACACTCACTCTACTATTGGTACCATCCTCCCTTCTACACCCACTGTTCTACTAGTACCATCCTCCATTTTACACCAACTGTTCTACTGGTACAATCTTCCATTTTACACCCACTCTACTACTGGTACCATCCTTCATTCTACACCCACTCTACTACTGGTACCATCCTACACTCTACACCCACTCTACTACTCATATCATCCTCCACTCTACACCCATTGTTCTACTGGTACCATCCTCCACTTTACACCCATTGTCCTGCTGGTACCATCCTCCATTCTACACCCACTGTTCTGCTGGTACCATCCTCCATTCTAGGGGTCAATACAATGTGTCTGAGCTTCATCACGGTGTCAGCGTCCCCACATTCACCCTCCTTGAGGGTGAGCAGAGAAGGAGGCTGATGTTTCTCCTTGCATCCTGACTGGCTGTGTGGCAAGGTGGGAGGGGAGCATAATTCTGGCTGCAGCACCCTCTCTGGTTACACCTGACTTGCCAACCTCATATAACAGAGCAGCATAGTTGCAATGTGCATGACGAGACGCATGCTGCAAGCTGTCACCAGAGCAAGGGAGTCCCGTGGGCCATCCCACAACAAGCCCTGATGCACATGCGGAGAGGAGCAGCCATCCCCGCTCTGTGGGCTGACCCTTTCCCCTCCATCACTGTCACTGAGGAATGGGGGGGGGGTCGCTGGCTTTGATTTACTATTCAATGATTACATAGCTCATTGCTCAGCTATTGTTTCACTGATGGATTTAATTAAGTTGGGATTAATGACGGCAGGTGATATTTAATGTTCAGCGTGGTCGAGGGAGAAGACGACCAAGACGGGAGGAAATCACTCTCGGACACCTCGGCGAGCAGGAGGTCAGGGGAAGATTAATACGCTGCGGGTGGGGAGGAGAGCAGGGAGAGACGTCCTCCTGCCGTGCCTGGCCCCCCCACCTTGCTGACAGCACGTGGGGTCATCAGCCAAATCCTGTTTCCCTTGTTGTTGACAATTTTCTCCCTGGAAATTATGAAAAGTAGACCTTTAAAAGTTAAGTGCATATCACATCACCTATGGGAGAGCCTGTAGACTGCTTCCTCCTCTTTACACCTCGCTTCTGCTGTTTGACCTTTAGTCACAGTTGCAGTGTCACGAATGTGAATTAGGAGGCACAGTGAGGAATGGTGCGAAAACCTCCAAATACGTAGGAGATGAGACAGAAGCTGTCCGACCGCATGAGATTTTAATGAGATGAGTAGAAGTCATCTTACATGGTACTGTGGACCTGCAGTAGAAACACAGAAGCACATTTCCTATTTTAATCAACTTTCCCACTGGTGATGCCAGTATTTCCCTCATAGACATTCAAACCTGAAACTCAAAGCCCGGTCCGGCACATGTTACAGTATTAGTGTGATTTTTACAACCTGGTGTTTTGTTTTGGCATTACACAGTTTTTCCATTCTTTTATTGTCCCTGTCCCAATTCCTTTGCATTTGTGGATGCAGCGAGGAACTGTGTTCACAGACTATCGTTTTCAGAAGTTTTCCTGAGCCCATGCAGTGATTTCCACCATAGAATCATGTCTGGTTTCAATACAGTGCTGCCTGAGGACCCCAAGATCATGGCTATCCAATAATGGTTTTCAGTCTTGTACCCTTGCGTACAGAGATTGCTCCTGATTCTCTGAATCTTTTAATGATATTATGTACTGTAGGTGATGAAATCCCCAAATTTGTTACAATATTACATTCTTACATCATTCTTACATTGTCGTATTATTTGCCCACACGGTCTTTCACAGAGTGGTGACCCTCTCCCCATCTTTACTGCACAGAGAATCTGCCTCTCTGGGAGGCTCTTTTATTACCCAATTATCTTACTGACCTGCTGCCAATTAACCTAATTGGTTGTGAGATATTCAACCAGGGGTTTTGTTTTAGCATGACACAACTTTTCCAGTCTTTTGTTGACCCCCTTCCAACTTTTTTGAAACGTGTTGCTGGCATCAAATTCAAATTGACCATATATTTGTCATAAAACAATAACATTTCTCAGCTTCAACATATGATATGTTGTCTTTGTTCTATTTTAAATATGAGTTTACAGTATATGATCTGTAAACCATTGCATCCTGTTTTTAATCTACATTTTATACAGCGTCCCAACTATTTTTGGAAATGGGGCTGTACATGAGCTGGGTAACGTGTGGGGATCTTTGTTCCACAGAATGTGGTCAGAAACCCTTCACAAGAGAGGCCTGATTCATCCAACACCCCCCCGCCCCCACACTGGCATAGCGACTGGTGAGTCACGTGCTGTTGTCGGGCCCCCATCAGTACTGCGGGGCCCCCCCAAGCCGAGCTGTAGTCAGTATCCCTTCTGGGACACAAACACACTACCTGCCGCTCACAGGAGGAAGCTTCAGATGAAACTGTATGCCCTGCCCCAGTGTCATTAACATCGTAATGGGGCATCTGTCAGAGTCATGACCCCATGCTCCCTCTGGACGCACCCCCACGCCCTGGTGCCTGCGTCCGCATTAGTTCATTAATTAACCTGCGCCGTGGGTCGGGCCTGGGCCGCCATGCAGCAACACGCATGCCGCGTGCAGATGGACACCACGGTCCTCCTCTCCTCTCCTCTCCTCTCCTCTCCTCTCCACACCGCATCTCTCTGTTCCTGTTTCTCAAAACACATCATGACTTTGCAATCTACACAGCACTCCAACAAATGCTGAGGTTGGTCCACCTTCACATCTGGTGTTTTGAGATGGAACCTTCCAGAACACAATTCTACAGACTAATTCCTGTCACCCAGTAAAAGGAAGGTAGGCCAGTACAGCTGTAATCATACCACTGTGGAATTAACTGGCATTAACAATCCTCTCCCTCTTGCTCTCCCTCTCTCTTCAAATCCCACTGGGGATTTAGCGGGTTGACAGTGCAGACTGTCTCCAAATAGTCTTTCGACCACAATGTCCTTGTTGATTATATGCCCAAATAAAGAGTGGGTGAGTCAAAAATGATCATTAAATCATCCCAGGGCTCTTATCACTTTCCACACCAGCAACAATCCATGGACCATCTGTTCCTGGGACCCTCTGTTACTGGTCTTTCAGCCTCCATCCCCCCCTCCATTACACTGAACCCCTCCCAGATCCAACTCACAGGTCCAAGTGTGAAGGTTGAATAAAAGGGCTGTAGGACAGGGACACCAAACTCCATAAGTGTCCAGCAGGAATCACAGAAGTCATTCTGAGTCTTAAGGGTCAGGTTTTCTCATGCTAAAAGTCTGCCTACAGTCTTGGTTTAAGTTGATCTTGAGGAGGTTTCCTCTGCTACGTCAGGGATGTCTTAGAGGCATCTCAACAGGTGGCAACACTGCTCTGGGAGTCACGGTACACAACTGATTATCTGCTAACAAAAAATCCAACTTCCTGCATATTCATAAACGAGACGGAGGCCTTGTCCTGGCGTTCTGGCTTCTGACCCTGGTGATAGAGTGGACCTACAGGGCTTGTATTACCAAACCTGAGACACATCACAGACTCCAGGAACATACCCATTTACAGTCCACAGTATTCTAGAGACCATTTGTGGTTCTGCTATGTGAAAGAATGCTTGAAAGATGTTTTGGCGAAAGGAGACTGTCTGTTTTGAAGGCTGGACACCTTTAGTGGGTTAACACCAGTATTCATCAGTTCAGCACTCAGCATAAGAATGGTGATGAGCCAAAGCTAAAAGGAAAACAGAGAGCCCAGTGGGTTATAGGGAGTTAAGTGACAGGGCCCTGCATTGGCACAGGTAGTTAAAAACATGACAAGGACAGTACATTGATTTTTTCCCAGGGTTTAACACAGAAAAAAAGGAAAAAACCGCACTGTGGATAGCCAGCTGGATAAAGGCGAGGGAGAGACGTCGGTGTAGATTACCTGGGTAATAGGAGCACCGTCAAGCTAAAGGTCAGCTGTAGCAGCAGAGAACGTCCTGGAAGGCAGCAGGGAGTGGATTCACGCCGGCATCCCGCTGTATCCTCACCGTAATTATTATGCAACCGCCTGTGAATAACTTTGAATGTGCAATAGGGCAGGTGAGGCATTTGGGGATTAATCTGCACCCCCCCAGCCTCTGCCAGGGTGTCCCGTGAGATGGAAGCTCCTAGAGAGCGACCCAAAGATTAGAATATACGTCTGCATTTATATTACCTCCTTGAGACGCCCCTAAATTATTCATATCGTCCCGATCAATCCAGTCAAAATGTGTTGGCTGATGGAGGTCGTTTCTCTGACTGGCTTTTCCTCAGAAACCATCTTGTTTTAAAACAGATGTATCTTTCGGGAGGCAGGCAATAATGGCAGCAGTACCCCCTCCACGGGCTGCCCCCGTGTTAGCGCCCCCAGTGCTGCTTGCGTCTTTGTTTTGCGGATATACGACGCAACGGGTCCGTGACTCGGGAAATAGACGTTAAGGGGTTTCAATTACCAGGGATAGACATGGCGGTGTCAGGTGTCAGCCCAGGGGCTGATTTATGGGGGTAAATATGTGGCAAAGCGATTCATGGTTGGGGGGCCTTCCACGGGCTCTGACACACAGACACCATGTAATGAGACTAAACAGGAGGTCTCACACTGGACCTGCAGTCAGCACTGAGCCGTCCTGCTCCGGCGGCACGTGTCACGCGGTTGCCCCCCCCTTCCCAACCAGCAGTGAGATAAGACAAGCAACAATGTGTGGGCTCAGCCTTGACAAGGATTTTCTGTCAGTGATTTTAATTTTAATTCTGACATTGTACGTCCATAAGGGATATGTCGCAGACTGCATATCTAACGCACCCTAATCAGACAGCCCTCCGACTGAAAGGCTGTTATTGTTTAAAGGCCAGTGCCATCGAGGCTCAGATCAGCCTACCAGGTCTTGTGTTTGAGTTAGATTAGACAGGTCAAAAAGTTACCGCTGGCCCCGCGGGGTTCTGGGAGTTCGCGCATCTGTTATGGTGTCACTAATGGCTTTGTGCTGTGTTTTGGATTTCTTGGGACCTCTCTTCCCCAGGCATCACAGTGTGGATGGATCCCGCCAGTAGATCGGCCCTTTTTACAGAAAAAAGTTCTGCCTTCTCCCATGACTGACTTCGGATCTGGATCTGTTAACAGTTGTTAGGCCAGGCAGGAGCACCGAATTTTGCAAGAATGCTAACCTTAGAAATGGCCAGCTTGTAATCCAGCACCCCCACCCAAGACGTGAATAAAGTATGTTTTTCAAAAGGTGCAATAGTTTACTTCATGTGATGTTCTAACAGTCAAATAGATCGAGAGAAACAGGCCTGGACCAGCATGTCCAATGAGCACACAATGCGGGGAAAAGTGGAACATCCTTCAGCTCCAGGCACATGTGGACAATTTGGTCAACCTAAAACCGCTGCTATTTAATGGAATTTTTTGGATTATAAGGAAAGACTTTCCTCATGGCTTTCGGACATTACCCATTATTGATGTCTCCACATATGCAGCGGACTTCCCTAATCGCCCCAAATGGTAATTGTAACGGAAGTCATATGCATAAAATTAATTATCCCCTGCAATAAAGGCCATAAATCAGATCATGACCGATTCCCACACAATGTGTCAAACATCTGCTGCTTCACATAGTTCAGGGTAAAACGAGAAAATGATGTTTTCTCCTCAAACAGCAGAACTTAATCAGCCCGGGAGAAAAGGCCACTGCCCACCCCTCCCCACACCAACATGGCCATCTTCAACAGAGCCCTACTAGCCACTAAGGCTGAACCACATTCAGGAATATCTATACATGTCACACCCGATGTGAGACTTGTGGCTGAGTAATCTTCTGTTTTGTTACTTTGATCTGACATCATTATAGCTGACGGAGGCTGGGTGCTCCATTGCAGAGAAGGAAATAGTAGCAAAATAAGACAGTATCATGAACAGTTCTGCCCATCAACTCCACAGGGCACTGTCAGGGAGCACCTTTACCCACCAGCTCCACCATCAGCCATAACACACCCCAGAAGAGCGTTTACCATTTGAGTGAGAGTTAGGGTTATGGTTATGGTTACCTGAAGGGTTAGCGCTAGGGTTAGGGATTAGGGTTAGGGTTAAGGTTTGGGTTATGGTTTAAGTTTTCAGCTTAGGTTAATGTCAGGGTTTAAAAGGTTTTGGGCTTGGGCTATTATTTATCTGTTGGACCCAGTTAACAGGTGGTTGTTTTCTAACCCTGAGACCGAAGAGTTCATTAAAGCGTCTTCTTCCAAGGTTATACAAATCGGGTTGAAATGGCTATGATAGGTTGGCACCCCGTCCTGGGTTATTCCATACCTTGCGCCTGGATAGGCGCCAGAGCCCTGAGACCCTGAATAGTACAAGCTGGTACAGAAAATGGATGGATGGATGTATGGAGGTTGAAACAGCTTGTCAGGTATATTAAATAGTCCCAACTTAATTCAGATCAAAATGAAATTTGAATTCCTTTCTCAGTGATTGTCCCCTGCAATTAAATAATTAATTTTGACTAAATTTTTTCTTTTGAATGTATGTACAGTAAATTAAGCAAACTTAAACGACCAGAGTGTAAGTGGCCATCACAATGGCCATCAAAGTGTTTGTTTTTCTGAGAAACAGCAGGGCTTTGGTGCCATTTCTGACAGAAGTAACCCATCAGACTGCAATATCACCTCTGACAATAATATTAGTGTAAGTGGCTAAGTAGGGTAATTAAGGACATTGGAATCTTGTCAGCCAACAAAAACTCCTCCATGGCATCCTAATGAACTAATGTGTGTAACTGGTGCACAGCTAATCCTAGTCCACATTCACTTTGGGAGTTTGGATTGTCCCTTAAAGGGAGAGGCCATCCGCTTCTGGACAAAGCATTTTACACTATAAATAATGTCCTCTACATTTCCTGCATTCTGTTAAAGAGTGCAAGAGGACTTCTCAGCAGTGGAGAAGATCTCATTAAACTTGATGACTGAAGGGGAAGGATTTTATGTTCACCTCACTGGCTAGGATTTAGGCTAATGAGGACGGTACCATCATTGACCAGCAGGGGGAGTCTGGATGGCTGAGGACTCACCTGAGTATTCACCTGGGCTGCATGACTAACTTGTAATATATAACCAGTTCAGTGCCAGAAATGTTCAGAAATAATTCTAAATAATACCAGCTGTGTCTACATAACAAAAACCTTACAATTTTTGCTTAAGACAATCTAATGAAACATGCTGATAAAAATACAGACAAAAACAGAGGTACGTCTAAGGATGCTTTGATAGATAATTCTGAAAATTTAACAAACCAAGGAGACGGACATCAGCCAAGCTGTCAAACCACGTGCTCAACCCGAAAGGCCTCATACATTGTTTTGGAATAATTCGATGGAAGACATTTATAAAATCAGTATGTACATTTTTTTAAATGTAAATTTAATTAATCGCCGTGACTAACTTTTAACTTGGAGGTGAAACTCCATTAACAGCACCTCCGACGTGTCCATTTATATTGATGCGTTTTCCTTTAATGGACCACTTTAGAGAAACTGGCTGCCACCCGCACAGCACCCGGCTCTCCCTGGGCGCTTAAAGCCGAATAAATGCTTATAAACCCTTTCATTATCTTAATGCAACTCAGCTGATTATTCCGAGGCGCCGTCGTTCACTCCCTTAACCGTTTCAGCCATATGAAGCCCGTAATAAAGATCCGAGTCGAAGCGCATTCTTCAGCCGTGCGGGACGCAAACGAATATGGGCTCCGTCGCTGTTGGTGGCGGCGTTTCGTGGCTAAACCGAAGAAAGTAAATGATATCAATTTAAATGGGTTTCTTATGATGATTTATGTTTGGACTGATTTTATGGGAAGACCATATGAAAAGTGAATGATGAGCTGTTTTATTATTACATTTAACACGTATGTTAAAAACCACTATTAATCAAGTGTGGCAGCCCTGTAATTCATCATTTAATTTTGTCAGATTCCGGGCCGCTGTGTCAATACGAGGTTGCTTGTTCTCCCGTAAAACGCGCATCAGCGCTCGCCCAATTAAATGAAACGCGGCCCGTATAGCAAGGCATAACTTCAGGGTGGGACTCTAAGGTTGATGAGTAGTGAAGTTTGTCAGTAGGAAGGAGTCCAGTCCCAGCGCAGTTGAAGACTGCTGTCACTGCTCTTTCGAAGTAACTTCTGACATTTACGTGAAATCATTGCAGGTCAGTCCCCTATACATACGAATAGTAATACACTATAGCCTACTGCGATTATTACCATGTCAAAGGGACAAGCCGGATATGACGTCAGCCGGAAGGAATGAAGCTGGAAACATCTCTAGGATGGACATGAACGTGGAGGAAAAAGATGTCAGGTAGATGACATTAAGCTGTGTTGATGTTAAGGGCAGGATGCAGACAGGCTTTTGCTGACAGTGTTTTCCAGTAAAGCATTGTACAGAGAAACCATGGCTGTGAACCAGGGTGTCTTCACCCCAACCCGAATTAACTTATTGAATTATTGCCCTTCCATGAATCACAAGGGGTTCGACAATAGTAAACTGGCTCCTTCTCTTACTGGATGCGGGAGTTCAGGACTATATACTAGCTGCCCAGCCCGACATCATGCAAACCTTTGGTGGCCACTGCTCACTATGGTTTGAGAGTCAGGCAAAAAAATAAAAAATAACCAAGGGAGAATGAAAATTCCTTAAATTTTTCTTCCCCAAAATATCCATTTTAGATTATGGGCCAATTTTTAAATACTTCATTGTAGTTTTATCAACTGAACAGTCTTTGTGAAAGCCTGACATGTTTCCTTCGATATTCACCATGGTAAAATTATAGCCTGTAACAGTAAGTGAGGCTGTCCTATGCGTTAGACAAACATGTCTTGAGGTTTGGCAGTCACAGTACTCCAAGCCCAGTCTGAGGGCCAGACACATTTATTTTCATAGATTCTTGAGCAGAACCGAAAAGGAATTAAGAAGCAGAAGTCCGGCATTACCGAGCCTTTCCCATGGACGCCCCCTGAGAGCTCGCACCAGACTGGTTTTCATGGTGGTCGACTTGCAGAAAAACATTTCCCTGTGTAACATGCAAAAAGAGCTGAGTGGTTTTTCATGAGGTTTAGTGCTCTTGTCTTAAAGAGGAAGAAATGGGTTTCCAAAATCGTTTCACAGAAAGCGCTTTGCAAAAAGACGTGAACCAACCCTGGGGTGTTTTGAAGTGGTTACTCTGAGCCAGCAGCTCCTACGCTTAAGCGCTCGATCATTGAATCTATAAACAATCGCCCCCACAGACCCCAAACCCGCATGATGTGGTCCTGACCCTGCTAAATAACCCCAATCTGCCTCTTTCCTCTCTCAGTAGATGTTTTCATAACAATTAGCACTTAATTTGTTGATGGAATGGTGAGGGTGAAAAGCATATGGTGTCCTCCTCAGATCCAGCCTTTGAAACAAACCAAATACCGCCTGGCATACGTGTCACATGATCAGTGGGTGACATAAACCTCCATGTCTGAAATGCCATCCGTTTTGTACAACTGTGAGCATAAACATTATGATGTTACTAATCCCTGAGAAAAGCTTATTTTTTCAGTCACAAAATTCTACTACCCTACAAACAGAGATAAAATTATTTGGAAGGAGTGCTTGACTAAGGATTTACTGTTTTTTTTTTTTTAATTTTTTTAGCTGGAGTGCTAATTAAGTAATGTTTTCAAAAAAAGCTCATTGATCCTGTCTAGGAGAAGTAGAAAGGACTTTCCTGCTGTTTGTAATGCTTCACTTTCCTGGGATGGGAGGTGGTCACTGCACTATTGGTACAAATGGCCAACAGCAAATCAGAGCGATTGCCCTGATCACACACGGCACCATGACACCCCCAGATGGACGAGGGGCGGCAGGCCGGCATGGCAGAAAGCCGTCCTATTGATAGCCATTAAAAACTTCTCTGTCAAATGATGGCGCGCCTGAACGCACAGGCTCCGCTCCCCCCGCCCTTAAAAGTGCTGTTCAGCTCCTTCCATTTCATGACTGGTTAACATTCATTACTGGGCAAATGCCATTTCATTGACGGCTGGGGGCGGGGGGGAGGGGGGCGATGAGGGGGTGTGTGGGGCGGCTGGCTGCGATGTAAATATTCATTACTCAGTCCCAATTCATGCAAATAAATATCGAAATAAAATAACACCCCTGCGGTCTCTAAAACCATGACTTTATTTTTGTTCCGGATGCTGTGTCGACGAGCTGGGCCCAGCGGGGGTCTCTCAGCGCTTATACGTCGACACACTTTGGGCCTTTAAATTTCCCCATGTACCCTCAGACACTCCTTGCGTGTGTGTGTCTTGGGCGGGCGGGGGGGGCGGTGTCAGGGAAGGTGCTGGACATCTGCTGTTCCTTTCACTGGGCTGAGAGCACAACGGCCATCAAAGTGACAGAGGTTAAGTCAACCCAAGACTCGCCAGCTGGTCTCCCTCCTCTCAAACACACCCCTCTTGCCAATGGATACTCCCCCCTCCCCCACCCGGTACGCCCCCAATTCTGACTGATGGATTGGTCCTAATATCATTAGCCAGAACATTCAACTAATTGTACTAACTCATATTCTCTCTCGGTACTTAAAATCACATGAGGCTCCCTGGCTTTTCATTTATTTATTTTGTTTGTGAAATAGGATTTGCATAAAGGGGAGGGGCTGAATAAGGGGTTGGACAGAATCAATTAGGGCTTAAACTGTTGGCCATTTGGTTAAGTGGGGGCCTGTGCAGCACACGCATATGTGTTAAATCGGCTGTATGGGGCTTTAGAAAGGGGGTGATAGGGTGTGCTGAAAAGGAGCCAGGATGGCTGACCTCACACCCGGTAACCAAGCGGGACTCCAGGACCGGCCTGTCACCGGTGGCCCCCTTTCTGTGGGCCAGAACATGCTGGAATGATGACCGTTTGTGTTTCACTGTTGAGAAAGCTAACAGACAGATGTGGGTGCTAATAGGGATAGGAGGGTGATGTTCTATACTCTCTGGGATGTCTGCAAGCTAGATCATCATCCATCTTGCAGGACTATAACCTGATCTGATCTCCAGTCCATAGGAGGGCAGAGAGCAGAAGCAAATAAAGACCAAATCATTAGGTAGTCCCCTAACGAACAATGCACAGCTTTTAACATTAGTCATGAATTCGTATCCTTATAAAGTACACAGGGTGCCCAGAGGGTGGGCACAGGTGTAATACAGGTGCTGTATTCCTCAATTACTGTGGTCCTGCAGAGGTGAGGGGTGGTCAGACTAATTGACTAATCCCTGTATTTTTGCTGAAAAGGTACGAGCATTTGAATTCCCATGTTAGTTTATTCACCACCCCTGGGATTCCCCCCAATTAATATTATATTGAGTTCCTTAATGATTAATGTCATTAGGTATGCGCTCTTTATTACCAATAAATCATCGCACCCCTTTCTGTAATGAGGCCTTTCATGCAGACCTATATTCCCTTTATTCAGTCAAAATCAGAGGCACACAAGCATTATCCTCTCCTTCCAACAAGGGGTTCATTTCTTCAGTTCTCTGCAGTACAAAAACCTTTGGTCTTTTTAGCTTATAGTGAATTTCCTATTTCGTTTCACCTGTTTTTGTAGCTAATGTTTTCTTTCTTTAGCATTCCCTGCCATCCAGCTACAGAAACTGCACTTCAAAGTTTTAAGTGCCGTTAAAGACCTTAAAGATGAAACGGTCACATAATATTTTGTTACAGTTTAATGACATGTTTAAATCAATCATGTACTTCTGGAATAATGCTTTGACTGAACACAGTACCACGCTGTCCATATCGCTGCCCAGGCAACCTTATTGTAGCAAGTCTCGTTTTACGTGTGCAATCCGATTCGTAACACTGCCCTCTATGGGCAAAACTGTGTAGTGCTATAATAATAATAATAACAACAACAACAATCATAATAATAATAATAATAATAAATATTATTCACGTTTAAATCTGAAAGAAAAGATTGTTAAAAAAAATAATTTATTTTAAATTGCGTAATTATTGCAAATGTAAAATTACTGAATCTTTAAACCGTTCAGTTCCTCTAAATTGGTTATTTCTGGTAAAACTTGACGCGAATAAATGTAATAATTATTACGATCGAACATTTGCCATGTTATTGGGCACTGTTGATATAAATAAATATTATCACAGGATACCGTCAAGAGCGTTTAGATGCCCTTAAAATTTAAACATTTTTTAGTATCACAAACATTTTTATTTTTCACTTTATGAAAATCTTATGTTTAGTTGCACAGGTGAAGCGCATAGAAATATTTGATCAACTCCTGATAAATAGGCAGATAACAGACAATGGAAAAACATTTCACTTCTCACTGTCTTTGTAGTGTGAAATCTAACAGCTCAATTACTTCACTTAAGTTAAATTGCCTGTAAAATTGAGCGAAATAATCGCTTTGTCCCGAATTGTCCCACAGCAGGTAACCAGACGATCATGTACAGACTGGCAGTGTAAAAACCGGCCTATGTCCGTCCTCGGGGGCCGCAGAGCGGTTCTGCCTTGCGATTCTGCTGTGACTAAGCACGACCGGACCTGGGGCAACCCGCGGCTCCGGCACAGAGCAGAGCGACGCAAATAAATAAATGAATAAGCCATGTTGCCAGACACGTATTTAATTATTGACCTGACTCTGCAGAAAGTTTAGACAATTTTTGACTGGTTAAAAAAATAGTAACGAATTTAACCGCATGAGACACGGTTTAAACTGGTTGAATGGTAGGATTGGACTACTAATCCAGTTGATAACCTCACCTTTTATTATATTCGAATATAGCTTTTTTTCCCGAACACCGATGCGGTGAATGTCAGGACAAACGAAATGTAGAAACAAACAAAACAAAAATGACTCACAATTTCTTAAAATTTTCTCCACATTCTGGCCGGATCCGTTTTCTTTTTTATTTTTTAATTTTAAAATAAACTCTATAATTAGGTTCTCCTAGTTGTACGACTGTTTTTTTTCTAATAAATTGTTAAATTGTTTTGTGAGTAATCTAGATAGATAGATAGAGTCGCTAGATGCTGAAAATGCGGCCCTCGTCCGATGATGGTGGGAACTGCAGATTTTCTTATTTGCGTACTCAGGTACCGACCAACCCCAGCTCTGAGTGTCACCTTACATCACCTCTGGTGATATATTTGACCCCATACCCAGACAAAGCAATGAAATTTGATTTAATGGAGCGATTGTCTACTTTATTTAATTAATTTAATTATTGTTATGTGAGCCAGAAATCCGACACATTTTGTCCTCTTTAATAACATGCACATATTTTCAACATTTTACTCTATTAATGAAATGACGCGCATCAGCCCAAAAGAAAAACCGCCCTCCGGGTCGACGGAGTACGTTGCCACACCGATTTCCTCAGAAGACGCTATAAGGGAGCGCAGTGAAATGATTTTTATTTAAAGGTACAGGGCTACTTATAATTTATATATTATTCATCTACAAAAGGCAACCAGGTAATGGAAACAATTAAACTAAATTAACACCATGTTAGTGCTATAACTTGAAAATAGTATTCTTTCATTTCCATAATTTATAATCTGTCACATTTCTGTTGGTATTAATTCAGCTTTCTACTACTGTGTGATGCAATATGACTTGGCAATGGTGCAATTGGCTAATTTGTTGAATACTTTTGCAGAGTACACTTCCCATTTTTGTCTCTTTGCGGATGAATTCATAAATCAGTGTAAATGAGGGCCGGACTGATTGAAAATCGCCCATGGGGGTGTTCCCCAATTAATTCTGCCAATCAGGAGCACTGCCTGGTATACCAGTATGCCACATGGCCAGTTGAAGTCTGTGCTAAGACTGTCATAGCTAGGTGACAAATTTTGGCTCACCCAGGAAGCTCAAATGGTGTATGAGTCAGTGTATCTGAAGGGGGCGCTATGCAGGCCCTGGAAGCACTCAGAGATTCCTCCAGCCCATTGCAGAGTAAACACAGTCCAAGCTGAGATAGGAGGTGGATGAGTTATGTAATGAACGTCTGTATTAACCTAGAGATAACCTATGCTTTAACTAGCAGTGATAATTAATAGTACCATTCACTGCTTGATGAGGTGGTAGTAGGTAGGACTGTAAGCTACTTAAACTCAGATGCTCCAGCAAAATGGACAGCTGTAGAAATGGAAAAATATATTAAAAAAAAACATCAGTCCAGCAAGTGAATGTTAGCAAAAACATCTACAGATGATCTGCTGGTACCTGAGGCATTTCTCCTCTCATCACACCTAGGAGGACTTACCCAGAGGTGGAAAGGTCAGGTCCAGAAAGTACAAATCCAGACCAAGGTTTTGTTTCAACCAACCAGTTGGGTGTTAAGAGTCACAGTCACAGAGTACTCAGCTGGTTGTATGAAACAAAATCTTGGTCTGGAATTGTACTTTCTGGAATTACGTTTGGGTTACATTATGGCTGCTTATTGCGCTATGTTAATATATCATATTACAGTCTGAAAGAAACCTACGGGTTCCTCTGTAATGTGTTTTACACTATGTAACAAATTTTTATTTTTATTTTGTTCCTGGGTACAAAGTGTATTTTCCTAACCCGTTATGCCTAAA
>JAAGVU020000113.1:21397754-21422699 GCA_011763525.2 Mormyrus iriodes | reverse complement strand
TGAGCAGGCAGAAAACAATCTTGTAGGTCTAACCTTAGGCTGTAGGGCAGCTTCTGGGCCCAACCACCATGCTGTGGGCAATCTTATGGTCCTGACGCCCTGGCTGTGTATGAGTTTGAGGACTTAACCTCCAAACTGTGGCTCCAGGCAATGAGTTAGTTTCCAGGCCTGATCTCCAGGCTGTAGAGTAGCTGAAGAAACTAACCTCTGAGATCCAAGGGAGCCTTTACTGAGGGCTTTAGACAAAGGCTGAGTGCACGTGCAAGCTCTTGTATCTCTTAGTCACGTGACTTCTGCTGGAGATCATACTTGACTTCTGCTGGAGATCAGCTGGCACCCCCTGCTACCCACAGAGCAAACACACCCCCAGCCGCTCCTACACAGCGCTGATCCTGCTGCCCCCTCCCACATCACACCTTGCATTTTTCCTGCATCCGGAAACAGAGGCTGAAGTTGGATCTTTTCCCAGAAGGCACCTGTTTCAGTTTTAAGCAAGGGGCCTGCTGCTGTACCCTGAAGCTGCCAACCCGAGCGTAAAAACCACCCGTGGGCCAATTTACTTAAGCCGGCGTGTCTCTCAGCTTAAGAAGCTCCAGACATCTGCTTAATCGGCTGCCTTGGAGACTCACGATCAATGAATCAATATTTGGAATTTTTGCCAGCTGACGGGTCCGTTTCATGCCAGAAGAGACGCCGGAATCCGCCATCAGCCCACTCCGCCCGCTAAGTGCCGTGCTAATCTCTAATCTTCCTCTAATTCCAGCGGATCTCTGGCCGTCCGCGGTCCGGCTCCGTTTGCCACCAGCGGGCCTGGAGATGATGGACTGTGGGCTGTGGAATTCCTCTGAAGGAGTCGGTTTGTTTTTTGTTTTTTTTTGGGGGGGGCACAGGGTCTGGGAAGGGGGGGTGGTCTGTTTGATGTGGGAGGTCCCAGACTCACCCTGCTGAGTTGCTCCCTGAGGCTTCCCATTAACCGTGTCATCAAAGGCCCCCCAGGCCGGCGGATCGCATTGTGGCCCCCAGCCCTCCTTCGGGGCAGCACATAAACATGCCTGCGCTGAGCATGGGACCCCTGCAGCCCCCTTGCCCTACAGCTCCCCCCCCCACTTCTAGTACATATGCAGCACTATCTGCCCTGTTGGGGTGGGGGGGGGGGCTATGAGGGGGCTTCTGAAGGCAGAAACGAGGCTTCTGCTGCTCTATGTGGACCTTTTATGTATATATATGGTGCAGCAGTGGGGGGGGGATTATAGCAATTTGCCGTTAAAGGGCAATCCTGCAATAATAGCAGGCATGATGGTCACATGATTATCATGTCACCACAGGCATCGCGGTCATGAGTACACATTTGCCCCCAGTCTCAGTGGGGGGAGGGGGGTGTTAGACCCTTGCTGGTGGGCTGTGGCGCCTACGAGAGCTTGCTTTCAGAGACTGATGGAGAGTCTTCACAGAGCCCACATTGTTCACCCGCTAAAAAGCCCCTTGAAAAGGTGATTAAAAAGCAACCCACCCCCATCCCTGAGGATTAGTATTACATGTCTAGGGGACCCCATGGATGTGCTCTGGTTCGTGTCAGACGCATGTCACTTCCTGGCCTGAGAGTGATGATTAAAGGTGATTTTTCTTCATAGCTTGGCTGACAGAGAAATACATATGCCAAGTGGAAAGGGTAACTGGATGTGGGAGTGAGCGTAACCCTCTTATTGAATAATAGTGTATAAAATCTTACTGCTCAGTACCAGAGGAAATAAAATAAAAGCTTCCTCTTGTAGCCTGATTCCACCGTTTGTAGTACGATGATAAGATACGCAGCTTTATTAATATCATATCTGCATGTAGCAATACAGTATGGCATCAACCCCCTGATTACTGCATACCTCTGTCAGCCTGGTCCATGTCCTGTCCTTCGTCAGTATGAAGTGTAGCTACATTTCAGGGTCGTCCGACCCAATGACCTGAAGCCTTTTCATTTATGCAAAACCACGGAGCCCCACTCCATCTGGTCGGGAACGTGACCTTATCCAGAGGTCACGTGAGGTGGAGGGTCTCAATGATGTCCCGGGAATGGCCTGGTAACAGCCCAGGGATGCCCCGGTGATTCGGAGCCTTTTTAAGTGTACCAGTGAAAAGCTGAGACATTAATAATGCGAGTCTCCCTGATATAAACACAGAGAACCTCAAAGGTTAAAGTTAAGGACTGAAATGTAATTCTAGCCATTAACTAAACTCCACCAGTAACATGCCATCATGGCCGTGGACTAAAGTAATTTAAAGTGCCCTTTTCACAGCTTGATGGTCAGAATTAATCTACCGAGTCAGTGTGTCTGTTGGTAATGAAGAGCTTTAGCTCTCGGGCGCTAATGGCGGGGTGTCAATGGAGGCTGTGCACACACACACACACACACACACACACACACACACACACACACACACACAGGCCTGAGCATGGCCCAGGAGCCCCCTCTGCTCATCGTGGCAACAGGCAGGCAATAGCCCCCCCCCCTTATCACTCGCTCACCTGTGTGAGGTACATTTATTGTAGCCTGGTGTGTGCTGGAATCAGCGAATGTGGAGACCTGCATAATCCCAGGAGCCGTCTTGCTTTAATGGCCTCTGATCTCCCCCCATTATCAGGCAGTAAAATAATAAAGGATATGAGAAGGATTTACGGAGACAAGGTTCCAGAAGTGGGATTAAGAGCCGTGATTGTGCAGGAAAGCATCCTAAGGTGAGCATCTCTAGTCACATGACCAAGATAGCCACCCAACACAGAAACAGAGCCTACATATTACTTGCACAGCTATCATTGTTCACCCCCGTCAGCTTTGCCCTGATGGGGCTCAACTGTGGGGAGAGGGACAGGGCCCCACCGGCCACACCCGACAGTAGGGGCTGTGACAGATGACAGATGGCTTTTCTTAAGGAGTTCTTCCCGCAGAGGCCCCGTTCGTGCCGCTCCGCTCCCCTGGGAAACCAGGCCGGAGCTGCTCTGAACAGCCCCGTCACAGTACAAAGGGCTCAGAGGGGACATCCCCGGCACAACTGAGGGATGGCAGTGAGAGTGCCCCACCTGACGAGCTTGCAGGCCCTACTGGCATGTGAATAGACAGTTGGAACATGATTTTCTGCAAGGCCACAGCTGGGCACCCAAAAACAAGGGTGCCACTAGTGATTTTGAGTCCCACTAATACATATTATATTAGGCCTTCAACCCAGCTAATCCAAATATATCCCAAAGTTTTTATGACCCCTGTCACTCATCCAAACTCCCTCAGCCCTTCTCTGCCCAAAAAGAGCATCACAACAGCACAGTCATGTGTAGCTTCTGGTTTGGGTAATAAAGTTATGCAGCTTGTGTTGTGGAACCCCGAATAAATGGGGTCCTGGACACTCCTGGCCGAGGACGTCATCCGCAGGTCCGACAGGAAGACCTAGACCAACCAAAGTAAGGAGAGCATCTCATCAATGTATGATTAATAGCTGCAGGCAAAGTAATTAATTAGTGTTTGTGACAGTAAACTTTTAACGAGCCAGAATGTCTTCCCCTATAATGCCCACTGCTCTCTCTCTCACTCTCTCTGTTTTTTTTTTCAGCCAGACCCCCCTCCCACCCCCTCCCCCCATACACCTCCTTCTCACATCTCGTTCCTAGGAGCCGACAACTTTGCATATTCTAGCCTTGTCTGATTCCACTCCCCCGCTCCCTGAGCGCTGGGCAGGAAAGACGGCCCTCCACCATGATTGATTGCCTTGCTTTTTATTTGCAAGTTGAAAATCCGGACCAGTTCTTTCTTCCTTTTTGCCCTCTACTTGTTTTTTTTTCCACCTCGTCTCCTCACTCCTTTCCTGTTCTGCCTCGTCTGGCTGGGGTCTCCCCTGGCCCGCCCCGACGCAGCAGTGCCCCCCATTTTGACGGCAGATCACTATGTGTCTGTGCCTGTGTTTTTCTCGCAAACACGCACATGGACATGAGAGTCAGCTCTGATCGCTACAAAAACATGAGTGCAGCGTGTCTCTGGAATGGATGCTTGTAACAGGGGTTTGCACTGGACACGAGTGTTTGACGATTGACGGTTTCACAAAGGCTAACTTTTACCTTAACCATGGCCATAATGCTAGCCCTAATCCTAAACCTAACCATAGCCATAATGCTAATGCTTAGCCTAACCTTAACTATAGTGGGGGGTATTGGAGAGGTAGGAGCAGAGGGCCCAGAATTTCTAGCTATGCCCCCAACCACATAGCCAAAATGCCAACCCTAACCCTCTACCTAACCATAGGTATACTGTACATTTTCAGTCAGTATCACTAAAAAAGATGAGATCATGTCAGAATTTACTTTCTGTGGACATGTCCTGCAAACGTTGCAGTCTACCATTCCTGAGACCTGCTGTAGCGTTCAAAAGGACCTCCTGGGCTGCCTGGGTGGGGGTGTTGGTGGTTCACCACGGCTGCCGTGGCAGCAGACGGCCGTTAACGCTAACGGTTTCGCTGGGCTGTCCCTTTAACAGATGGGCCTGCCGGTGCGGGACACTCGTAAGGATGCCGCTCCCCACACTCTTTATAAAGCGCCCGCATACGCGGGGCTCTCTGCAGCACAGTAAAGCCGCTACGGTAAATCAGGCCTTTAATAGCTGCGTCTCCTCGATTAAGAGCTGCCCGTTAATCGTCGCCTCCTCCTCTGAGGACCAGCTGGGATCTCTATCTCCAAAGAGGTGTGGCTGAATCCTCAGAGGGGCCCGGAATCTTACGGTACGCTGGGTCTTATAGGGGACGGGTCGCCTCTCTGCGCTAGATGGTGTTGATAACCGGCTGAACGCTGCTGGGCACTGTGTCAACTGAACATCTTATCAAGTTACGGAGGGAACAACAGTGCAAGTGACCGAACCCGTCATGGCAACTCAACATTCAACTGCTTGCTTGGATGACAGCTTTGATGCAGTCTGGAACGGGGGTCTGCTCCATGCGCATCTGCTGTGCTGACCTGCCTCCCTCCTGTAAAAGTTGGGGGGGGGGGTCCTCTTCCCCACCTGTATGTGCCTTGGGAGAGGATCACCCTGCTACCCCCCTACCCCCCACTTCTTCCACCGTCCTTTACCCAGTCCTCTGCCTAGAATGTCAGCTTTAGGAAAAACTTGCATTAACCAGAATATACGGCATCTAATGGCAGGGCCCATCCTCCGTGATATCCCCCTTATTGAGTTTGCGCATGGTGGAGCTGGCCAGGGGTTGGGGGTCATTGCAGGGCCACTCGTATGGAGCGGCCAGCTCAAGCTTGCTTATACAATAAAAAGCCTTTTCTGGGAATTTGTTCAAAAAGGCGGGAAGTCTTTCCATTGTGCTCTGGCCCAGACTAACTTTTCCTTATATTATCCTCGGAGTCCATAATCTCTTTAACTATCATGCTAAGTCTCTATGGCTGAATCACCCAAACGACGGCCACCTCTGCTCCCCACACGGGATGCTAATCCCATCATTCCTCTGAGCACGCTCAATGCCCAGCCCAACCCCACCTGGTCTGTTAGCCAATCTCCTGTGGCATCAGGAAGGTTGGGGGTAGAGGGCATGTTTACAGATGCTCTGCTTCACTGTAATGCCTTGGTTCATCTCTGGCTTTGAAGTGGGGAGAGGGAGACCATTAAGGAGGCAGAGCCCCCAGCCCATCGGAGAAAGGAGACTGCTGTCACAGGGCAGAAGGGTTTACCCATAATGCATCTTGGTAGTCAATATGTTTGGTTAGTGTTACAAATGAATATAAAAAAGCAATTAAAATATTTCTTTTAATTACTTTTAAATTTACACAGAATGGCCTAGCAGTGACTGACAAGGGACAGAGGGGAACTGACATAAGACACGAGCACAGGCGAGCCTGTGTCAGAGTCTGCGGGGTGGAGCGGGGCGGCTGTGTTTGGCTGAAAGGGGAAACACGTTGTGGGGGGGGGCGCATCCTTCCTCATCATGTATTCTAAATAGGGCCCCACGGAAAATAATGGGGAGTTAATCAGATCAGCGCCACTCTAATTCACTTGGTATCGATCCGGGCCCGGTTTCTAATGGGACTGCAGACCCATTTCAAATTACAGTAAACCCAACTGGTGCTGGAATACCAATGACGAGCGGGGGTGGGGTGGGGGGCTGGTGGGGGAGTTAGCATGAATATGTAATGGCAGGCATTCGTTAGCTAATTAATAGGAAAAGGCTGAGTGAGGCACTTCTGCCAGGGGTTCCGGCCGGGCCCGTGCTCTGTCTCGCTGTCAATATTGTGCCCTTATTATTGCCGTCATTATCATATAAACAAAACTGCAGCTGGAGCAGCCCTGCCGGCTTTACGGCCGCAAATCGGGGGGTGGGGGCACAGCTATTAATATGGCCTTTACGGCACAGCAGAGCATGCCCGTTTAAACTCTCTGACAGCAATATCCTTTCATTGCACTCTAATGCAGCACCCCTCCCAACCCCCCCACTATTGAACAGAGACACACATCCAGACTTGCGTGGGGAAAGTTTCCCCCTGACCCCTGCAGATCAATGACGCCGGACAGTGGCGGGACGGCGTGGCATGAGCCATGGACACACTGGGGAGGACAGTCATGCATGAAGAGCTGTCGCACCCTTCTGTGCATCCTCGTTCTCATCCCTAACACTCAGGGTATATGACTCTCAAGGACAGCAGGAGACATCATGGTTAAGGAACGAGATCTGCATTGCATGTCTGGGCACGCACGTCCAATGGAGCAAGTTGAGGGGGGGCAGTGAGAGTGTTTCAAAGGGTGATTTGTTATAACAATCATGAGAAACCAATGATAAGTGCTGTGATTCTGTTGCATCTGTTCTGATTAGTGCGAGAAGAGAGCTTTCATTCCATCAGAATGCGGGGGGGGTGAGAGGGTTTAAGCCTCATCCACTATGATAATTAAACGTAACAGGGCACAGCTGTTTCTGGAAGCTGGAGGATGCCCAGAGACTCTCACCCAGTGGCTGGCTCCCAGTGTAGCACCTTCCTGTGTGTCTGCTGGCGGGTCAGCTCCTCACCAAACATCTTCATTAGGCAGACGCTGGGCAACTTCAGATTCAGCCATCTGCAGATGACTCAATACCACAAAAAAGATTAATGAGCCTCTCCGTCAGCGACTGGCCCACGTATGAATAGGTATAACGATTTCCATATATATTGTGGAATACATTTATTTCACGCAGACCCGGTGGAGTCCGATGGCTTTGTCCCCTCGTCCAGTCTGCATGAACACTTTCTGAGGACGCAGGGTCTCCGGATTCGAGGGCAATCCAGGAAAACACGGTAACTCTGTTTAATCAGGCCCTTCAGAAAAATGGGATGGCTGCGTGGTGCAGGACGGGGCGGGAACGAGTGGCCAGTCTGTGTCATCAACAGCAGGTGTGTCGCTTCAGGAGAAACGATTCATTTACCCCGTTTACTGGGGCAGAATTAAACACACACACACACAGCCAGGGAAGTTTGAAATGGGCTCCTTTTCTCAAATGAAAGGAGTAGGAGGGAACTGGATTTTTAATAATAAACTTGACATCAGAGCCACGTAATTCCGGCCAGAATGCGACGCCGAGGCTTTTACGGGGGGCCTCAGATTGCATCGTTCCCACTCCGAGATCATATTTGGGCCTCAGCGTGTGTCTGCACGGGACAGGCCCGCCTGGTGCACTCCATGCAAATCGAAAACCTTGATTTATGCACCTTTCCCGCGGGCGGGCGGAACATTAAATTTAATTTTGGCGCCAGAGCTGGTGCCGGCCCGCTAGCAGCTGACACGCTGAACCCGCGATCGGCGGAGCTGGGGAATTCATTTCTTTTCCCACAATATACGAGAGCAACATTTGAATGAAACATTTGTCTTTTGTCAGAAAAGCACAGCGTCTACTCTCTTTATAGGGATATATTAAAAACTGGGGGGTGTCGGGGGGGGCGCACACACCTGGCAGATCTTTATACGGCTTGCTGGATGTGAGTCTGGGGACAATCCGATTCCTGCAGCAAAGTCACATTGATGTTACATAGCTGATGCAAAAGGGGGCGGAGACCAGGGGAATGAAATGTATAACGCGCACTGTTTTTTCAGCCTACCCCCCCTCCCCCCCGCAGGAATTTGTAAGGCAGGAGCTGTAGCTGGTAATGGGGCCGCGATGCCATTCAGGAAAGTGGCATGCCAGTGATGTACTTTATGTTAATGAAGATGCAGGCTGGCCAGGTGGCACCCTGAGCCACTCGACTCTCCTCGCAAAGTCTGGGAAGTTTCCTGAGAAACTAATCCAAGCTAAGGCTGTGACCTGCGAGGCCTGCCTATAACACGGGGAATGACTATGTCATAATGGCTTATTTGGTGTACTGCGGCCAAACTAAAATGTGAAAATGTTATGATTCTGTTTTTTCTGGTTTTAGTCCTAAGGGTTTAATCCAGAAGGTTATAAACCCCTACCCCTACTGGGGAAACTGGAATAACCCTCCTGATTGCCGGGCTCTTACTTTCTGTCATTGCAATGACTCTCTTCGTCCTCTGACAGCCAGGCTGAGATGATGTCTGTTTCTGATTGGCTGTCGGTCCCCAGGAGCTATCCAAACCCTGATCTTAACGATCTCTGCATCCCACTGGAGGAGGTCTCTTAGCTGCCGTGACATGCTGCTGACAGCGGCCTCATCAGCCTGCTCGTTAGGGAAGCCGTCGGGCAGATTGGCGAGTCGAACTCCTAGTGCCTCATGGGAAATGTAGTTCCTGCACAGTTTTAGCCTTTCGGGCGATGCATTTTTTTAGGTTAGCGTCATTGCTAAACCATGATCAAGCTGTTCTCCCCAACAGCACTGTAAAAGCCATTGAATTACTTTGCCACCTTTTAATTCTGCAAAATGATGATCCTGGAAAGGAAGCAGAAACGAAAAACTTCCTAGTCTGTCAATACTCCTAATGGCTCGTATTAATATTAATATCCATAAATACTGGTGCCAGTAGCTAACAGCTTTTATTATTGCCAGATGCACAAAGTTCTGAAAATGATGCTGGAATCCCCTTGGCCTGCTGAGGAGGTTTTTCTGAAGGTCTCTGTGTTTTTATTAAAAACCTGCTCAGCCTTGGAGGATGTTTCTGCACACCACTGCCCCCAGCGCACCAGAGCCTGCATTAATCTGCCTATACATGTTCCGGGGAACCAAGAAACGTGGCCGTCATGTTAAGGAGGTGACTGAAGGTGTTGATACAAGGAGGCTGATTGGGGTGCAGGGCATACCCCTTGAAGATTCGCCTTCGGCCAGTGGTCCAGGGTTAGTGGGTGGTCTAACAGTAATACAGGCGCGGTTTCGTCGATTAGATGTATCTAGAAGAGCCATGCATAGACAATATCAATGTCACCAGAAGGGAATCGGCAGTGATACAGGGATTTGTGCCTAACGGCCCATCTCAGGCTGCAGCTGCATTCCCCGGTGACAGTGGGATGCGTGCCGGGTCAGGTCGGACCGCAGCCAGAGCCCAGCGGAGGGCTGAGCTCGGGGCAGGCGGTGCCGTCCCCGTGCCAATGACTTTGCAAGGTCCTTGCGGCTGCTCATTAGGTTTCCACGGGCAGAAGTCCTAACTTTATTATTGACTTCACAGAATACACAATACACTGACCTCTGCCACATGCAACTAAATCTCTCCCTGCCGATCTATCGCTCTCCACTCTGAAGCCACCTGCAGCGCTGCAGCCAGTAATGCAGTCATCTTTGGCGTGTAGGCCACGCCCCTTGACCCTGCTGCCTTGTCCTCTGCACACCAATGTCCACCCCTACTCCCCCCCTCCCCCCAGCTATCGTTTAGCCCAGCAGAGACTGTTCAATTTGCAGTAGTCCTATGCTGTGTCATCCACAGCAACCAGATTCTGACATCAGGGTTATGGACAAAGCAAGTTATGAAAGTGCTTACAGTAGGAGATGATGGCGGACATGGGCGTAATGGATAATGATGACTAACCAGGCTCTGGAGAGTGAGCTGGGTATCTTCACAGCTTCAGAGACATATGAGATGGGGGAAGATCACAGATCAGTAAGTGTATTAACGGCTGAGAAAGGCATCATTGCCATGGGTTATGGTTTTCTTTCACATTTCCAAATGAGTGCTTATGAATATAAGACATATGAAGTACATTTCGGGAGGTATAGGGTGACTGTGCATGCTCCCAAATGTGCACTGCCCCAGACAGTACCCATGCTGTTTTTTGCCCACGCCTGTCCTGAGAGACCCGGTCCTGTCCGGCTGTGGCAGGCCAGGTCTTGCTGAGCTAATGCAGATTAGAGACGGTGATCCACATATTAAAAGCACCTGACATTTGTCCTGATATATTGAATCATTAATGTGACAGAATCACTTAGGCGGGATCTGCTAACATCAGGTTTCCTTCCGTTATTGACCCCTGCAGGCCAGCCCTGACAAGTGGCAGCGCAGCAAAGTTCATTAATAACGTGGAATAAATCAATTGGTTGGAATAAAGGCCACTGCAGTAGGTTTCCTAAGTGACCCGTACAGTTCCAGCCCACTGTGTATAAGTTCAGCGGCTAGTCCATGTGTGTGCTCATGTGTGAGTGTTAAGTATGTTAAAACAGCCCCACCCCGTTAAGGGTCCCTTCTTGGCAGCCTCTGTCACAATGCTGGTTGTCTACCCATATTTGACCACCTGGGATTTGTAGTCCAAATCCACGCGGATTTGTAGTTTTTTTTCTCACTAAAAATTGAGGAGCCTTGATCATTAATCTGCTTAGAACAAAAACAAAAAAACTAAAAAATAAATTAGAAAAAAAAGCAGACAGTTGTGGCAGACGTCAAAGGGCAAAGCAAATGGTGAGGCTATCTAATCCATAATGTGGTAAATGGATAGTGAATCAATGTGTGTGAAGTCAATGTGGAATTAATTTAATAACAGGAAATGGTGAGGTAGATGGAGGGACTGATCTGGAGGAATGTGGAGCTGTCAGAATGGAGAGGTTTCTGTAGAGGCAGAGCAGAGTCTTCCAGGGAACAGAGACTGAGGGCCCATGCTGAGCTGTAGCCAGGCCAAAGAGCAGCTTAGGATTTTGCAGATTTGTCAGTCAGCTCTCTAGCACGCAAGTTAATGGCATTATTGTGATGTTTCTCTACTGGAAAAAATATCAGTCATTTGTAAATAACATTGATCAGATAAACCACGAAGCACAGCTCTGGATTAACTGTTCGGCAGCCCCCGCACCCTCACCAAAAAATAAATAAATAAATAAACAAACCATTGAGTCAGATTAGAAAAGGACACCCATCAGAGTCAAATCAGGAAAAATGAGAGCAGCTGAGATGTTTATTCAGCAGCATCCAAAGGCAGCGGGGCCCTGGGTAATCTGATTAACAAATGGAGATCATTATTCACAGCGATTACAAATCTGGTAACATTATTGCACATAAAGAGAGAGCTTCAGATAGCATTCTTCTGATTACAAAAGAAAATCAATGGCCAGTATTTCAAGTCACAGTAATGACAATGGTGTGTAATTAAGGGGGCTGTATTAAACTGTTAATGTCAATGTTAAATGAATGTCCTACACAGGGCTCCAAAACAGGGTCAGAGACATAAAAGTTAAACAGAAAAGATGGATTTCTCTCAGAATGGCAACAAAAACCAAATTTGTCCTGTTCTAGAGCATAATCGGTAGTTGGAAACCAGATAACCGTGTTACGTTCCAAATGCACCTTGTGTAATAAGCTCTGAATTTTATTCCATTGTCTTTTGGCTAAGAACTTACCTGGCAGCAGCACCTTGTAAATATCCAGGTAGTTAGAAGCAAGATGGATGTTTTCTTGCTTGATCCTGCAGCCAGTTCCAAACTTTAGACAGAAATGAAGAGATGATTTAGCCGCTCAGGTAAAAATGAGTTTTTTTGCTGCCCCCCGGCGCCGGAAGGCCTTGTGGGACCCACCCTCGGGCTAATGAGGCCTGCCTGATGCTTTGTTTAGCAGCAGCGTTTTTGCCATCGATCCAGCCCGCTTTTCCTCCCCTTCGCATTTTAATTCCCTCCTTTCTCCGCGGCGGCATTTGCTTTCTGGGCCGTTCCTCTGCCTCCTTCTCTTCTTCATCATTCCTCGCTCCATCGATTCTGTTTCTTCATCAAGCGCCACGCGGCGGCCGACCGTTCAGACCTTGGCGGCAGGAGCAGAGCGGCGAGCGGAGGTGCGGTGTCAGCTGGCCAGGGTGGAGCAATGGGGGGGGGGGGTTTGGGGGATGGCTGGAGCTGAGGTCAGAGATGCGCTGACAGGAAAAGGAGAAACATAAGGCTTTATAGGTGCAGAGCATGTGACACAGCATACAGACACCAGCTATGATGATGTAGGGAACATTGTTAAGTGTGGGAGAATGCTAAGAGTTTAGCGAGTTTTAGCAATGTAATAGCCTCTGATAGTAATGCACTGCACAACACTTCACGAGCCAGCACACTCAGGCCCAGGATCTCATTTTCCTGAGAGTGATTTGCAGGGGTTATCTGGACAGGACCCTGGGAGGGACCATGTGCACATGTGTCGGTGCACATCCCAGGGTGATGAATGACAAATCTCCATCCTAACAGCACCTGGCCACACCGGTGATGGTGATGTCCCGGTGGAGTTCTGTCCCCGCCCCCCCCCACGCCCGTCAGGGACATTCTAGCAATCGACTCGGACGAGTTCTCTGACAGCTCAGCAAAGGCAGGTCCCAGGTGGGTTGAGGGGGGGCACAGAGCATCACAAATGCCCTCTAATAGGTAGCTCCACTCGATTACAGAGCAGATCCTTAACCCAAAAAAAGCCACAAGTAATCAGAGGCCCAATGCACTCAAGGCTGATCGCACAGCAGGGGCTTATGGGAAGGGACAGGGGTAGAACGTTCCGGAGCACCCTGATACTCTCTTGGCTTCCTGGAGGAGTCAGTAGACAGAATGAATTGTGATGGAGGTGAGCTGGAGTTGTGATGGCTTCAGGCCCTATTGCGGCAATTGGGAAGGAGGCTCTCACCCCCTGGGCTGCTCAGCACGGCACAGCTGGGCAGGTCGCGTCTTTGTGGAATGATTCTCCATTGTTTCTGCAGTATCATTACTGAGAAGCATTGATGTTCGCCAAAACACTGCTTAGTCACTTTGGCGCTACATTCATGTGTACTAAATAATTCTGTACTGCATTCATCCATCCATTCATCTTCCAACCACATACGCCACATATTATGGACATTTATCCAACATCTCATTCCAAAACCAAGAGTATTAACATGAAATTGGTCCACCCTTTTTTTTGCTACAATAGCTCTTCTGAGAAAGCTTTCCATTAGATGTCAGAATATTGCTAGTGTGATTTTCTGCCATTCGGGTAGGTAATTGGTGTCATCACAGTGGTTTTCAAAGCTTTTCTGTCACGCAAACAACTGGCCACCAGATCAGTCAAACACCCCACCCCCACATTTTGAGAACCACGGGGCTATCAGACCTTTCTCTCAGCTTGTGTGGCCGACTACTTCTCAAGTGAACTTGCTCCCATTCATTTTAACCTTCACAACCATAATGTCACTTCTTCTATACAGCCACACAGTTTGCTACTAATATTTGTTGCAGGAAATTGTGTGACTGGGTGCTTATGCACCTGTTTCAGCAATAAGTGTGACTCATTAAATGAGTTCCTCTAATTAAGTGGGGTCTCCACATACTTTGACTATATAGTGTATACTGAGCAGGATTGTGGATGTACAGCATTCATCTGTACTACATTCAGCTGCGCCAAATTCACATGTACTAACTTAATCTGTACTTCAATCAGCTGTGCCAAATTCACATGTATTAACTTAATCTGTACGACAATCCATCCATTTTCCAGAACCACTTATTCCATTTCAGGTCACGGGGGGTCCAGAGCCTATCCCAGAGGCTGCAGGTGCAAGGTAGGGAACAACCCAGGATGGGGCACCAACCTATCGCTGGGCACACTCACACACCATTCACGCACACAGGCAATTTGGTAACTCCAATTAACCTCAGCATGTTTTTGGACTGTGGGGGGAAACCGGAGTACTGGGAGGAAACCCCACGACGACACAGGGAGAACATGCAAACTCTACACACAGAACCCGGGTGGAGACGTGAACCCCGATCCCAGAAGTGTGAGGCAACAGTGCTAACCACTGCACCACCATGCCGCCCTTGTACTACAATCAGCTGTGCCAAATTCATAAGTACTAACTTAATTTGTATTATAATCAGCTGCGCCAAATTCACATGTACTAACTTAATCTGTACTACTACAATCAGCTATGCCAAATTCACATGTACTAACTTAATCTGTACTATAGTCAGCTGCACCAAATTCACATGTACTAACTTAATCTGTACTATAATCAGCTGTGCCAAATTCATATGTACTAACTTAATCTTTATTACAGTTGCATGTCCTACATTCATCTGTGCTACTTTAATTTCTGCTACTTCTCTCCATTAATAGACAACACAAATGCAACCTCGAATGAAAATGTCCCTCTCCAAAGGCACGATCAGGCTGTGCTGATGGTCACTGCAGAGAAGCATGAACAGATGACCAGGAGGTGTATGTAAGGACAGAGATAACTGTTATTGCCCCCCCCACATACACACACACCTTTGACTCCAGCCATTCTGCTGGAGCTTACTCAAAAGGAAAGACAGCAGTGATGAATAAGGGAGTGCTATCTGACAAGCGTACGGGCTGTTCTCACACACCCCCACTACCCCCTCCCCCACCACTATTAATTAATCTTGATTGTTGCCACGGCGGCAGAGACTGCCACCCGTGTGAATGGGGCTGTTTACGGTCCATTTAGCTGGCCCTCTCTTATCAGGTGACTTCTGACACCACCCTGGTTTTCAGAGACCTAATTAGCTGTAAAATACATGACAAGTCAATTGTGGCCGGGGGGTGGGAGCAAGATGTGGCAGCTGGGGGTGGGTGGGGGTTGACTGTCTGCCTGAAAGAGGGACCTTTGTGGGGGCCGAGTTTGGCTGCCGTGGCCCTGGATACCAAACAGCTGCTGGGTTTGGGAACACTGGTCTCTAGATGTCCTGCTGGAGTCACAGCCTGCTGCTCTTTACTGTTTCTTGATTACCAGGAAACAACACCACCGAGTGTTTCGCTTTATGTTTGAGTATTTCTGAGTTTATTCAGCTATTTCTAAACCGTTTGATGGTTTGATTGAACACGTGACCTCCATAATGTGTTCATGGGGCAACGCCGCACTAATCTTCCTCAGCTCTCTCTCCTCATGGCAGAGTCTCATGGGGTCACATAGTATAAACTCCGTCTGCAGTTTTCAGCCTGAAAACACGGGGTAACTTGGCTAAACCTTCAAAGTGGCTTTGGGTGTCCTGGGAAATTGAGACCCACCGCAGACGGCCATTACAGGGGCCAAGGGCACTACCGCTGCTGGGCTGCCCCAAGGTGCCAGTGGAAACAAAACAGGCAAGGCCCAGGCTTGGGTAGGCCCATGTTTGCTCTAACAGGTGCGGGGCACCCCCTAGGCCTTGCTACATCTGTCAGCCATATAAAACACCAGGACTCTATCAACCATTTACGCACATCAGTGAGGTGGAAAGGCAAACATTCGACTGCGAAGCCAGCACGAGACTGATTCTGGCACGAAGGTAAGCCACGCTGTATGATCGAAGGAGGTCACAGAAAGTTTGAAGACGTCTTGACCACGGAGGTGTCTCGGTGCCCGCCGTGTTCAGTGTGCCCACTGGCGGCCCTGCCAAGCGTTCAGCAAAGTGCCACGCCTCACCGATATCACTGGACAGCTACAGCTGGCATCGATCATGGCCACCCCACAAATAAAAGCTTTATTGCCCTTATTGAGGCACAGTGGCAGTGCCAGAGCGGAAATGCAGGGTGCGGCTTCATCCGTCACGGTGCTGAATGGGGGGCAGGCAAGCGCACTGCGAGGCCGCAGACTGTAAACCCCCGGCCCCGCTTTGTGCTGCCGCCCGGCCTGGCAGCTGGCACAAATTTATGTGGCAGCGGACGCGTGAAGCGGGTCGGCCCATCTGCGCGGAATGGTCGCCACTGGCAGCCGGCTCGGGCAGCCGCAGACTGTTAATGTGACACCCAACGATAAATGGAGAAATAGTATTTCATCAGCGAGCACATGGCCGCCAGTGGGACGCCTCTCCCGGTTTGTGGGAGGCTTCTCCAGGTCTCCTTGCCAGAAATACCACCACTGCATACATCTGGGTAGACGAAGAAGGGGAGCTTTACTGTTGAGATTGTTTTTAAAGATGGGTGGGCATCTTACCTGTGGGAGCAGGTCTGCACCACGTCACTTATATGGGCAGGTCTGCGTACGTGGAATTAGTGCGACCCAAATGGAAATAATTTCCCCATCCTGGCTAACAGCCTCCCCTCCCCGGACCCTCTGGGGTTAGAGAATGTGGGGCTCATTGGCCCGGTGCTGATGCCCTGCTGGGGAGCATATTATCTCACTCCCTACCCCACCTAGACTGTCTGCTGGATCGACATGTGCTTACCGTCCCGGGTTTATTTGTGTTACACCGCAGCTGTGTCGAGCCCAGGCCAGCACCAACATGGCTGCTGTCTCATTCTCCACGGCCTTCTCCCTCTCCTGGGGATTTTCGTTTAGGTCTTTAACAAGTTCCCCTCTCTTGTGCCATGTCGGTGTGTGATGGATGGGAGTTCGGGTTTGTGTATTTGCAGTGGATGGACGGGACATGGAGTTGGGGGTAAGGGTCTGTAGTAGATGGACCAACTCTCCACCAAAGTTACCAAAAACACTGTCACGGAAATGGATTTCGACAAACTGGTGCATAAGCAAGATCCCAGATCCTTCTGCTGTTCATTAAGACTTGTCAGTGCTCACTATGGCCTCCTGCTTGCAGAATGGGCAAGTTCTACAGCTGACCTGGATCTGCCTAACTTGTTACATAGGGAGTGGCAGTGCAAACACAGAGACATTGTGTTGGGGCAGAATCATCAGGGAAGTGTTCCTCATGATTGAAGCCTGGGAAAGGGTCAGGTCCTGCAGAACATCCCTCTGAAACCTCCTGAGGCAGCTCAGAGGAAGGCAGTGGAGGTCCATCAGGCTGACTGGGTCCCCTGCCAGCATACCCGGGATAGTAAAGCCGGGTATGATAGTGTCTGTTACCTCCTGACCCCCTCCAGACTATACACTGCTCTGGTAAGGTCCTGTTAAGTGGAAAGCTTCACTCCAGCAAGCGCCGGCTGAACAATCCCATTATTAGGTGTTCTCTCTCCACCGGGATGACGGTGACATAATGAGGGCAGAGTCTCTATTTCAACCTTGGGCAGAATTCCAGTAATGAAGACGGATGAAAGCTTAATGTAACTTAATGTAGCAGGTGCCGTATACGTAATGTACAGAAGCTCTTTCTTAAGCATTATATTCATTTCTACTACCTTAAAAGCTCCTAAATCTTGTGGGCTAAGTTAGTCCAGCCGTGATTCCGCTCATGAATCGATAGTGAAATAGTTCACACACCAAAGTGAGATCCATTAGCCTGATCCTGGGCCATAAATGTCCTGGTGGTGCCCGTCGGGGGCTGTGAACGGACAGCCGCTCTCAGGTTAATGGCCGAAGTTGGGCTGAATGACCACTAAATCTCCAAGGACAGCTCCTCCGTTCTCCTCTATCGCCGCTGTGGCTCGCCAAGCATTCTCCCAAGCGAGGGACGGAGAGGACGCAGGAAGTTCTCTGGCTATCGTGGGACACTGGGCCTGTCTCCGTGGTGACACTGTTGCTACAGGTAACTGGCCATTATGCGTTTGAGAACCTGAAGCCCAGCGGGCTGACTTTAGGTCTTGGTGGCTGGTGGCCAGGGCAGGAACCGTGAAGAGTGACTGGGTTGTACTGGGTTATACTCTGCTGCTGTTTTGCAGTGTTCAATCAGCTTATGTTGACTTGAAAATTCTGTACCAAAGAGGCTCCCACAGCGCAGGGGTAATGGATTTAAACCAGTTAGGCCGTCCCAGTTCTTGGGGTATGTATGCTTCTGGCTTATTTATTGGTAATTCTGAAAACTTCCAAATTACCGCTTCATTAGCCCCTATAGCCGCTGCCCCCTTACTGAATCCCGCCGGGCTGCTAGGTAGCGTGAGTAACCTGACCGTCATGAGTCAGCGGTGATGCGTCACAGACCACGAGCCTCCCGCCCCCGGAGCATCATGCCGCGCTCAGTCCGAGCCTGTGCACGGAAGCGGCACCGAAATTAGATCAGGAGAAAAGTGCATTTGACAAGAGGTGATTAAGTCATGTCAGGCAGCCGGAGCTGACGGTGAGGAGAGCGAAAACGTCCACGCTAATTGCATTTACTTCATCTTGTAATGTGGCCCTCATAAGCGCTAATTCAATTGTACAATTCTTTCTGCCAACTCCTGCCCATTAAGCTCACACTTAATTGCTTCCATAAAGCATTTAATATGCAGGCCGCAACACGAAGACGTGACACCCTCGCCGTTAAAGTGCCACCGGTCCGTCCGTCACCAGGGCAGCCGGCTCGGGTTGATATGGGGCCCAGCCCCCACACACTGATACCTTATTATCAGATGAGCCTCTCTCTGGGTTGTAATTGGACACAGCCAGAGAAGAAGTGTGTCGAACCCTGGCTGAAATGGGCGTGACGTCCCCCCCACCTCACTGGGCCCTCATCTCTTGTAAGAAGCACCTTATCTTGTACTTGGGAGGAGGCTCAGAATCTCTCCACTCGGCTGGATCTCCAGATAAGAGGCCAGAGCAAGCGAGAGGGAGGAAGGGAGTGGGGGTGGATCCTCTCCCGACTCCATCCGTGACAGGCACGGCACACGTATGGGCACCACAAAGCCGGTATGGAGACAGACCATCAATTTCAGAGATGTACACAGTCGTTATTGTGGGAAAACAAAAGGCGTGTCAGTGGGGCCGCCAGCGCCATGCAGTCTCTCAAATTAAAGCCGTGTCCCACGCAGCCCGCCGTGGCGCCCCTATTTAGCGGCCATATTTTACAGCCAGCCAATGAAAAGCAATAACTGTTTTATTTAATGTATCTGCTCCCGGCAGCTGCTCTGGAGGGACCTTAATAGAGGCTGTCCATCAACGTCAGGGCCGGCCAATGGCAGAGGCCCACCGCAATAAACATGAAGAGGCGATAAGGGACGCCACGCCTGATCAGGCCTCGTTAACCCCCCCGGCTCCACCGCCTGCTTGTCATTTTATTTTGTTACGCTCATAATTTGTCACGGTGGATGGTTATCAGAGGGCTGTTACTGTCGTGTTCCTGTCTTACCCCCGCCTTGTCGTTCAGCTCCAACCCTGAAAAGAAGAGGTGAAAAACAGAGAGAGGCTGCGGGGGGGGGGGCTGTAAATAATGTGTGTAGTGGATCTGGGCCATGATCAGTGCTGGTGAAAGGTATGGGGGGGTCACATGGGGGAACAGGAGGGTATCTGTTGATCCAGGAGCAGGAGAAATTGTTTACATCCCTGAGGACAGCGAGAGGAACACTGTGTCCGGCCATGAATACTGAATGGGAAAGCATGTCTCTCCTTCAAAACGCTGATGTGTCAGAACGGGGGTTTAGGAGAGGTTGGCCTGGGGGGGTGACAGGACAGGACAACCTGAGGGGGATAAAGGACGGCTCAGGGGGTGGGACAGCCTGGGGGGGAGGAGGACAACCTTGGGGGGGGGCAGCCTGACAGGGGGTGAGGATGGCCTGGGAGGGAGAGGACGGCCGGGGCTGGAGAGAGGATGGACTGGGGAAGGTGAGGACACCCTGGAGGGGTACAGGACAGCCTGATGGAATGAGAGAATGGCTTGTGGAGAGGGGAAGATGGTCTGAGGCAGGAAGAGGATGGCCTGGGGGGGGATGACCTAGTGGGGAGCGGACAACCTAAGGAGGGGGGAAGAGGACAGTCCTCCCTCACTGTGTGTGTGGGGGGGTGGTCTCATCTTTAATCTGTCATAATGTGTTATACAGTTTTACAAAATGTTTGTTTTTTTGAAGGGGGGAGGGTGAAACTAAGACTACCTTCCCAGCAATGACTGGTAACTGACCCCCAGGCCACCTGAAAATTCAGTAATTAAACAATTCAGTGTACCAGACCTCACAGACATACAAACTGAATTTCATGGTACTAATAGTGCAGTATTGATAATAACATAATCGTCTACAGTGACTCACCCCCTCGGATCTGAGATCCGTGAGTCACACCCCTCCTGCGTCCAGCTGGCCTTCATAAGAGCAGCAGCGAGATCCCTGACACGAAGCCTTTCTGCAGATGGTTTCCCCTCATTTTAGCCTTTATCAAAAGCTCTTCGAAAGTCTAAACACATTGTGAACTTTTGCACGCTCTGCTCCCAGGGCTCTGGTCAAAGCAGCCTTATTGTCCCAAAGCCGATCTGCCCTTTGGAGATAACTTGTGCCCCAGACCTGTTACCCCAGCATCACTCTGCAACTTTGACCAGATGTGGTATGGTGGTGGATGGTGCCCAGCCCCCGAGGGGTTGATGTCTCACCCACCAGCAGGCCTACAAGACCCATGTGCGGGGGGAGATGGGGGTAGAGCCTCCGACTTCGATTTGGACGGAGAGCTCCGGCCGAGCACGGCGGCAGGGAGATTAAACGCTTCTGCACATTAGTGATGTCAGCACAAAATGATTATCTCCCCTGAATAATTTATCCGGGCACCGCACTGCCTCCCAGGTTTGGCCCCTCAACTGCAGGGGAGGGGGGGGTACAGAAAAAGACCAGCAGCTTTCACAAAACCTATGGATTGTCTGGTCCATCAATCAATTAAAAAACACTTACCTCACACTCAACATGATTTATATCTTGTTAATAGAATTGTCCCACGATATCCCTATATTATTGTACCCTTAATTCCATTAGCTGTTTGCTTGATGCTATTTTTAAGCCTGACCTCGAAGGAGAGAAAGAGAGAGAGATAGGGGTATTAGACTAACAACGACAAGCTGGACCAGGTGGGCCAGGCCTTTCTCGGAATGGGCTGAGGTTGGAGCACAGGTGACTGCGCCACATCACCACCACCAAGGTGGTTGTCGGTACACTTGCACTCAATGTCATTCTACCCTTCTATTGGTCAAAACAAATGTCAATCAGAAAACAACATCCTATCAGGGGACAGGTAACATAAGTGACTACAACAGGAAATTTAGAAGGCAGCTTGTCATTTGCTGTGAAGAAAGATGAGAGTTTGACAGTTAAATGCTCTTTGGATAAGAGGGGATCACCCCAGTCTCTGGCTGAGAAATGTCTTTGGTGAAAAATGTCCATGAGACCCTCCTCTCTCTGCCCTGGATACCAGTCAGCCTGGCAGCAGGCAGGCAGACCACTTTCCGCTCCCCATGCTTGGCAGGAGGCCGCCCATCGCTTCAGCCCCTAGTCTCCGGGAGTCCGGCAGCCATGCCCATACATCCCAACACAGGACGCCCTTGCTGAGGTTCCGTGTCACCTGTATTGAAATATTCATCAGACAGGGCCTCGAGAAAGCCCTTGCGATTGGTTGGCTAGCACTCCAGAGGCCTGGAGGACACGCCTTAAAAGGATGGCTTAAACACGGCCAAAGTGTCTTCATATAATCAATCACACGACTCAGCCCTGATTGCGTTCAGCTGCGAAGCACCTTGATGCACCAAGGGAGCCATGTGGAGGGCCCGGCAGGCTCAGCAATGGGTCTCTTTGGGACGACGTGACAACGAGTAGCTTTGCCAGTGCTGACGCCTGAGCTCCCGGAAGGGGAACTCTGATAAAACAGCTGGCCCCTCCCGCCCCCAACCCCCAAGTCTGAGGTGTAGAGAATAAATGAATTCTGCAAGGTCAGGGTGACATGTGAGCACATGGTGATGATGGAGGGTTCTAAGTGAGGATGCTGTCACAGACACTACACAATACTTCCATCCATCCATCCATCCATCCATCCATTCATCCATCCATCCATCCATCCATCCTCTGTACTGCTCATCCAGTACCAGGTAGCAGGGTATGTATTTCCTGACAGAAAGGAAATGAAACGATAAAGGAGCCCAGCTGTCATGGTTTCTAACGTGAACCGTGAATCACAATCAGAGTTTCTCCCACATATTTTCAAGGCCCCTCTGTCCTCTGTGTCAATGAAAGTTAATTATTCAAAGGGCAGAGCATGGCACAATCAGCCGCGTGCGTCAGAGTGATGGTGACATGGTGTGTTTACAGGTGGATCGAGGCTCTGATGACCTTTCAGAGAGTCATGTCAAGCCGCCATAATGGGAATCACCCTGGGATGCGAAGGACGTTTTATCTAACACGTTCATGACTGTGTGGGATTCAGGTAGTGGGTGGTGGGGGGTGATATGATCTCTTTATCACAGATGTCCACTACAGGGCTCTTTGGGAAACTGACCTTCCTTTTGGTCTTCTTATTAGCCTCCACCCCCTCAAAGACGTAAGTAAGTAAGTAAAGTAAGTAAGCCGTAAAGCGGCCTATCTGTGCACATCACTGTGAGTATTTTAATGTTGCGCTTCCCAGGCACTGAGCTGTTGTTTGCTGCGTGTCGTGGTCCGCTTTACGTCGACGCAAATGGACCTCAGTGTACTTTTGAATTTCATCCGACGAACAGGACTAAGGACTCCTGGGGGATTATACACCCCTGGAATAATAAACATGGCAGGGGTGGGAGGGGGGAGAACGGGACCTCTTGACGCTACCCTCCTCACAGGTGGCTGTCGGCTGTCACCTCCCGTCGCTGTCACTCTCAGCCCTCTGCTTCTGCTCGGGTGAGCACAGCGCTTCCCCCAAAATGCCAGAAGGAGGAGCCATCACAATAATTCACCGCCGCTGCGACACGCTTCTCGCTATTCATCCTGACTTTAGTTCCACTGAAACGTACATCATTTGTCTTCCTTACTGTTCTCCTGCGGCTCTTGGGGGAAAAAAAAATATTTGGCAATAGATAAAACCACAAATGTCCAGGAACAAGGAAATTAGTGCCATCAGTTAAAAGAAAGCGAGTCTCTTTGTTTCAGCAATCTGTTTACTAATAAGCCTGAGTACTCTCTGCACAAAACCCAGAAAGGTGATTTGAGTTGGGGCCAGTGACACGCCAAACACGCCTCTCAGAGTGGGATGTGTCAACACAGATCAGCACCCGCCTGATAAGGAACACACCTGAACAGACCCTAAAATCCCACCAGTAGTGACGGGCATCACCATGGGACCCTCTCATCAGACAAACTGCGCTTCTGGGGAGGGTGGGGCTCAGGCTCCCAGGGCCCGCCGGCCTGATTATTACATTAGCCCCCAAGTCTCTATGGCCTGATCAATATCAATGTGTTTATTTACCGCACAGTGTTATTCATTAGGCGCTCAGGCAGCCCTAAAGAGCCTCATTAGGCCCCGGGTTGCCGTGACGCCCAAAGACGTATAGGTCCATTGTACAATGGTGGAGAAAGGCCAGCACGGCTGGGGAGGGGGCTAAATACTGGCCCCATGCTGGGGGTCTGATGGGGGAAAAACTGTGTGTGGGGGGCATGTCTGAGAGGGTGGAAAGCACAGGACACACAGACGCACACATACACACACACACACACAAACTCATACACACATAGTCACTCAGGCGTAGTCACACACACATGCACACAGTCACACACACAGATAAAGTTGTATTCTTAACAATGTTTAAATGTTGGCTCCAGGATTGAAGCACATTCGTAAAAGACAAACAGGCCTGAGCTTTAGTAAATCCCCCTTTCAGGATAGGGTGAGGGGGCTGGGGGGAGTGAAACACAAAACCAAAGTATGAAAAAAGACAAACAAGCAGGAAAAGACTTACTCTGGGGGCGGGGGGTGTGGGGGCACTACAAGTAGCACAGGGATGTTCTGACTGACCTTCCCAGGACGGACAGCAGAGCAACAGCACCCAGAGCTGACAGTATGGAGCCTACAGCAACACCCCATAGCTTATTCTTGGGCTTGGGGGAATTCTGACGTTCGGGATGTCTGCGTTCCCGGACAGCCAATCCTTCAGTATGTGTACTTCCTGGTTTAGAGCACTCTTTGTCCTCATTTGCAACATTAATGCCTGCTCTCTGGGCCAGCTGGAGGTAATGAACACACTAGAGGGGGGGCTTGTGTCTGCCTCTTCTCCCCCAGGCACACCATTGGATCCTCCTACTGTCTGTCAGCTGCTTTTAAAGAGAGCCTTGCAGGAGGAGGGCTTACACTGGTAAAAAGGCTGTTTACTAAGCCTGACACATCAGACGGGGAGGGGGGGCTTTATCTTCCTCCTTTCCATCTCAGTACACCTCAGTGAATTGATGGAATGACCTGGACTTGATCTCCGGGGGCATGGGGGGCTGATGGGGCCCGCAGATTGATAAATTGATTCAAAACTATTACCATGGTAAAAAAGCAATAAGGTCATAAAAATTGCATTGGTCCAAACTAAGTAAATCCCAGTGTTTGGACCAGGGAGCATCCCAGGCAGAGCGACCGGGGTGGGGGGGCCCCGGGGAGGGGGCCGGGGCATGAGTCGGAATGAGAGAGCAAGAAATGACTTTGAAGAGCTCATCATTTCCAATCTATTCTTCCTGCCTGAGCTCCATGTCTCCGCATAGAGGCACTTCATTACAGGGCAATAACTGTACACATGCTGGGGGTCCGTCCTGCCCCCGGCCGGGGACCCACCGCCCCCGGGGGTTCAGCTGGTTAATACCTCATCATGGGCTTCATTGAACGCTTTAATCTGCTCTCTCGTGATCAATAGGATACCGCTGTAAATTAAAAGGGGACCATTTCGTGTAATCAAGCCTGCTAATGCTCGTTGTGAAAACCATTATTTGTGGAAGGCGTTTGTGTGGGGGGGTGGGGGGGGCTCCAGGCGACAAGCCTCCACGCTCACGGAGATTATCGGGGGACGGGGATTCGGAGGAGAGTGCAGGAGAG
>JAAGVU020000113.1:21358898-21389767 GCA_011763525.2 Mormyrus iriodes | reverse complement strand
GGGGGATGAAGATGGACACTGTAGTGCAATGAAGGGTGGAGGTGTACACTGTAGGTAAGGGGGAGGAGTGAAGGTGGGCACTGTAGCTAAAGTGGTGAAGGTGGAGACTGTAGCTGGGGGATGAAGATGGACACTGCAGTGCAATGAAGGGTGGGGGTGTACACTGTAGGTAAGGGGGAGGAGTGAAGGTGGACACTGTAGCTAAAGTGGTGAAAGTGGAGACTGTAGCTGGGGGATGAAGATGGACACTGTAGTGCAATGAAGGGTGGAGGTGTACACTGTAGGTAAGGGGGAGGAGTGAAGGTGGACACTGTAGCTAAGGTGGTGAAGGTGGAGACTCCGGTGCTCAGTGAAGGGTGGATGTGAACACACTGTAGCTAACGTGAGAGGTGGCTTTTAACATAAACTCTTCCACCCAGGGTTACCCCCCAGCACCACTCTCTCTGTGGTGTGGCCTGATGGAGTCCTACTGTCCTAGTCAGCAGCCCCGGAGGTCAGGCTGCCTTCACAACAGCCATTTTCCGAGAGGACCTCACGCTGATCTGTGTGTCAACCTACAAAAGAAATCTTACAAGCGAGGTGTTGGCTGAAGCTTTGATTGGCATCGCTTGCGTTGTATTACAGGGAGGGTTTGAAATGTAATCAAGCGAAGGACCTAGACCCCCGAGCTCAGATCACTGTAAACACTGCCCCAAATGGAACTGCACAGGGTCGGTTTGTTTGCTGGAAAAATATATGTTCTTTAATTTGTGCAATATAATCGGATTTGTTGTGCGTTTATTAAATATGAGTCTTGAATGAAGTCCTAATCCAGTATTGAATAAAACGCAAAATGTATGTTTACACAACGACATTTAGAAATACGAAGCGGTCTGGTGCTGTACGGTCGTTCAATTATTTTTGTGAAGATGAAACGACGTTGAAGTCAGTGGAAAATGCATCTGAGAGCTGTTAACAGCTCCGTTAGGCTGAGCTACCTGCCGTCGCGCATTACAGCCTAGAGGCTGAGATTATGTTTAAATCCCGACATGTATTGTTCAATGTGACATGCTCAATTTATCATTAGTTGTGAAGTGAGAACGGATGAGTACACTTTCAATTTAGTTCGGATGCTTTCTTCATTCGTCTTTCTTCTTCATCATCCATCATCTCCCCCAGTTTGATTTGTACGAAAGCACGCTTTCATAAGTTTAATGCAATTAATCATGAAGCTAAGATAATTTTATATTAATAGAGCGGGACATTTATTTTATCATTCGTTTGATGAACTTACACGGAGATTTTGATGGAATCCATTTCATACAGGAGATCATCCTCCTCCCAGCGGCTCTTTAAATGTTTTTCTCCGCTTTGTTATCGTCTATGTCTCACCATCCGTAGTATTATTTTCTTTTATATTAAAATCCCCCAACGAAGTGAAAAGTGTGCGTGTACTTGGCAAGCGAAGAAACTGAAAAGATGTTAACCGTGAACTACATGGACCAAACGAAAGTTGGAAGGAGGACATTGTCTTTGACAACGCAAAGAAAAAAATGACTTTTTTTATTTATTATCAAAGTATACGATACAGAATATCTTTGAATTTACAAATATCCGCATCCGTGTTTCCTCTAAATTTGTATGATAAATTTAAATCGGGCCTACTTCAAATGCTTCTAAATGAAAACACGATCTTGTGTGTCTTGCAATTCCAGTGCCGAAGAATTGTCCACCAATATCCTGCCTAAAAGTGTCTTTCACACCTGTGAACGAACGGAGATTTTTCTTCATGGCTCCGCGTTAGTGAAAATTGCACGGATTGTCTGTCAGTTAAGACTGACCTGCAAGGTCTTCCAGCTGTTGTACCATCTTTATGGACCTTTCTTCCCTTTAGGTCATCCAAATAAATGTTACCGTGTTTATATATAGCGGCAAATGCAGCCTAATGATATCTGAAAAAAAACTATTTGATTTAACGTTCCTAACTGAATGCGCTAAATTAGTCTTCATTACTGTGAAAATGATTTGAGAAAAAATTGATTATTTCTTAATATTTAATAGAATGAAGTGTCCAGTGAACCTAAATGGTTAGTTGGTAGTACATCTATAGGCCTACAGCAAACGCCTGAGGAGTTATCGAGATATCGAGACAAATATTTCACTATTAATCAATGTACAATTAGGTTTATATTTTAATAAAATTGTACATTGAAAGAGAACAGTCGTTTTGAATCACAACGATAGTAAAGCATCCTTCAAAACTCTATCTAACGCCATTGGTGTAGGCCTATGTGTGGTACACATTAATGTCGATGTCAGTAATTAACAAGATTTTAAGACATTTAAAACGTCAATGATAATTATAAGAACTGGAAATGACTAATTATAATTTGTATCTTCGGTTGCTTTGGTAAAATCCCATTAGGAGTATAAGAACACATTTTTAAATAGAATTTCTATTAAATTAACATTTCACACTGTAAAATGTTATTTGCACATATACTTCTATGACTACTTTCTGCTGTTACTGTTTAAAAACTGTGGATTGAGATTAGACCACATATTTTTATGAGAAGTCCAAATGTGATGCCCACTGAAGACTTCATTCGTATCCCGGCCTGGTGATGAGTGTGAGGAAACTCATATAAGGGGCTCCAGGTGCTACCTGGTGGCTGAACTTGCTAGAAGTTTTATGGATCACTGATGCATCAGGGATAACAAAAAATTACAGGAAAACACCCTGGCACTCCACTCAGATCCTAGCCTTCCAGAATCTTTGCAAAAAAAGTTCACATTTGTCAAGAGAAAACCAAACAAATAAAATGTTAACTGTGAGTCCAGTAAAAACATTTGTGTTCTACAGAATAACATTTTAACATCTGCAAAGGCCTGACATTTCTCTGACCTCCACATTGACGGCAATGTAAATGTAAATGACGTTTCTTCGACTGGGTTATGACGATGTATTAAAAGCAGCGAGCAGGAGCATCTGACGATAACCTAATCAAAACAGAATTATTTCAAAAAGTGAATGGTCTTGAATCTCTCCACAAATCAATCGGCCCTTCGCTCTAAGAGGATCGCACTCCATTGTAACTCAATCAAATAAATAGGTAAATAATTAAATAAAATTTAAAAATGAAATTAAAGAATCAATCAATATATTATTTCATTAGTGTATGCAAATGAGCTAGCGTTACAAATGAGCTCCCCACCTCCCCCACCACACGCACCCACTACGTTGTAGAAGTCCGTACCGGTTTTCGGTTGTTATATATAAGGCATTAATTTAATTCAGGGGCCGAAGTGCTTTAACTCTAGCTTCTTACCGGCCCCTAGACCTCGCCCCTCATTGGCGCAAGATACCCTGTTCTGCGAAAATGTACTATCCTTTGGATTTTAGGATGGAGCTTCGATCCAAAAGGTTCCAGATTAACAGTAACTTTATAATCTCGCCCACTTCCACCGTAGGCCTGTAAACTGCTAAAACGTGATTTTGAGTTACGGGGGTCGGTGAGAAGGCCAAGAAACCACCTAATGTGTATTATTACAAGTATATTATTATGGTCATCTTAATGCAGTTTCGAGCAGAATTTTACATACTACCTAGGCACTAACGTTTGGAAACGTCTGCACTGTTATTCACGTATCAGGTTATGACACACTATAACACATAGTGTACGACAACTGTCTTGACTTGTTACACGTCACTATTTAGTTAATCATAACGCATTGTGACATAAACTTTCCAGCATTGTATGAAGAGTATTAAGACCTTTAAAACTGACTTTTCTAGTTTTGTACGGTTAATTGTAATTATTTTTTTCTATAGCGTCGACATAGGCCTGCTTGAAATAAATTCCTCGAAATAAAATCCTCTGAAAAGCACTGGGGTGTAACAAATATAGATTTCCACAAATGTGTAAAAATCTTTAAAAACAACGAATCTTTGAGCAAAGGTTTATAAGATTTATAAGAGCCGCTTTTTAAAATATTAGTACCGGACGGTTTTTTGGTCCGGATCCAGTGGTTAGTTTGCGAATTGATCTTTGGTTATTATCAGTGATGCGGATAATATCACTTAATGATTTTGGTCAAAATTCAGAGACGGGGTTAATCGAGACAAATAATAAGATTTAATCCATAAATTTACTGCACGAATTAACGCTAACAATTCCAGTATAAAAAGAGGTGACGTCTTGGTTTATAGATTGTCTTCTGTGTAAATATTTTCTTTTGTCTAATGTGTTTTTAAACCACATCTAATCCAGCAGTCGATAAAATTGGTCAGGAAAATTATAATTATGGGTACAGCCTATGGGGTGAGACACACAGACAGATAAAAAATAACCGAATTTATCCAGCTTTATACGGCCGGTTATCGAGGTGTGTTCGTGCTTCAGTAGAGCATTGGGGCCCGGAATGCTATCACCGTACTAGGTGCCAGGAGGTCCCATACATTAGTCGAGGAGCTCCATTCCGGTCGTGGGACGGGTTTGATGATGATGTATTCAAGACCGGTGAGGCCAAGAGAAAGTCGCAGTCATTTTGATTGGGCAAGTGCTTCGCTTCCAAGCAAATTGGGATTTAAAATGATGTCTTGCTTGAACTACATTCTCCGGGAAAATGATTTAATTTAGCCATTTATTCATATTTACTGAGTGTACCTACATTGCATTTGTATAGATCACATCGGAGTAAAAACAGAAATCGAGAAAATCTAATCAAACTATGGAGACATGGGCGATCGCGCAGTATGTGCCTCCCGAAGCCCAGCAGGGTCACTTCCCCGCTTTTCATGATGTCTTTTTGAAATCTATCCGAATCACATTAGATTGGACATAAAGATGTGGGGACACATACATCTCAGTAAAAGGTCCGCAGGACTGCCGTTCGAGGAGAATCCCGCCTCAACAATTGGGTTATAAAATCGTCTTCAGATCCGATTAATAATTCACAATCCTGTTAGGGGAGAACAAACATTTCTGTTCAAGCAATTTAGGCTGCGGGATTGTTATTAGAGCCGGGCGCTTATACGGGCTGGGGGGCGGGACGGATCCGTGAGGCGGAGAGGCTGAGAGGCGTGTGTCGGCTGCAGCGCTCTGTGCGGGAGAATAACTCAGCGCTATTTCACACTCCCTGCTTTCTTTATTAAAGTCCCGTCACAGTAAACATGTATTGCTCACGCTTATCTTTTCAAGGTTTTTATTCAAGATCATGCCACCCATCCCCATCCGTCTCTTTTCTGCACCGCCCCCCCCCGGTTCCCGGAACAAACAGAATGACTTTCCCGCAGTGTGGAGGGCGCGCACAGAAAGGTAGGCCATGGGGAAATAATCCTGGATGTTGCTATCAAATCATTAGAAAACTGGAGTCGGTCTTATTCTGATCAAGCTGTAAATTATCCCCTTAACCCCCAGAACAATGGCATTACAGACCGGAGAATTTGTCACTGGAAAGGCGGAGACAATGATTATTAGTTACACAGGCCAGGGTGGTCAAGGCCAGTGAGATACACAAAAGATGTCCGCTCTCCGTGAAAGTACATTTAACCAGTAAAACGTTTACCTGTGAAGAAGTGGTTTGCTCTCCCTTTCCCTAAAGCTGATTAACAGTTAAACGATTGCCCTACACACCACTTTAAAATCTGGAATTATGTTAAGTTAAAAGCAGTTTGTCTCTAGCATGTCCATATTGATTAGGTCTAAAACACACGCGACTTTGATTTGTGCACAACATGAGTTGGAAGAGTTAGGGCGATTGTCATTTCAATTGTTACCGATCCTCAAAATGATTGTCTTGGATATTTAAATTGTAATTTAAAATTTGAAAGTAATCATTAGCAATTACTGGAAGTGGTTCATCAGAAACCACGTGAAAAACATGTTCAAGAGCAGAAATACACAATAATACCGGTTTGTATTTGTACTAGGCTACTTATCGGTTACCAAAATACAGGCGTAGTGCTTGTTGTATGCCATGTCCGCGTCAGTAATCGTTTTTGTAAAAATCGATTTGAGTGACTACAACCACAAACAGAAAAACATATAAATATCACATCACTGCCTATTGGTTTAAACAAGTTCATTTCACGTCCTACTTACATTAGCCTGGACATAATGGATGACAAACGGTCTAATATCTATTAACCTGTTATACACAGTAAAACTTTCATTCCAGTCAGCATCGATGTGGAATAACTCAGGTCGGTTCAGCGGAATTTAACGAAGGTGGCGCTGTTTGTCCAATACTGCCCCCAGGTGTCTGGTACAAAATAGTCAGAATACTTCATTTTAAGTAAATAATTAAGTCAATTCATTCACAGTTTCGATCTAATCATTAAAAAGCTAAATAAAACTATTTTCCCTCTTTTAGTACATTTAAATCAGGTCAGTACAGCAACGCAGGAGACATTCAAAAAACTGAAAGATCTGAATATAAGACATTTTGAAACACCTTTAGATGATTACACCAAGCTTTAATGTCTATCAGCAGTGACACCTACAAGCCTGTGGATGCAGCATAACCATGCCCACTCACACTTAAAAAATCAAAGAGGACTGATGGCTATCAAAAAAGGTGAGAGGTGAGAGTGATGGTACTCCAGCCATAGTCATGGGAACGCTGAGCGGGTTTAAAGAGCTTCGTCACGAGCGCGTAATGACGAGCTCAGGCCATTGGCTTCCCTCACTTAGAAAGAGAGACAGCAAGTCCAGGAGCCGGTCAGCTCTTCCAAAACCAGAACTGGGGGAAGTTCATCAAGGCTGTATTCTGGCCTGGTTGCTCTTGGCAGAGAATTTCATTTTGTGGTAGAGCTATATAAAAAGCTAAATTTCTGCAATGATATCCTGTCATCTGGGTGAATGCACTGCTCCCGTGGACCTGTGGACCTGGAATCCCCATCAGCTGCTGCTGTCGTCTCCTACGGTTGTGCTGCTGTCATCCCCTACAATCATGCTGCTGTATTTCTTCTGCTCTTGCTCCCTGTAGGTGTCCTTCACTTTGGCCCTCTTCAGCCCACCATCCCTGTAAGCACAGACACGCTCATGCAGACTGGCATCCCTCCGCCACACCTTCCTCTGGTGCCCAGGTGATGGAGTGTGAATGTAGGGCCAGGCAGAAACTGTTGTCCCTCCTAAAAGAATGATCTCCTACAGTCCCCCAGACTCAAAGGCCAATAAAATCGCCTGAAGCTGTCCCGTTTCCCCCTCTAATGTTAGAACTCTTAAACGGCTTGTACTGCCATTACTCTGACTAGGAAAAGTGCATAGAAAAGATGAATGAATCACACAACATTTATCTGGGTGAAAGTGTATCCCTGAAGATAAGCTTCAGTCAATGCATGTGCAGTCTATGGGAAGATACCAAGCTCGATGACTGTGTCCTTAAACCAGACAGGAACTGAACGCCTGGTAATCCTTTGCCATTTACAAACTTCTAAAGCCGCAGTTGTACTTGAATCGGAGGCATAGGACTCAGTTTTCGCAGCAGGCAAATATCTGGGACAACAGCACCACCAAGTGGTGAGGCAGTGAAACCTCTAGTAAAACGGGAGGATACATTCTGTGCATCTGGCAGTTTCTGATAGCTAAACTAAAAGAAACTTCACTACGACGTTAGACTGTTACCAGGACAGGTCCACCAGCCCCCCCTGATGGGCGATGGCTGCTTTCACTCGGCTGGCAAAATGGACGGCATCTTCTCCTTCCTGCAGAAATATAAAACAGGTGGTAAATCTTCCACGCAACTGGTGAGGAAGACCTGAGAGGGAAGACTGCCTTTCTGTTTCAAAGTTCATTTTAGACAGCTATTGAACAGAAGCAGGTTAGAAACAAGCCTCTATATTCGGCGGAGCAATATAAATACAAAAATAAATATAATACATAAATAAATAAATACCTCATGGACGAAAGAGCTAGTGAAGGCTAAATGAAGTTTCATGAACCACTTGCTGTATTTTCTGACCCCACTAGATGGTGCTCTCTCTTTAAAAAAAACGGCTCAATCATGCCTCAAAGCAAACCAAGACCATCATCTAGTGGGGTCAAAGAATACAGAAAATGGTTCATGAAGCTTCATTTGGCCATCACTAGTCACAGCATCTTTTGGAAGAGGAGATATTGGGGATAAACAAGGTAAAAAGATGTCGGTGTTGTGGTCGTTCTTTTTACAGTTTAAAATCCAACATGTTTAGTAAATATAAGGATACACTGAATTTATACAGATTACTAACTTTTGGGGCGTCACAATATGCCTCTCATTAATATTTTTGGTGCACTACTAATATGCTTACAAAATCATGGGCGTAAGTAAATGTCTGTATGGTACCAAAAAGCCGACATCCAGACACATGTTTACGTCTGTCATCTACAGCACTGGTGACTATTGCACATGCGCCATATAATTGTGATGCGATATCGCACTGCACCCCCCAAACCCCCCAGCCCCTCAACAGACATGGTGCTCCCACAATATTGGTTGGGACATGTCCCTACTGTTAAAATAACATCAGCTCAAATTCAATGGAAACCTTGAGAAACAACCTTTGGTCTTTTGAATGGCTCACTGGATTTGGTGAATAAAAAATTGGAACTGATGTAGTCTCCCCCCCCCCCGAGGACCTACCTGGCGTTCCACAGGGGGCAGGTACCACACGTTACACACAATAGCCCAGCTGGTCATCATCCGCAGCAGGTAGCTCACCATGTTGTATTTACCGCTGTTCCAGAAGGCATCTCCGAACTGCGGGTCATACTGTGAAGGAAAGGCGAGATAGAACAGGTCCCAAAGGAGCAGAGATCTTGCACAATTTGGACCAGGTCCACAGCACCACTTCAAAGCGGAGCATCCTATGATTGAGGAAGCATCACCTTTATGGCCACTGGATAGATGGTCCCTCCAATTTCAAAACTCCCTTTTTTGAACATCATGACCGACGTGTTGTTGATGCAGGTCCCTGGAGGGAGAGACCCATGCGGTGGCATTAGCAGGCCCAAGCCTCAGGACCCATGCGGACCACACCCCTGCAGGAGTCCTCAACGAGGACAGCTATCAGGCTACCACACTTACCCTCAGGAAAGATGAGTATGGGAAGCTTGGTCTTATCTGCCACGTGATCCCTCAGCCTGTAGGAAGAATCAAGAATGTTGCTGCTTGGGATTCGACAATGCGGCACATTCATAAATCCCACAAATCACAAAATGTAGGGCAGACGCGACAGTGATGTAGCTCAGCAGTCACCTCTTTGCCACTAGGTGCCGATCCTTCATCTCGGACCTTTCAAACCAAACATGAGGACAAGCTGTCACCGCTGACTTTTGAATGACCCCCATCAGGCCCCCGTGCACTTGGCCCACCTGAAATTTCGGGAATTGTGGATGTAAGTTGATGAAGTAGTGATTTCACCAGAAGCCCTATTCTGATGGGATTAGTTTTACCTTGTTTGTAAAGAGAGAAATGCGTGAATTTTCCCCAGATTACCAGAGAGAGCAGAGATAAAATTAGCATAGTCTGGATGTTACAAATGACAACAGAATTTTCATTTTTGGATGACCTATCATTTTAACATATTAATCAAACACAAAAACAGAATTTGTTCCCCCCCCAAACCATACATTAGCATACAAATGGGTGTCCTGAGAGCAGTGCTGTGCTGCTCTGCACCTACTGGAAACCGTGCCCCAGAAGAGGCTGTAGTGGTAGGTTGTCAGAGCTTTATGTGGAAAACTCAGTATCCATTCAAGCTTAAATTTTTAGCAGGGAAATGCTTGTTCTGCTTTACAAAAAGGGGCATGCCTTTACAGATACAACCTTATTACCACCATGACAATTTGAACTGGGCTAGTATACAGAAAGAAATTTGCTCCTGAATATTTACTCTGGAGGCTTATAATAATTACAGACGTGGCAGATTCAGACTGTATTAATTATGGACGTCGTCAGTAAGTACTTCAGTCGCATTACATCCCCATGTAAAACTAATCCCAGCCAAATAGGGCTTAAGAGGAGTGGAGGAAATATGCATGTATGAAAATTATTTACAGGAAACATTGATCAATCACTGAATTAGTGTTGCCACAAAACATTATCAGGCATGTCTGGGTATGCTGGACCTTACCATGGCATAGCATCTGTCATTAGCCAGGATGACAATATCAATCGGTGAGGTGTGGTTGGCCACACATATGCCTCCGTTCTTGGGTGTGTTTTCTCTGAAAGACAGGAAACTATAACTTCCATGGCAGGACAGGCGACTGCCGTTTGTCACGGTGCTGCTAGAAGCATTTCATTCAGCAGTTGCCCAATATACATTTCAGCAATATCACAGTCAGTAGAACATGGTGCAAGAGAGGTTTCAGATTAATTTCAGCCAGTGTTCACTGGTGCAACGCACAGTGAAGAAACGGGCTGGCGAAGCAGACGGCCTACTGACCCACAAAGAGGAAGAGCTCTTTGAAGGGGCTTATTCACACCGAAAGTCATCCATAAATTGGCTGTCATGAGCACTCAGATTTCGTGGAACAGAGAAAATTCTGGGTTAAAGACCAAAAATAGCAACGCAGAATCTTCCATTCTGAGAAAGCATTTTAGATGCAAATTTCGACATTTTTCCCTGAAAAGATGAGTGCCTTTTGAACACATCTGTGCCTCTTATAACACAACCTTTGATATTTATCCATACATGGGCATACATGCTATTGGTGTTGCCATCACCGTGGTTATGTTTTATAACTGACAAAATTATTGTGAATACTGGTGGATATCTTTAGCGGTTTTTGGTCAGCTCAGTCCATTTTTGTGTCACACTACTCTCCTACCTCTGCTATGTCATTCTCACACTGGCCACCAGGTGGAGTCCCTGCCAGAGAGTCATTATGATCATTATATTTTCTGAGAAACTTCACTCTGCCTTGTTAGTGTTGTTATATAACACCAAGATCACTGCTTGTAGTCAGGCTACATATTTATCTACATACAAATTTATAGCGTGTTGTGGATCCAGGGGTGGATCTTTCTCAGTCACACTTCTGTTAGCTTTGAGATTGTACGAGACTACCATTCTAGGTGTGGCTACATTTTTGTATCCAGGGGATTGTTCAAAGGTTAAGTGGAAGGATTCCATATGACTCAACCCTGTCATTTCCTCCAAAGGGTATGATAGAGTTAGCCAGCACCACAGCCTTATGCAGACTGTCTGCCACCTGCTTATGCCACTTTTAGCATGAAGTATAGCCTGACACAGACTGTCAGCTACTTGCTAATATCACTGTTAGGAAGTAGCAAAGCCTAAACCAGACTGTTAGCCACCTGCTAATGTCACTGTTAGCAAGTAGTATAGCCTGGTTGCTAGCTACCAGGACCAAGGCTGAAGGACTAGACAGTCAGCAAGGAAAGGCAGATGTAGATTAGCAATCAGAGGGTGGGGCTATAGTTAGAAAGCGAGTAAGCAGTAAATGACAGTCTGAAATTTGGGCCCAGACATGGGCAAAGCGTGAGCTTTGGTAACACTGATGAGGTGTTGTGGGCAGGGCAGGATTCAGCAGCGGAGTGGTCTCACTTGTTGTGGTAGCAGATGGTGGCAGACAAGCCCCGGGCACAGATCCGGTAGCACATGAGATGGACCAGTTCGCTCAGCCAACTCTTCATTCTGAAAGGGGTCACATGATCATTTTGGCGACACGCACACATGGACGAGATGGGCACATGGATGACACAGATGCCATGCTATTTGTATTCTTGGCCTTTAGCTTTTTAGGGTGTGAAGAGGTTCTCAAAGTCTTTTAAAGCATGCGAGACCATGATCTCTCTGAGCAGTCAGGCGTGTACAACTGGCATTCCTGTTTTCAGGAGAACATGAATCTTCCACTGTCAGGTAAGGACTGGGAGAATCTGCCTGGGGGCGACATTCCACGTCGCCTGGGGCTGTAAGGCTGTGGTTCAGACTCGTCCCGCACCGGCCTGCAGCCAGCAATTACACAATCAAGGGAGGGACTATGCTGGTACCCGCTGCTACCTTCCACGTCGCTACTCCTCAAGCTCTCAGCTATGTTGGCTAATCTTGACTGCACCTCATAAAGTCATGATTTTACAACAGAACCCCCGCCCCCCGAGTAATAACTTCACCCCCACTGGAGTATTATCGCACACAAAGTGCGGATTTCCCCCAGAGCTGAGCTCCACACATCCGCCATGTCTGTCAGGGTGCAAACACAAGAGAAAGCGCTGGCAGGGGTGTGTCTGCTGGTTTGCACACGCCAGTGTGTCTACAGCAGCATGGGGTGTGTGAATGCCCAACTGAGCATACACCCTTGAAGGTTCGAGGTTTGAATCCCACCTCTGCTCTCCATGTGTGGAGTTTGCGTGTTCTCCTCAAGACGGATGGGTCAGAGAACACAGCTGTACAGGTGACTGAAGGGAATGGAGGGAATCACCTGCTGTCAGGCAGCAGCCCCACCAAGGAGGTTCCTGTCACCAGCCAGGTTATCCCAATAATTGCCAAGGTGATCCTGTGGTGGAGAGAACAGAGTCACATGACCAAGATATATGGAGAATGGAGTCACATGACCAAGACATTGCATGGAGCATAGAGGAGGCCACTGTCACACAGTCAAATGGAGAACGCTGTATATAAGGTTCAGTAACCATAACCACACACTGCCCATGCTCTCCATTGGTTGGATCTGTGTTCACTAACCACAGCTATATCATGTACATGATATGTATAGCTGTAATTCTTCATATACAGCAGTAGGGGGCCTACCGGAGCGGGGCCAGGACGCAGTAGCGGATGACCACGCCCAGCCCCCATATAATGGTGAGCCTCAGGCTGATGTAGTGGAAGTTGTTGTTGGTCCGCGTGAGCAGGTTCCAGGATGCCAGCTCCTCGGAGGAGAAGCGCTGGGTTACCTCGTCCTCCACGATGCTCTCGATGCCCTTCCGGGTGAAGTAGAAGACGTCACACAGCGTGAATTTGCCCCCAGCGAGGGACTTGGGCCTGCTCCGGCGCAGCTCTCCGATCTCCTGCTCCATGGAGCCATCGTCCCTCTGGATGATTCCTTATAAGAGAACACGGCATGGTTTAGCCTCAGTCACACTCATCTTGGACTCAGGCTACCGCAGGTTGGAACATGTAGGCTGAATCACCTGAATGGCAACAAAAGAATTTCATCAGACTAAAGTTCCCATAAATGACTATAATACAATCACAGGTTTCTTTGATCCACTTCATTAAACTGTAAAACCTTTTGGGCAGTAGTGGTTAGTGGGATGTTTAAGAGATTTTGAAGGTTTTATCACAGATTAGCGATATTTCCCTTTGAGTCAAAATCTGTTTGCTTTATTCCTGCCATCATTTCCTCAAAATTTGCATACAATTTAAGTGCATTAGGCAAATGCCAATGTCACTCAAAATATGACCGTACGGCAAGTGAATAAATGCTTATGTGTGACCCTGTGCACTGGATGAGACTGTCGGAGTCCGAAGGGACTCCTGCAGGTCAGTTTAGAAATCAAGGGTCATGGAATAGGTCAGAGATAATATGGCCCCAATATGAAAGAAGAATCTTTATCACAAACTCGTGGTTGATTTTAAGGGAGTTCAGCCTTGACAGCTTCGGTAGCTACAGGAGGCGATGCACGGACTATAAATACCCTCAGGGCATTAGCCAAGAGATGGCCTTGGCTGGAGACTGCGGGGCCATGTTGTGCAACACCCAGCCTTGCAACAGCGCCATGTCCTTTGTTAAGGCCAGCTTTTGCTGTCACAGTGTCCGCCCAGCTGTCACTGTGCACGCCACGAAATCCTCTGCAGTTTAACTAGCAGGAATCGCAGCTGAGGGTGTGAGAATCTGTCCTTTTGTGTTCACACATTTAAATTAAGGTCACGGAGGACAACTGCCACCCTCTGCCTGTTTTGACTGACAACCAACCAATCAATCTTTTGTTCTCATGTACCTGTGTTACGTCATCTTCCATTGCCGAAATCCAGCACCAATACTCAAGAACAGAAGTACAGAGGATGGTAAAAATCACTGGATGTTGTTCTTGCCCCGCCCCAAATATCAAGGATACATCGGTTGCATCCTCGCCAAAGAGAACAATCCCTTTATTCATTACATGCTAAATTCGCCCTTGGGGGTCAAGTTAGCAAGACCATTCTTGCCAAGACCACACATACAATCTTTGAGTTCTTGGTACTGAAAAACACCCTTTGTGTCAACCTGGGGGATTTAGGGGCTGTTGCCAATGACGTCATGTAGGGCCTGGCAATAAAACTACGACGATAATTACCACGATATAATTTTCCTCGATATCGATATGACAGATGCTCAATGACAGTTGGATGTGAAATGACATCACTGGCAATAAAACACAGGCACAGACAGTCTCGTAACCAGGAGACTTATTGAACAAGTAAAACAGTGCAATAGTGCAGGCAGGTTGATGAAAGACAACACAGTCAAAATAACAAGGTAACTGACTGGGAGGGCAGATAAGTTCAAAGCAACAAGTCCAATAAGGGTAATCCAATGTAATCCAAAATGAAAGTACACGGTAAAACTCCATAATAATAATCCATAGAGAATTCAGAAACGCTAGGAAAAATCGTGTGAGCAACGGCGTTTGACGGCAATCGCTGTCTGAAATAACCTGGCCTGCAGCCAATCACAGTGTTTTGCGAATGGACCACCTATGCACAACAAATGCACAGCAAGGTTTATCGAGTCAGCGAAGCATCCCACATACTGCTGTTCTGATAATATCTGCGAATCATGGGAAAGATAAACGCTCCCTCACAGGAAACTTTGGTGTTGGTTGCAGCAGCCACAGCATCTTTTTAAAAAGGAGGTATTGCAAATAAACCAAGTAAAAAGACGGTCGGTGGTGTGGCGGTACTTTGGCAATTTTAAAAAGCTTACAACACGCAACAGACTGGTGCTGTGGATTGTAATCTCTGCTGAAATCTTGCCAACTAAAACTGGAAATACTACAGATTTATTTCACCGCTCGAAACATTGCCATCCAGTACAACATACAGAATACAGGTGCTTACCGTCACAGACACCTGCAATTAGTGTTGCAACTTTCAGGCCTGTCCCATATTGGTTCACAGCATTTTGTTTTTCAATACTAGGCACGTGACAACTCTAGTAGCAATGTTAAACTCGCCCCCCTAACGAGCGGCGAGAGAGTCAGAGGAAAAAAATCCAGCAATAAACTTTACCGTCGGCTTATTACTAGTGTTATGGCCTACGACAAAAATATTATTGAATGATTTATCTTTTTAAAATTAGATTTCAGTTTGCAGTTTATCCAATTTGCCATCCTTTTCAAGTTCTGTTTACGAGGAATCCTAAGGGAATTTTAAGCATAAACGGAGCCTCAAAGTGAAGAAACACTGAATTATTTTTGAAAATAATGATTTATGAATTACATTGTGATGATTATCGATACCGACTGATATGAAAAATTTTGCGTGATAAAATATTTTTCCACATCGTCCAGCCCTAACGTCATGGGATACCAAAGATGCATCTTTAGAAAGAGTGCCCGTCCATTAGCTGAAGCGGAGGCACACAGCAGTTCAGTGACCAAAGTCCAGCAAAGGAAACCACGCAACACCAACACTTGTGAAATCAGACATGACCTCTGGGCACGGATGGCAGGAACAACAAAAGCAGCAACCTGAGCTACCCCGTTCTAAATCCACACGTGGGTGCCCTCCAGGCTCAAAACGAAAGGCCCAGAAGATTCCAACATGCCAGTTGGAGCCCGGAGTGCAGACATGCCCGAACAAACTGTGGGGCTATCGTCCAAACAAAAAAAGCTAGGCCCCCGTTAGTCCAAGATGGCTGCATATACCTGTCAATATCAACATGATCATGCAACACAACACTGGACACCACACCCACCCAAGCAAGAAGGGTATATGCAGTGGAGAAAAAAATGATGTCACAATGAAGCAAAAAGGAAAAATAAAGGTGATAACACCACTAAGTCATAAGTCTCACTAAAATCTGGCTCTTCAGACAGGCACTGTGTACAATGCCAATGGGTTGTCCCCTGTAACTAATTTTATTGAAAATCAATCTGCTGACAAAAGCACGAATAATAAAGGGTATTTGAAGTGATATATAAAAAAAAAACCTCAATCAAACCCTGCCCCCCAGCACACTCACCATTGGGGACTGTGGCCTTGATCAGGTTCTGCCTCCTGTTGTGTTTTTGGATCCGCAGCGTTGCCCACTGGCCAAAGAAACAGGATATTTACAGGTGACTTGCTGCCTGACTCAGGGGACCATTCCTGACTGTGTAGGTAACACTGACTGGGGACAGAGTGGTGGGGGGGACTGGAAAGGTCAGCAGTGAGAATGGGCCATAGATGTTTTTGGACAGGAGCACAGACTACAGCACGGTGGGGAGCTGCAAGGCAGCAAGGATCCCTGAGAGTCCTTGTCAACTTTGGTCAGCTGGTTGGAGTGAGACAAGTCTGCACACGCATTTACATGTATGTAACAGTTTTATTACTTCGTGAATAGTCCGCATGGTTTGCAAACTTCCCCAACGCTTTTGATGTAGCTGATTTTAGGTTTATAATGGAATAATACAGATTTGCCGTAAGATTACTCGCGTGAGCGTCACGCCACATGCATAAGAGTTGGCAACCCTGGGTTTGCCAATCTAACCAAACGAAGCACCATAGACTCACCTCCAGAGTCTTCACCAGGATCTTCATGTAAACCTCCGTGATCCCCAGAGAGACGCCGAACATGGCCGGGAGCATGATAAGGAGCACCACGGCCGTGAACCACACCCTGAGCAGCGCGATGATGGTATCCCAAGCCTCTTCCATGATGCCGTCCCACCGTCAAACAGGGCTCCTGTGGGTTACGGCAGGAGGGCGCGTTAGGACACCCGCTCCCAGCCGCAGGGTTTACCACTGCCCAAAGCACGCAGCTGACGTTCTGAGCGGGCTGCCAATACCAACAGCGCCGCCCCCGCCCAGCTGGCGCTGTCATGGCACGAGTATTTACCCCCTGCTGGTCCTGGGGTCTCTGCTCGTAACCCCGAACCCTAATCCGAAATGCTGTACCTCGTTGAATTACACCGTTGGGGTAAATGCCGGGCGCCTAGCTCCAGTTTAAGGGGATTCTAGCTGATCCTGCTCTGTGTTTTGCCTGGTTGACCAGCAGTCACATCCTGGAGAGGTGTATCCACGTGTTTCTGTAAACTATTTGTAACTGTAAAGTTGGGTATGTGCTGGTGTATGAACTCCTGTGTCCCTATGCACATCTAATTCAAGGAAAAGGGAAATAACTGTTACAGTTATTTGTTGATATGTGTTGTCATATGTATTGCTATTTTCCAACAGAATACAACGTTTAACATTATTAATTGTAAATGTAGCATTATTAACTGTAAAACCCAAATATTGCGAAAATACATTAAAATAAAATGACAATGTATAACTGCGGCCAGATCGGTCCACTGCAGATCATCGAAAGTCATCATTAAATTTGACTCACACCCCGAAATGAGTTCACCCAACAACTACATTTTCCGAAAACTTGAAGTTTTACTAGGAATGTACAATAATTTACAGAAACGGTAAAACCAAATAGTTAAAGCCATGTTCATATTTAATAATACTGATGTTTTATTCCCTGAGTCAAGCAAAATTAGGCGATCTCAAACCTACGAAGTAAGTTTTCTCTGAAGTAGTTCAAGCTCGGCCGATACAGATACCCGATACAGCGCAGAGAAACAAACCTGGACAGTCTGTCACAGAGGGATCATGCCTCTCCGCAGCGGACGGGCTCCCCAGCAAGTCATGGCTCCGTGTGCGTATAAAGCCCCTGCTCCGGCATTGCTGATCAACTTTAAATGTGTCCAAGAACAACCTCTGTACGGGGTTTCAAAGTCCGATCCAATTGGACGAATGCCCGTTATGCGGGCCAAAAGCGACGCCTTGTGGTCAACTATGGAATCCGACAAAGCTGTAAATATATAAATTTGCTCTTATACTTCGTAACATTTTATTGTGAGTAGACTTACATTCTCTTAAGTACTCAATATAAGGCGTAGGCTGTTGTACTCGCACATAGATTTGAAACTGGTTCATAGGCAGTAACATATCTCGGATTTGGAATGCTAAAATGAAAATATAAATTAGTGGGTGAAAATATAAACGATAGACCCAAAGGTTCTATGGAATTTGAAGTGCATGATAGATAAACGCTTTAATTCTTAAATACGCTAATTTTGTTTGTGTCGATGGTCAAAGTGGTAAGAATGAACAGGGTACTTATAATTTTTGCACGGTGCATCAGTAGCAGGTCGTTATTGGGGGTATATGTGTGCCAGCTGACAGCCACCGAGGGCGTGGCCGGACTGGCGAAGCTCCGCCCACCACACAGCCCAGCTCATGGACGTCACCCCGCCCATGACGTAATGGCGTCACGACGTCACTTCCGCTCTCATTTTCACCAGGAGTCTATCTATTGAGTTTCAAATCGTTTGGTCTGTAGTTTGAGCTCTTCTGTTTGAGCGTTGCGCCGCGGCCATGACGGAGCTTCACACGACCGTCCGTGTATCCGGATTCGTGCTGGGATCGCTCATGTTTCAGCATTTTAATAGTGACTCGGATGCGGTAAGCCCAGAATAGCAGCTCCCGATTCGGAGCCTTCACCATGGGTGTGGAGACGGGCCCCGTGTCGGAGGTGTAGATGTGACAGGTGGAGCCCGCTGTCAGTCTCGCCTGGTCCTCATCCAGCTACATTGTTCTGCAGGAAGGATTCATCCTTGGGGAGAACAAGGCGGAGGAGAGGAGTAAGATCACGGACTCCCAGATGGACCACGTTCAGTATGAACATACAATACGTGGGTACCCCCACCTCTCGCCCGCAGGCTGTTGATGTATCTTGTCTTACCGCATCAGCTTCAGCATGTTAACTAATCAAAATACTAAAAAGAGCATTTGTGCACATCTGCTGTACGTATTGGCATTTGTCAATACGTACAGCATAAACATTTGCAGTGACAATATCTCCTTGTCGCTGATTGGCTATTTACGTTTATGTCCATTTCAGACATTCAGAAACATGTTTCCTGTTGCAGACTTGGCAGGTAAGTTATGCACTACATAGTTCCCTAGTTGCTTGACTCCCGTGGCTCAGTAAAGTGATGATAGCTTTCAGGCACAGGATGCTGCCCCCTGCTCACCATCTTTGTGGGACCCTGGGTCCTGTTGCTCCTGCTTTGTTCCCCGTCAGTTTTTACGACAGTGCCGGAGAAGTGAGACCAGAAGAAGTGAGGCGCATCCTAGCCTCTGAGACAACAGTAAGAGTTTAGATGATCTTTCGAAGGTAATTTTAATCTTACAGAATTTACAACGCCTGTTTTTCTGCCCCCCCCCCCCCCCCAGGAGAACGTGCTTGGATGGTACAAGCAGAGGAGGAACACAGATCAGCGAATGACCTTCAAGGAGCAGGTGGTCCACCGCAACCTGAGGAGGGCGCTACACAACCACGAGCTGGTGTTCCTCCTGCTGACATCTACGGAGGCCTCGGCCATCAGCTCCACCCACTGTCTGGAGTACTCCGTGTTCATGTCACATGGAAGGTTGGAGCACGGGTGGAGGGTGGGTGGGGGTGACATTTATGAGGGCCCGGTCTGGGTCTCAATGTTGATTACCCCACTCTGCTGTGCTTACAGCCAGTACCACAAAATCCCAGTACTGGTGGGCAATCTGGGCATGCTGGAGCAGCAGGACTACTGGAGAACATCCACGTGCTGCCCTTCTTCCAGCTACAGCCAGGCTGTGAAGAAGCACAGGTAAGGGGTGTCTTCGCATGGGGGTGGCTTACTCTCCTGCAGTCTGCCACGCTGACACCCCTGATCTCGCTCTATCTGCCCTGCTGCAGCTCCAGGTTCTTCACCTCAGACGGGTCCCTGAAAGAGGTCGGCGAGGTCAGCGGCATGAATGACACGCTGCAAGCGCAGCTGAGGGTGAGTCGGGGGGCACGTGTACATCGGGTTTCACCCCCCCCCCCTCAGCTGGGCTGCATGCCACTGAGGGGGTGACGGACCTACCAGTGTCAAGAATGGTATGTGTCTGTGAAAGTCAGCTATAAACGGAGGCATCAGGCACTATATTTTCAGACGAAGACCAGCATGTTATGAATTAAGGAAAGATATTATGTTATCTGAAACTGCTGGTTGTGGGTACTCAGTCTTGTGTTTGCCATGCTTGCAGTCGGCCTGTGAGGATGTGGAGCAGAGTGAGCGCTCGCTGGAGAGGTTGCTGGTGGAAATCTCCGCTCTCCAGAAGGCTGTGGCAGAGAAGAGGTCACAGACAGCTCAGTGTCCTGGTGAGGCCCAGGGCATGTGAGTCTGTGGGAGAACCTCAAAGTGCCAGGGACCCACCGTACCAAACTGCTACCTACTACAGTCTGGCTGAACATGTAACAAAACATTTGCCTGTGTCTATTCAACATTGCTCAGTACTTCTGTCGTAGCACTCACTGTCATATGACTGTTGACATATGACATATACATACTACAGCACAACAACGGAATGCATTTCTTTGTATTTAACCCATATGTGACATAGCAGTGGGCAGCTATTATCTAGCACCTGGGGAGCAGTGTGTGGGGCGGCTTCTTGCTGATTGGGGATTTGAAGTAGTAACCTTTCGATCATAAGCACGCTTCTCTAACCATTAGGCCACCACCATGTTATCCTCCCTGACCGTATTGATCTGCATGTCATCTTGAAGTGTCGTTCCTGTCATTTGACTGCATCGTTATGCATGACGTCCTGATGCATCATATTTGTGTGGCACGTTTACACAGTCAAGGCCATTCAGAGTGCTTTACTGAATTAAAATGCTGAATAAAATAAGGAATATGAAGGAAAAAAGAAAGGAATAAGGCATGTGCAGGTACTACAGGTAAGCATCTTAACTTGATTTTGAAGTAGCCTTAGGATTGTTTAATACCTATGAAAAATGAAAGTGTTGGATAATTATATGGCAGAACGACATGAACAACAAACAGCAGGGAGAGTGATACAGCAGGACTAGAAGCAAAACAACACAGACAAAAAATTTCAAGACGACATTCATAATTGTCAGACAACACATCAGGACAACATGCCTACCGACGCAATCAAGTGAAGAGGAGAATGACACAGGGGATGACATATTTGATTGACATGCAATCCAACAGTCAAAGGACAGGGAGTGCTAAGACAGAAGTACAGTTCAGAATTGAATAGACAAAGAAAAATGTTTTGTTACATGTTCAGTAGACATGGACAGTGCACATGTTGACATGTTTTTGGCACAAATGTAACCTCATGCCCCCCATGTGGGCAGAGGAACTCTGAGCTCGTTATAACCCGTCAGCACCACATCGGTGTTACCTTCCACCTGTGCATAGGTCTTCCTGGTTATTAAAGCACCACACCAAGATGCTCCTTATTTACTCCTGTTTAAACCAGTTCTGCACACATTACCAGACATGTTTTTGCTTACTGTTGTTTCAGAGAGTCGGCATCTCAGCTCACACCTGCCCCAGGAAAATGTGCTGCTTTGCACAGCCATGAAGGTGCTCTTCCCAGAATCCCCTCTGCTCTGCACGCGAGTGCTGAATCACCAGGGTGTCCCGCTGCCAGAATTCTCCTGCGACACTGACCATGACATTGATGTGTCTGGTGTTTTGGCCCCGATCCTGGCCTACCGGGATGCCCAGTCCAGGAGGAAGAGGAGGGATGCCTTGGAGACTAACACTGAAGGAATCCTAACGCTCAGTGGATCGGAGACAGAGGATGAGCTCTTGGCATCTCAAAATGGGAATCTGGACATATCAAACTCTCCAGTCTTCTAACACACTGATTTTTTTGCAATTGGTGCAGTGATTATTCTTTAGAGACTTCTGACTTTCATAACATTCAATTATTTTCCATGTTCTTCTCTGTTTCTCAGGAATGTTACTGGCCTTTTCTCTTGTAAATGAAGCCATGTTACCTTAAAGTGCACTGGAACCTGGGCTAGCTAGCATGGCACAGAAACACCCAGGTTCCCACAAAGAACTAACTAACAGCTCTTCAGCTGTAGCTATGGTGCTTGTAAGCCCCCACCCTACACTAAGGATGCGAATTAAAAGTGCCCTTGGTTCCTTACTCATTCCAAGCCGCAAAAAAAATGCCAGGATTTCTGCATAAGTGTGTAGCTCTATTGTTTTTATATAAATTTTGAACTTTTGTTAAATGACTTTTCATAAGTAAAACATTTGTTAAAGTTTAAATTATTTTATTATTTAATGACAGGTTATTTTGTCATAATAATCTGTCATAGGCAATATGAAAAATGTTATTGAAATTCATGTGAGCGGTGAGGGATCCATGGGGTCCGAACGTAGCTACTCAGCACCAGCCGCTGGCCCATCACATCCGCCATCTACTCCATGTGCTTGATGCTGCAGATGTTGGGGTCCTTCATGAATGATGGGTCCTTTAATGTCACAGACATGAAACCTGGAAAGGGAACACACTACACATCAACGTACAATTCACTGTCATCATGTTTAGGATCGTTCATTTGTGACATGTAACAATTTGGAATTAGTTGGTCAATGTGTGTTTCTCTATGTATTGGACATACATGGAATCCGTTCAGCTGAATGTACTGCTTGATATACTTTAACAGTTACAGAAACTTACCCATGTGGTGGGCCTTCTTTATGGCTTTAGAAACCTCCCTCTGCTTCCTACCACACAGACCTGAAAAACAGCAGGGCTTATCAAAAGACCCATGGGATGTTGTGCCGTGCTACATAACAAAAACTCACCTGTTATGTGTCTGCCATAAATGCGCCCGGTATGCGGCGACACAAACTGTGACAAAAGCTGTGGTTCCAAAAAGAAAAACACACGTAAAAGAGTGAACTAAACAGCGCAGAACTATTATATATTATACATTTACGCCCCAACTCACCTGTACGTTTTTGTGATCTACTGTAACGTTGCAGAGTATACAGCCCTTCGGTGGTTCCTTGTATGGATTTTCCATATTTATTGGCTATTTATCCATAGGATAAAAACATAAATGAGTGTCTTCTGCAAAAATACATAGATAAGGGTCTAAACACCAGTCACAAGGCTTTATCTTACCATGTCACCATTACTTCTGCTAATTTCAGTCGACCTGTCGCACAGCCCACTGACAGCGCGATCTAGGACACAAAGAAATGCAAGCCATACAACAATGTTATAATCCATATTGTGGATCACCGTGTAGGTTAAATGGTAGGTTTGTCTCGGGTCCGCAGTATAATAACGTGCAATTTAGTCTAATCGCTACCGCTTCCATTCAAAGGCAACTTTCAACACAAATCGCGATCAATAAAGTTAAATGTGCATTAGCTACACATTAACACGATGAGTAAACTCCACAGCCAAAATGTAGTCACACCATTAAGATTCTGGTACATTCAACGCAGACAATTCAGCTGACATGGAAAATGATATATATTTACCTGTAGTGATACATGTCGCTGCATTTTTACAGAGGAAGTGCTGAATAAATCGAAATTTCCTGATGGCCAGCATAGCTATTTTAAATAACGACAGTTTAAGCCATACGAAAGGATGAGCACTACATTCGCCGTCCAATCAAGGGGTGCATTGCGATATGTTATCCGCGGGGAACAATGACTTGTACGAAAACCTCCTAGAGACCAACAAAGACGCACGCTTTTTCTGGTATAAACATATGTATATTCGACTGTTCTGTCTTTGAAACAAAAGACTGAACAAAAATTAAGTAACAAAACCTTTATTATTACAACAGAAATAATAAATATGACATGTAAACGTGCAAAGTTGAAAATATAAGAGGAACGTTTTTAATTAGCACTTTTCGTCGGTCATCACGGTCATCATTTACAGTGACACTATCTCCTTGTCGCTGATTGGCTATTGCCGATTGTCAAGTAGCGTCCGCTAATACCGGATAGAATTGTAGTTTTACGTTTAACATAGTTTTGATGTTTTCCATCTTTGTCTGGTTGTACTTTCGAGTTTATTCGGGTTGCAGGATAAACAAATGCAAACAAATAGCAACGTTTATCCCGTATTTTAAATAGATTTGAGGGTCGGGTGGACTGCCATCGAGCTGTCAGATGTGCTGTGGTTATGTACAAGTCGGTAGCTGGACACGGGATTCACTAAAGTCTAGCATATATATATATATATTTTTAAGCTCACACTTGAAACGGTTAGTTAGATATTATGAGGTACAACATTAATATATGCCTGCCAAAGCTACAACCGAGCTGTTTTAGTTGATGCCGGGAGGTGGGCCAAAATGGTGTGCCATTGGACTTATACGTAAGATGTTAGCGATAAAGGCATCACACAGCACTGCGGTTCGGTGACAGAATGAGCACCGACCACCAAGGAATCAAAATAAAACGTGTGGCTTCACGGAAGAGGTCGAGAGACGGTCTGAGGAGTCATCTTACACCTGCCAAGAAAAGAGCTGGCAGCCCAGAGGAGCCGGTGGAGATGGAGGAGAAGCTGGAGGGAGTAAGCGTGATGGCACTAGATGGTCCCGTCAGAGACCTCTGGCATCAATTGCAACATGTTTGTTTTCTGTTAATATTTCGCTACTTAGATATGCGCAGTGGGCTTGTATGAAAAAAACATTTGTATTGTATCAAATACGTATACAAGTGGTCATTGTCCAGGTAACCAATCTGGAGTTTTCTTGCTGATTTTTGATATTTTGCCATGCCGTGCTGTTTAATTGTTGTGTACTTTGAACATATCAGAAGGTTGGTTTAAATGGTTTGCAGTTTTATACAGTTTGCATGACATCAGTTGGACTACAAAATATACAACAGCAGCTCTCTCTGTGCTGTGACAGTTTTCCTTGTACAGAGAGCACGGAGCTGATGCCTGCTCTCCACCTTGCCCGTCTTCCACAGGATTGCAGCGACCAAGAGGACCTCTTTGGGGACTACGACAGCATCCTCGGGGACCGCTCTTTCTTGGCCAGGCTGGAGGAGGTGGAGCTCGACATGGGATGTGATAATGGAGTTGTGAGAGAACTAGGATTTGAGGGTGTTAGCCTTGAGAATGGCTACACTTCCCTGAGGACAGGGGACAGCAAGGACTGCAGCAGTGCTGATGTGGTGTCCTGTTTGAGGGACACATTCGTGGAGGAGCTCCCAAGCTCCCAGCTTGCGTTTCAGCAGGAGTTGCTGAAAAAAGGAGAGTGGAGCACAAATGGTCCTGCCTCCCCAGAAAGAAGTGATGCCCCCAATCCTACTGGGAGAACCACCAGGGGGCGCCCCACCTCCAGAAACTGCAAGGATGAGAAGGACGCTGAAGCTCAAACTAAAAGCAGTGTGACTGACCGGTTAAAGAGCGCCATGCGAGGGAACGCCGCTGTGCTTTCCCTGGGTGTCTCCACCAGTGCTGCTCGGAAGGAGGCTGCACTGACTGAGGAGATAGATGCGGCTATGGAGGCCACAGAGGCTGTGCCAGCAGGCATTGACCTTGGCCCCTTCTATGGTCTCCCCAGCAAAGTAAAGGACCTCATTAGCAAGCAGCGAGGGATCAAGGACCTCTATGGTAATAGGGCTGGACTGGGATTAAAAATCAGCCCTGGACTTTGGGGTCCCCACGACAATTTTGCAGAATTTTTTTTTTGGGGGGGGGGGAGTTGTGACCCTACTAGGTGTTTGAAGCAGCATGCAAGCGGCACGCAACAGTTCTATTCATACATGAGCACATCTCTTTGATAACACAAAAGTACACAATAGTTTAACAACTATGAATAAGCCATTTTAAACAGGCCTAGCAATTAAATAATGTTAAACTTACTTAATTAGATGGGTGGGCACTGTGTACAACGAGGCTAGTCTGGGTGTAATTTTGGAGATGGCCACTAGGATATCCACCTCCATGTTTAGTCACAATCTGTATTTTTAAGGTACATCAGCCTGAAGAAGGTCTTTTTCCATAAGTAGGTAGAACCAAGCGGCTTTATATTTTGTTGTGCAGCTATTAATGTATTAACATTTTATCTTGACAGATAGACCTGAAGCCTATTATTTGAGCATGTTTGCAAAAACTAAATATGGCTTACATGCATGTTTGTCGCATGACTCCTGTGGCACTGCAGACTTACCTGCATCTGATGGTGCTATATATCATACATTTGTAGCCTAATCACCTCAGGGGTCATGTGAGGTCAAAGACAGTAGACTGGTGACACATTAAATTTATACATTGGTCAATATTATCTTGATTATTTTATGACTGTTTTTGCTCTCTTTGTTTTTAAACGTTTTAAAATTGAATTCATATCTCAACCCCGGCACTTCGGGAACCACTGCTCCACGGTAATCTTCTTGACCTGTGGTGGTATAGAACTATATATTAATTAATAACATGATTTGTTTTTCGAATAGAGTTACTTTCTGTCACTACCTGACAGTTGACTGCAGGGCAGTGACCTGGAGTGTCTGAAATGGGGCCTCTCGTTCTGTTCTCATGTTTAGACTGGCAGAAGACATGTCTAACGCTGGAGTCAGTACAGCAGCGTCGGAACCTGATCTACTCACTGCCCACCAGTGGTGGGAAGACCTTGGTGGCGGAGATTCTCATCCTCAGAGAGCTGCTGTGCAGGAGCTTGGATGCTCTGCTCATTTTGCCGTACATCTCCCTGGTCCAAGAGAAGGTATTGCTGCCCTGGACGTCCATGTTGTCTCTCTATGTTCACACTCCCCGCTCACGCCTTCCTGTCTGCATGCAGGTCCGAGGTCTGGCTAACCTAGGCCTGGAGCTGGGCTTCCTGGTGGAGGAATACGCAGGGAGCAAAGGCCGCTTCCCTCCAGTGAAGCGCAGGAAGAAGAAATCCCTGTATGTGTCCACCATCGAGAAGGGCCACAGCCTGGTCAACTCGCTGGTGGAGGCAGGCCGCCTGCAGGGACTGGGGCTGGTGGTGGTGGATGAGGTAAGAAGGTGGAGCTTATCACATTGTAGCCGTCTCCCTTTTCACGGGCTTCAGCCTTCTACGGCTGCATTCGAAGACCGAATGCGCCACAGCGGCGCAATGAGGCTGCCCCATTTTGAAGGCTCCTTCAAATGCAGAATGCATCCTTCTTTTCCTGGGCCTGACCTATCCTAAGATTCATGTGCCAGGATGTGCGTGACAGAACGCCAGCCATGCTGTGTGTGGTGTGAGGTATGGGTGGCGGGGCCTCAGCCATGCTATGCGTGGGATAAGGTGGGCAGTAAAGCATTGAGCCTGCCGTGTGTACCTTGAGATTTGGAGGTCGGGATGCAGATAATGTTGTGTGTGGCGTAAGATGGGCGGCAGGGCATCAACCACGCTTTGTGTGGCTTGAGGCGTGGGTGACGGGGCCTTGCTGTGTGTGCCATAAGTAAGGATGGGTACCAAAACCTGGTGTTAAACGGGCCCTGGGGCTAAATCTTTAAAGACTGTAGTATTAATGAGCTCCGACGTTATCGGTTCTGTTTTCGGTACTGAAGAAATTAGGAAAATAGATTTATTTACTTTCTTAATCCCGAAGAGAGAGATCTCTCTCAGAGCCTGTGTGTGAGGGGTGGGCCACAGGAGAAACCCTGCTTTAGTGACAATGGCATAGAGAACTAAATGTCCAAAGGTGTGGTAACATTTCACTAGAATCGATGCTAACGATGTTCATTGCCACAAGTGCAACACAACAAGTCTTTTGCAAGTAAGAGTGGAAACACAATCTGTCAAAACATGTAGCGAAAGTCCATCATATGCATACAGAGAAATGCACAGCTTCCGACTGCCTAGCTGGTAGCTTATTCAGGTATCTTCAGGTAAAAAATATTTTCAGCTTCAATAATCACTTTATCATCTATAATAGTCACTTATTCAAAACAATGTTGTTGCAGTTTGAAACTGAAGAATGTAAATTAATAATGTTAATTAATATACAGTAGGTATGAGAAAATAAAGCAATGTTAATTCTGTTCATAATTTGTTTATTTTTCTCTCTTAAATAACAAACACCAATAAGAGTACCGTTACAGTACCAGATCGATAAGTGGTATCAGTAAGAGTAATGGTACCGTTGAAATCTTAATGATACTCCTCCCTAGGCATAAGGGTGGGCAGCAAGGCATCAGCCCTACTGTATGTGGCTTGACGTTTGGGTAGCAGGGTGATGGCCATACTGTGTGTGGTGTAAGGCGGGTGGCAGGGCATGAAACATGCTGTGTGTATGTCTTGAGGTGAAGGTGATGGGGTGCTGGTCATGCTGTGTGTGGCATAAGGTGGGCAACAGGGCGTCAGCCATGTTGTTTGTGGCTTGAGGTAAGGGTCGCCAGGCGTCACCATGTTGTGTGTGGCTTGAAGAAAGGGTGGCCAGGTGTCACCATGTGGACTGTGGTCTGAGGGATGGGTGGCAGGATTTCAGCTATGCTTTGCGGCATGATTTTCTTTCTCTCTCTGTTTGTGTTCTAGCTCCACATGCTGGGGGAGGGCAAGCGTGGGGCCCTGCTGGAGATGACTCTGGCCAAGGTGCTCTATGTCAGCAGTGAGTACATTTATGCTGCTCGCGCTCTGTCTTTTGGGCTGTTAGTGGCTCCGAGGGGAACATTGTGGCATTACGCCTCCTGGCATGTTGGATTCCTGCCCTGGCTCTGTGTATGTAGAGTCTACAGAAATGTCCCTGACACATTTCTGACTCTAGCCTTGGTCACTTCCTTCTCCAGTTTTTCCAGTATAATCCATTGATCATTCATTTCCACAGGCTCGACACAGATTATTGGCATGAGTGCAACTCTGAGCAACACAGAAGATCTGCAGAAATTCCTCAAAGCTGACAACTTCGCAAGCGATTTCCGACCTGTAGGTCATTCATTTTTCAGTCATGGATGTGTTTCATAGACAGGAACGTGTAGCAGGGTGTGTCCTGCCTTGCAGGTCCAGCTGATGGAGTATGTGAAGATGAGGGACACCATCTTCGAGATCCACCCAAAGGAGGAAGAGTGCTTCAAGTTCTCTCGCGTGTTGAATTTTAAGGTGCAGCCCTGCTCTGTGCCTCCGGGCCTCTCTTTGACGATTGGCGGCCTGCCCGCCTGCTCCGCTCTGCAACTTGCCCTAATGATGAACCTTTTCAGTATTCCAGCTCCATGCAGAAGGTAGACCCTGACCACATCATAGCCCTGGTGACGGAGGTCATCCCTGCACACTCCTGCTTGGTCTTCTGCCCCAGCAAGAAGAACTGTGAGAACGTGGCAGATTTGATCTGTAAATACTTGAAGAAGTATGTGGTTTGAAATCCCTTCAGAGATATCTGCTGTGAAAGGTGCCACACAGAAATAAATATCATAGAAATATATTTTTGAATAATGCTAACAGACAGTTGAAGTGATGAACGAAAGGATGGATGAATGAATGAATGAATGAAATGCTTTTTTTTGCCACTGATACAAGTATGAGTATGGGTACACTAAAATGCATTTTTCCCCCATATCCCATCTTGGTCTCCTTTGAGACGCAGGGGGTTAATGGAGAGATTAAAGTGGCCACAGACTGAAGCTGTAGCTGTCTCTGAATTCCGGGGCTGCATCCTTTGAAGGACACGGTCTACAGCAGGCTGCATTCTTCAAAGGTCAAACGGAAAGCGTTAATTGTGAAATGGGACAGTCTGGCTGTCACCAGCCGTTCCCACCCTAACCCTTGAGTCACGAAGCGTCGCTCCTATTGCCTTACCGAGACACACCTGTTCGGTGAATCCTGGGATATGTTGGGCTGCGAAGGATCCACCAGGTGGATCATTAGCCATGCAGCCTTAAGATGGTGCAGCCCCTGAATTCAGACACAACCTGTGTGTGCTCTGTGCTGTGATGATAATGTGATGAAAAGCTCTTTGTGTCCATCCGGCTCCCTCCAGGGATTTCCTGAGGCACAGGGAGGAGGAGAAGGCACGCCTCCTGCAGGAGCTGAGAGAGAGTGGGGCCGGGGCCTTGTGCCCGGTGCTGCGCCGTACGGTGCCCTATGGCCTGGCCTACCACCACGGCGGACTGACCGGCGAGGAACGCCGGCTGCTGGAGGAGGCCTATTCTGCCGGCACACTCTGCCTGCTCACCTGTACCTCCACGCTGGCCGCCGGGATTAACCTGCCAGCCCGCAGGTGAGCTGCCAGGGCCTGGAGCTGCTGCGTTGTCAGCGCATTGCTAGTCAATGTCCTTCCTGGAAAGCTCATCGCCGACTCAGCCCTTTACGCTCTTAAGCGTGATACAACATGTCATCTGCTGCCTCCCCGTCTATTTCCATGTATCCTTCCCTCAGGGTGATCCTTCGTTCGCCTTACGTGGCGACGGACTTCCTTAAGAGGAGCCAGTACAAGCAGATGGTGGGCCGGGCAGGACGGGCAGGCATCGACAGCCTGGGGGAGAGCATCCTCATCCTGCAGGAGAAGGACAGGCTCTCTGTAAGCCCTGCCGTCCTCTGGCGCTGCTGGGTGTCCTTCATGTCCTGTTCCTCAGCCTGCCCTACTATCTGTTCCCAGGCCAAGCAGCTGCTGTCCTCCCCTTTGGAGAGCTGTTACAGCCACCTGATGGATGACAACGGCCAAGGCGTCCATAGCCTCATTCTGTCGCTCGTTGGGTTAAAGGTGAGCGCCTGCAGCTAAGAGCTAACGACCATCACCCACGTAGCTTAGCCTGTCACTCCGGAGTTATCAGGCCTCTGCACCCATTGCTACATCTGGGCATGTCTACCTGTTACTTCACTGCTAGCAGGCTATAGCCCACAATGCTACATCTAGCCAATAACTCCATAGTTACCAGCATTAGGCCCACATGGCTACAAACA
>JAAGVU020000113.1:21342277-21358559 GCA_011763525.2 Mormyrus iriodes | reverse complement strand
GCAGTTCTGAAGGCGAAAGGGGGTCAAACACCGTATTAGTATGGTGTTCCTAATAATCCTTTAGGTGAGTGTAAGTGTAACCTAACACAATATCAGGTCAGTTAGCCGATAGCTGCTTGGTTAACAGTGCCAGACTGATACCTAAGAGATCTGTTTGTCTATCAGATAACCAGGACACTGGAACAGATTAGGGACTTTGTGTCTAGCACCCTGCTGAGTGTGCAGCAGTGTCATGGCTGCCAGGAGAAGAGCCTCTGGGAGATTGCCCAGGATTCCGTGGAGTTCCTCAGACACAAAGGACTCATCACCGTCTCCACGGACTGTGAGAACAACATGGTGCTCCAGGTGACCAACCTGGGCAGGGCCACTTATAAAGGTGAGGGGGGTTCTGGACAGGCGGGCTCCATTTGGAAGGGTAAAATGCAGTATTAAACAGGCAAGACTGACACTGCTTTTCATCCCCGCTGGATTAGTTGAATGATATGCCAACAGCTCAAATAAAAGTGGGACATTACTCCTATTGTAATTTTTACATCTGTTGAATTGAATAGCTTTGTTCATGTTTGATAAGCAATAAGTGATTTCCCGAGCCATTTTTAAAGACAGGAATCAGGGCCTATCTAGGCATTTTTTATGGATCAGTATCAGCTACCACAGCCTGATCCAAAGCCTGATCTATTTAATTTCCAACGTCCGCCTAATTTACATCAGGTGTGCAGATTGTCAGGTTCCGTCATGCTGCAGTAAGCTTGAGGCACTTGGCTTGAAACTACAAACGATCATGATATCAGCTGTGTAGAAATCTGGAAATTCAAAGCAGCCTAACAATTACCTGTAATGCTTGTAAATCCATACTTTCGCGATGAGGTAACGGAATGTCATTTAACACAATGAATGTAATTAGGCACTTGCAGAGACAGCATAAGGAAAAATACTGCAAAATCGCCATGCTTACTCTGACGAAGAATGTACCAACGCTTACTGTACGTGTATATTTATTTAAATATTTATTTAAAAATTGGGGCTCGTTTCCCAAAAGCTGCCGCTAGCAGCTTATATAGTTGGAACCATTCGGTTGTATGGTTCCATCTATGTAAGGTAGTAACATAATCAGCAGATATGCTTTTAGGAGACGTACCCCTGAATCGACAGATATAAACATTAAATGGATGGAATCGGCTCGGGGTACCCAAAAAGAGAAGGTGTAATGGGGAAGCTGACTCTGCGGGGAATGGGGTCGATACTGCTTTAATGTTTCCGTCAGTTGAGTGTTTCCCTTGTCATCCTCAGGCTCTATAGACCTGACCTACTGTGACGTACTGTACCGTGACCTCTCAAAAGGCCTGGATGGTCTGATGCTCAGTAGCCTCCTGCACCTGGTCTACCTGGTCACTCCGTACGACTTGGTCTCGCAGTGCAAACCTGACTGGATGGTCTACTTTCGACAGGTGAGGTGTGGCACCAATTTGAAGCCTATTATAAGATATAGACAGTCCTTCTTCACCCCATCCCAACACATACACACAGAACTGTACTCATATCTTTGTGGGGACCGTCCATTCGTTCCTATGGCTATAACCCTAATCCCAACAATGACAACCTTAACCCCTACCCAGCCGTAACCCTAACCATAAGTAACCAAATGAAATACAAGACTTTTCACATTTTTTTTTTTTTTTTTTTATTGCAATCACAGATTTTTTTATAAAATTGAATTTCGCATTGTGGGGACCAAATGGTATACCTGGACCACACACACACACGTTTGCTGATCTAAGTGTCTCCCTTTTTCACATGACCGGTGTTATGTGCTACAGCTCACATCCATGACTGCCGCTGAGCTGAAGATGGCGTCGGTGTTGGGGGTGCCAGAAAGCTATTTGGCCAGGAAGGCAGCTGGGCAAAGTGTAAAGAAGGTGTGTGCAGAGCTGCATGTCTCTGTATCAAACTGCATCGATGTTGGGGTCGATGGCTGCCATGACACTGAGCCTGGCCTGCCCTGGTCCCTCAGCCAGCAGATCCCGAGGTGGTCGGCCGGCTGTACCTGGCGCTGGTCCTTCTGTCCATGCTGAAGGATACCAACCTGTGGGACGTAGCTGACCGCTTCCGACTGACCCGTGGCTTCGTCCAGAGCCTGCTGAGCTCAGCCTCGGCCTTCTGCTCCTGTGTACTACACTTCACTGAGGTGGGAGCCTAGCACCGCCATGTAGAGCGCCACCTGGTGGTGACACTCACAGCACCTTATGTTCGCAAATATGACCATTTAGATGTTCACTTATCTTTCAGCTGTATTAAAGTGCAGGTTGAATGTGTGCTGTATGTAACCTCTTAATTAGTATGACTGTTTTATCTGCCAGTGTGACCTACAGGGTCTGCTGGTTCATACTCAGGCAGGTCCACATCTCCGCTAATTAACTTTCTCATCCTTAATGACCTGCTTCCTGAAATGGAATGACGCCAGTTACAATAATGTGCAGACCATCTTAATGTTTCATAGCATACTAATGCCATAAACTTAGGGGTCCCTGAGAACATGGCATCTCAGTGACCTCTCCCTCACCCATCAGGAGCTGGAGGAGTTCTGGGCCTACAAGGCCCTGCTGACAGAGCTGACGCGGCGGCTCACCTACTGCGTTAAGGCAGAGCTGATCCCGCTGATGGAGGTGGCTGGAGTCCAGGAGGTGGGCATCCCCCTACCTGTGCGAGGCTTTACCTGGCCGTCTGGTGACCTCACACACAAGCTGCCCTTCAGTCAGGCCTCTATCACCCTCTTCCTTTTATATGTGATACTGAACACAAGCCTCCCTCCAGTTCTCAACATGGAAGAAACCAAGAGGAACTTAATTATTTGTCATTCCGTTAAACTATCACCTGCACTTGGGCCATGAGCCTGATCTATAAAAGGTAACATAGACAGCAGTAGACTAAATTCAGCTCCATTACATTTCACCTGCTCTGGCTTCAGGTCTGGGTGAAGTTAATGTGAGATCCATCAAGTTCAGTGCTCTGAATGTTGGTATCTGTCAGTCTGTTCCACCCCTGTGTGTGTTTCTATGACTTCCTCAGGCCAGAGCTAAGCAGCTGTATGGTGCTGGTTACAAGACGCTGTCTCACCTCGCCAATGCAGATCCTTCACTCCTGGTCCAGACTGTGCAGAACCTTTCCAAGAGGCAAGCCAATCAGATTGTGGCCTCTGCTAAGGTAGGTCACTTCAGCAGATGGACCAATCAGTTCGTGGTCTCTGACATAATTGTCCAGCCTTTGTAGTCTATGCTAAATCTCTCCTTTTAACATCAACATATAATGGTAAATTAAAGCACCAACTTGATGCTGAAACTGAATATTTTAGGCTGCTAATAGGTAGGAATTAGCAGAAAAACACTGGAACAAAAAGAGCCCCCCTCCCCAAAGATCAGACCTGGTAGCCAGTTCTAATTAAGGATCACAAGGCCTCCTTTCAGTGCTCCAGCTAACAGATTGCCCCGCCTGCGAGTCCTGGTTGGTACTGCAGTCGGGACTAATGAGATGATGCGTGGTTCACCATGTGAGAAGGTTTCTGAACTTCCCAGTTGCTGAAACAACATTGCAATTAAACTGAGAGGAAGCAGGATTTTTCAACCAGCCCACTTGTGGTCATTTCTGTGTACAGGTTACAGGTTAATATCTGTCGATTTTACAAGCCTGTCCTAGGATGCTCAAGGCATGGGACACACTGGACAACATTATGCCAGTCAGTCACAGGGCATGTACACACACACACACGCACACACACACACACACACACACACACACACACACAACATGGGAGGACACCCTCAGCCAAGGAAGTACAGTGCTCACCGAAAGTCTTGGCCCTCTTGCTTAATTCAGTAAAAATATAAAAAATATATTGGTTTTATAATCATGAATGAAAAATCATTATTGCATTATTCTGTATGTAAAAATATATATCTCACATTAGAAACAACCAGTAGTTTAAACAAACTGTTCATGTCATGTATTAATAAATTGAAGCCCAAATTATAGCTCCAAAAAAGCTGTTCTGAGTTAGAAAGTTCATTGACAGGCATCATTGGGTGCTTTTTCATTAGTAACACCTTTGCAATAACATAGAACACCAAACATTTGTGTTTAGTGTCCCTTTGGGAGTCAATGACTACAATTGCAATTAATGGCAAGAACAGAACTGAATGAGTCAGTCAAAAGAATTACAACACTTAAAAAGAAAATGGGTGGAAGATTTATTCAGATTTGTTACACAAAGCTGCTCAATGGATGTTTGTTATGAAACCAATAAATCTGCAACATTATCATAGAATTAAGCAAACGTCCCAAGGCTTTGTGAGCCCTGTATGCTTTGTGTGTTACTGTGCCAACCTTACAATTTAATATTTATTATACATTATATGTAAGAAATTGAATAATTAAAATGTTTTTAATCCGTAAAATGAATTTGACTGCAAGATTTGTGTGAATTGTGTGCGAACGGGCAGTCAGACCTGGCACAGGTGAGGACAAACTGGTTGGTTACTGAGTTTAGATTAAGTAATGTCATAATATCTGGCCAGGGTCCAGCTGTGGAACTGTACTGATCTGAGGAATGCTCATATTGCAGATGCTGCTGATGGAGAAGGCAGAGTCTCTACAGGAGGAAGTCAATGACCTTTTGAGCCTGCCCACTGACCTCCCCTCCTCTTAAATGCCAGCCTCTCCTTTGCTTGGTTTTGTCCAGTGTGTCTTTTTAACCTCTGATATGTGCTAAACACTAACCCAATAAAGCTTGTGGAGTCGTTGTCTGACTTACTGCGTAATTGTGTTTCCCGGATAAGAGAATATACATTATATTTCCAAAAGTATTGGGATGCCTGCCTTTACATGCACATAAACTTTAATGACATCCCATTCTTTATACATAGGCTTTAATATGGAGTTGGCCCACCCTTTGCAGCTATAACAGCTTGAACTCTTCTGGGAAGGCTTTCCACAAGGTTTAGGAGAGTGTTTATGGGAATTTTTGACAATTCTTCCAGGAGAGCATTTGTGAGGTCAGGCACTGATGTTGGACGAGAAGGCCTGATTTGCAGTCTCTGCTCTAATTCATCCCAAAGCTGTTCTCTCAGGTTGAGGTCAGGGCTCTGTGCAGGCCAGTCAAGTTCCTCCACACCAAACTTGCTCATCCATATCTGTATAGACCTTGTTTTATGCACTGGTGTGCAGTCATGTTGAAACAGGAAGGGGCTATCCCAAAACTGTTCACACAGAGTTGGGAGCATGAAATTGTCCAAATTGGTTTCGTATGTTGAGGCATTAACAGTTCCTTTCACTGGATCTAAGGGGCCAAGCCCAATCCCTAAAAAACAACCCCACACCATAATCCTCCCTCCACCAAACTTTGCACTTAGCACAATGCAGTCAGGCAAGTGCTGTTCTCCTGGCAACCTCCAAACCCAGACTCGTCCATCACATTGCCAGACAGGGGAGCATGATTTGTTATTCCAGAGAACACGTCTCCACTGCTCTAGAGTCCAGTAGCAATGTACTTTACACCACTGCATCCGATGCTTTGCATCGCACTTGGTGATGTAAGGCTTGGATTCAGCTGCTTGGCCATGGAAACCCATTACATAAGGCTCTCTCTGCACTGTTCTTGAGGTAATCTGAAGGCCACACGAAGTTTGAAGGTCTGTAGCTAATGACTGTAGCCGACTTCTGCACATTATGCACCTCAGCATGCGCTGTCCCCACTCTGTGATTTTACGTGGCCTACCACTTTGTGGCTGATTTTCTGTTGTTCCCAGTTGCTTCCACTTTGTTATAATAGCACTAACAGTTGACTGTGGAATATTTAGTAGAGAGAAAATTTCACAAATGGACTTAATGTACAGGTGGCATTCTATCACAGTACCATGCTTGTATTCACTGAGCTCCTGAGATTGACCCATTCTTTCACAAATGTTTGTAGATGCAGTCTGCATGCCTATGTGCTTGATTTTATATACCTGTGGCCATGGAAGTGCTTGGAATACCTGAATTCAATGATTTGGAGGGGTGTCCCAATACTTTGGGCAATATAGTGTATATGGTTTTAGGACTGTTTCGCCATGGCAGACATTTAGCTTGTTATCATGGTAACTCAAAAAGCATTTGATGGGTCTTTTCAATGTTCACAGTCACTTCATATGGGTGAAGGTCTGGATTTTGAGACAAATCACACCAAAATCAAAACAATGCCATTTAGTGGCAGTGAAGGGGAAGAGTGACCACAGAAGGCACTTGACCTTGTGAATGTAATAACTGAAAAGTATTTAATAGATCATATTAGTAATTCACAAAAACATTATATGAATGAAATACATGCCTGATTTTGAGAGAAATAACACCAAAATTGAAGCAGCAGTGCTAGAAAAGAAGGAGGCTGCAGAAGACATTAGGTCTTATGAATGCAATAACTAGTGTCAGTTCCATAACATCTGACAGCTGGGTCCAAAACTTTCATGGGGGCACAGGTGAGGAGCATTAATCCAGTCCACAGTGGTGCCAACTCTGGCAGTAACTCTAAAAGTATTTGATGGATCTTTTTCAAACATCCCAGGAACAATTCTTGGGTGATGATCTGGGACCTGTTTCATTTTGGGACACAGATGCAATCCCGCTTAATAATAGCAAAGGGGAAAGAAACTGCAGATGACACTTAGTCTTGTAGACAATAATTCAAAAAGTATTTGATGAATTGTTTTAAAAGTTCACAAAAACGGATGGATGAAGTTGTTTTCATTCTGAGACAATCTGCATAAAAATTGAAGCAGTGTCAAATAGTGTTGGTACATGAAAGGACAGAGGCAGATCTGGTGAACCAGATTACATTATGACAAGTTACACAGTTGGACTTTTAATAAAGATTTTTTTGAGATGTGGGGAGAGTATGTAGGGGGTTAGAGATTATAAAGGTTGTGGGGTGTGGAAAGAATAGCAATTAGAGGGAGGGAAGGGGTGATGTCTGGGGGATGTATTGTCATCGTTCTGAAAGCATCTAGTTTTATGAAGTTTCCAGTATTTTACAAAATTTTTATTTTTATAATTCTTGTCTATTTCCAGATTTAAGATTTTTATCTCACATGGATGAATGTACTGATACACCAGCAGTGAAATGAAATTGCCACTACTCTAGACAGTGCAGTAAACAAGGTAGAAGGATAACAAAGTTAACATGAGTTAACAAAATAAGTACTACAAATATAGAGATATATAAAAAGGATTTAAAAAATGATAAAGAAAATATATATATATATATATGCGGTGCTGCTTGAAAGTTACTGAACTCTTCAGAATTTTCCATATTTTTGCATAAATATGACTTAAAACATAATCAGATCTTTACTCAAGTCCTAAAAGTAGGTAAAGAGAACACAAATCAACAAATGAGACAAAAATATGATACTTGGTAATTTATTTATTGAGGAAAATGATCCAGTGTCACAAATCTGAGTGCCAAATGTATGTGAACGTAGCAGGTCATTTGAAAGTGAAATTAGAGTCAGGTGTTGCCAATCAATGTCATGGTTGTCAATCAAAGTGATGAATGGGCACCCTGTTTATATTAAAATAACAGGGTTCTATCAAGGGCTTCATCTTCAGACACGTTTGTGCAGTATCAGTTTATCATGCCACAGACAAAGGACATTTCAGAGGACCTCAGAAAAAGAATTGTTGATGCTCATTATGCTGGGAAAGGCTACAAAACCAATTCTAAAGAGCTAAACAGGCAGACAGATTGTGTACAAATGGAGGAGGTTTAAGACTCTTGTTACTCTCCCCAGGAGTGATCAACCAACAAAGATCACTCCAAGGACAAGACATGTGACTGTCTGTGAAGTTACAAAAGAACCAAGAGTAACTTCTAAGCAACAAAAAGCCTCTCTCACATTGATTAATGTTAATGTTCACGTGTCCACCATCAGAAAAACACTCAACAACAGTGGTGTGCATGGCAGAGTTATAGGGAGGAAGCCACTGCTTTCCAAAAGAATTATTGCTTCCCATCTACAGTTTGCTGAAGAGCATGTGGACGAGCCTGAAAGCTACTGGAGTAATGCTTTCTGGACAGATGAGACCAAAATAGAATTTTTCGGGTCAACTGAGAAGCGTTATGTTTGGAAAAAGGAAAACACTGCATTCCAGCATGAGAACCTCATCCCATCTGTGTAACATGATGGTGGTAGCATTATGCTTTGGGCCTGTTTTGCGGCATCTGGGCCAGAAGAGCTTGCCATTATGAATGGGACAATGAATTCTGAATTATACCAGCGAATTCTAAAGGAAAATGTCAGGACATCTGTCTGTGGACTACATCTCAGGAGAAAGTGGATCATGTAACAAGACAACGACCCCAAGTAAACAAGTCATGCTACCAAAGACTGGTTTAAGAAGAATAAAATATAGCCTTTGGAATGGCCAAGTCAAAGTCCTGACCTTAACCTAATAGAAATGTTGTAGAAGGACCTGAAGCGTGCAGCTCATTGGAGAAAACCCAGCAACATCCCTGAGTTGAGGCAATTCTGTATGGAGGAATGAACTGAAATTCCTCCAGGCCGATGTGCAGGACTAATCAGGACCTACCGAAAACATTTATTTGCAGTTACTGCTGCAAAAGGGGGTCACACTAAATACTAAAAGCAGAGGTTCACATACTTTGCTACTAACAGATTTGTCACATTGAATCATTTTCCTCAATAAATGAATGACAAAGTTTGGTATTTTGTCTCATTTGTTCAGTTGTGTTCTCTTCACCTACGTTTAGGACTTCTGAGAAAATCTGATGACATTGTAAGTCATATTTACGCAGGAATACGTCTCAGGTTTCACTAACTTTCACGCAGCACCGAATACGTCTAAAATATGAGAAAAAACATATACGTCTATTTCTATTACATATACGACCCCTAAAATGTTTGTTTTATGACCAGGACGATTCGCTACGTACAGGGCCGTATCCAGCTATGAGGTCACCGAGGTCCGGACCTCAGTATTTTTTAAGAGCTAAAAATAAAATGTAAAGCTAAATAATCACCTGAGTTTAAACGAAATCAGCAGTGGAAAATGTCTCCGGGTCATGTGCGTTCTTAATTCAGTTCAAATGTGTTATTAATAGTGTCTGCTCTGTGTGTGACAGAGAGCTACAGCATTCAGTATCAGCATGATATAGGAGGGGCGACTCGTAAACCGGACAAGGGCATTTCACTGAAAGCAGTTCAGCATTAAACAGCAAACATCCCAAATGTATTATTGGGGGGTGGTACATAATGAATATTACAAACTCCACAACCTTTGAAGGCGCACAACGTTTTCGATGCAGCAGACCCACATGAAGAGGATAAAAAATGTATTGCGGAGAAAGGATGAGCCATATTAATAAATGATATGACAGCTCTTTTAAAATAAATAAATGTTACTGTCTTGATTAACAGCCACTATCGGTTTAACAGCCAACACATACTGAATACAACAAAAGCTGTTGGCAAAGGCTATTGGGATCTGCACATTTACTAACCGGTTCTTTTAGATTTGAAAACCGGTTCGACCGATTCACTGAAAAGAAACTGTTCAAAAAAACGATTTGTTCACGAATCAAACATTACTAGTGCGCAGGGCGCATATTATTAGCTAAGACAAAACAATGACCATTATCTGTACTAAACGTTCCAAAACAGCCACCTGGCATGGCGTCTGGAGTAAAGATAATTGTATGAAACATGTTAAATATAAAAAGGCTAAAAGGTTAGACTACTTTGGCCATGTTTAAGGTTGGGCTGCTTTTATATTATGCTTAATGGGTTACTTTAGGCTAACTAACGTTTCACGTAACGTCATTAATAATAATAATAATAAACAGCTTATGAAAGAGACCGTAGCTATAATAATGTACAAGAAACATTTCAAAGCCAAATTTAGATATCAAAAAAGTGAATTTGATGTTAGCTTGTAATGTAAAGGTGTGTTAATATCAATCATCTCTCTTTCATTTTTGTTTATATTGGGTTACAAATAACCTTACATTAGATGCTCCATACCCGTAATATTTTACTGCTCTGTAATGTTTTAATGACCTAGACCTAAATTCATTTAGGTAGGCACACTGTACGGAGGGTCAGTGGAGTATATTTTTGCTCTCTGCTCTGGCAAGTTACCCAGAGCGACCTGATTAAAATGACTCTTGTCGCATACGTGATGTATGGTGTATTTTTCAGAATTTGTGTTTTTCAGATTTTCAACACCAATAAAAATGTGTTTCTTGCAAATAGAAATAGGTCTCCTGTATGTAATGTTTGACTGATGAGACCCAACGCCCCCGCCCATCCCCGGGTCCAGGACCTCACTATTTTTGAAACCCTCGTTACGGTCCTGGCTACTTGTCATTTCCCACTCCCAACTCTTGGAGATGAAGCCCAACGATGGACGGGCCAGCCGCAAACCGTGCGCTCCGACGGCTCCTCCCCCCGAGGAGCGCACACAGGTTGGTCACTGTCCGGAAAGCTGATCGCTTTGTTTCACACATCACCATCACCAGCAGCATCTGGTTGGACGTGTGAGACAAGCGCCTGAGAGCTATTTCTCCGCTCTTCGACCTGCTCATTTTACTTTCGTTTTCGGACGTTGGCAGCCGAACCCCTGGTCAGTGTTCGGGATGTTGCTGGTCCGAACTGACGCCACGATGCTGGTGGCTCTGATCTTCCTGGCTGTGGTCCGGGAAGCTGCGCAGGTTGGACCCGAAGCCCAGGTTGCGCACATCAGTGCCGACTTTTCCCGGGTTCGGGCAAGAGTCAGCCAGCGCTTTCTCTCAGTTGCCATCGACTCAAATTTGGCTACGGAAGACAAGTTCATGCAACTTTTACGGTCAGTTGCTTTACAGTATCTGTTTTCGCTTTAGGGTGAGTTCAGTGACGTGCGGCGATATTCTTGGCTGGTGAGGCACTGACTCCTTCAGAGTCAGATTTACAAGTATATGAACCCAAAACAGTAGCTTATTCACTATTCAATTAGCAGCATGTACATTGACTACTGGTTATGCTTCATACCTCATCGGCTCAGGTCCGCCCCCTTCGGTGCGGCACAGTACTGTCTGCTTCACCTTGCGCCTTTTCTCTGCTGTTTTATGTCTGATCAGCAAGACTAAATATATCACACACATTCACCTTAAATAAAAATCAGATACAATAAAACAACTCACGGTGAGTTGTTTTGAGGTATTCGATGTTGCTTTCCTTAAACACTTGGTAGTAGTTGCTGAAGTGGAGCATGTTCTATTTGTCCCCTAAACGCTAAATGTTAATGCAGAAAACGAGCGAGGTTTCAGTATTACTCATTGTTTATTGTGTAATATGTTTAATCAGTGAGCACTGGGTGTTGAAAACCCGTCTTTTTATTAACACCCAGCTCGCAGAAGCTCCGGACCCTGGCACAGGCTCTGTCTCCTGCCTTTTTGCGGTTCGGTGGTACCAAGCAGGACTTCATGGTTTTCAGCCCCGATGAAGTCGCGTTAGACACGCCGGACTTCGGCTCCTCTGCACCAGGTAGTCTGTGATTCAATCTGACAGGAGTGAAGCATAGCCGTCCAATGGACTTACCTTCAGCAAACAGTCCGTCTGTCCCCGCCGAAGTATGCGGGCCCCGTTAAACTCACAGCTCCGCAGGTCCTTCCGTATAACTGCAAACACAATGTTCGCGGTTATACGGAAAGAAAATTCTGATCTAAATATTGAGATCGCAATTATATATTTTACCATATGCTAACACGAGAAACGTAATATTACATGATATTAGTCTAATTGCAAATTTAACTGACTAAAAAGTCTCTGAAAATTGCCATTGAAGATTTCATAAAATTCGATTCTTTTTAATTGGCTCCCATTTCAAGAACCCATTTAAGAGGTGATTTTTGCAGGGTCAGGATGTAACTCCATTTGGGTCTTATTACCAGAGATTAACCGTTTTGCTAGGCTGTGACATAACGTTGGTGGCTCTAGAGCCCTGGAAAGTGCTGAATGAGGAAAGATCAAGGCGATTCTCTCACCATTACCCCAGCAGTATCCGGAACCTTCCCCAATAGGGTCGTTCCGTCAGATACCTGCTTACCATAACCTTTGGACTGCTCTTCAGGTGATGATCACGTGACAGACAGCGACAGGACGTACGTGGGACACATTATCACACGTGCTGATGAGTGTCTTTGGTCTTCTGTCAGCTGCATACCTGTGCGGTGGGCGGGTCCTGCCTGCGGACCAGGAGGAGAGGCTGAAGCGAGATTGGCCTCGTCAGCAGTCGCTACTACAGGAAGAGGAAACTGCGGGCAATTATGGAAAAATCAAGTTCTCAGGTAGTCTGTGTGGGAATGTGCCTCGATGGCCCTGTAACGTGGTTAGTTGGATCTGCCCTGTAAACATGCCAATTTAATGGTCAACGAAGGCTAATTTATATATCACTTTACTGCGTGCGCTTTCAGGTGTGGACGAGGGGCCGTGATGTAAATTTCTTCAAGGGTCGGCTGAGGATGGCTGCGGTCGGTGCGTGGGTGCCCGGATTTTTATGTCTAACAAAAACCTTGCGCGTCCGTTCTCATCGACTGCGCATGTGCAAGATAATTGATTAGGTATTTCCAGTAGGTGGTAGTGTGGGTTTTCACAGATCAGCAGTCAACGACGAATGAGTAGAGGAAGAACAGTTGTTGTTGTTTTCGTATTTATGGTGAGCAGCTGTATGAGGAGGGCTGGAGGTACCTGCGTATCTAATTTTTCATTCTGTCCAGTCATTATACCAAGGTATAGGGTATTTTAAAAAGCACCACTATTCTGGCATTTTGAAATATTGGTGATAAAATTTGCTGAGTGGGTGGGTGAGTGGGGGGAAGGGGCGGGGGTCTTGGTTTACCTGTTTGTTTTGATACGAGAGGGGGATGCAGGGCTTTCGAAGGAACAAACGGGTGCGCTTAGGTCCCAATATACCTTTTATTACAGTTATGAATAATAATAATGTGGTTTTATTATAATAATGATTGATGCATTTACATATGCTCCCCTTCTACACAGTTTCAGAAGCCATATACGTCACACCTCAGATAATCATTATACCATATGTTATATATATAATAAATGTTAATTGCGGTTAATGATAAAACACACATACTAATACTACTGCCTTTTTCCAATATGAGGTTGTAAAGCTATATACACTCGGACGTGCTTTCATCACCCACCTTCCATGCACGGACTGAGGAGCTCCTTTCAGTCCTGGCAGGAGACCAACACGTGTTCCCGAAAAATTCTGGGCGACGCGTGCTCTATCCCACGGCTGAACTCCAACCAGCACTGAATTCTCCCCCTCCTTTATACTATACTTTTTTTGGTATTTGCTACAATTGTGCAGGAGTGGTGAGCGAGCTGGCCAGGCACACACCCCACTCGGGTACAAATCAAATCATCTTCTCTTATCATCCAATTGGTTCCTCCTTGTGTCCCAGCCTGCAATCTCCAACACCCAACCACCTTCAGCTTCTCAGCCTTGAATCATTGTGTTAGTCTAAATTCCATCCCCTTCAGTGTGTTAAAACAAAGTTGCCTAAGTGCCCTCTACTGACCCCATAAAAATACCTGGGATCAAGTGCCCTGAAAATATACTACTTTGTGATTTTAACATAGTGTGCCAGAAATGAGGTGAATCATGGACGTACAATGGCTCACACATTTGAATCTCTGGATGGTCAGACCATACACGTACTGAACCGTTAAAGACCCTCCATCAGTTCATAAGTGTCTATTTGGGTGACCATCCGGTCCTGAGAATGTTGTACAATTGTCACTTCCCAGTACTTTATGGTAATGGGAGGATAATGAACAACCTGTTTTAATTCCACACTATGTGGACGTCGCAGTCGTCTGCGAGTCCGTCTCATTACACCGTTTCACTACACTGTTTGTATTAGTGTTTGTTGCATTACATCTGCCCTCTGCTGGTCTGGAGGAATATCACTGCTGTATGCAGCACCAACCGCCACCATCCGCATCCGCAATCAAATGTAGTATGAACACAAGCTGCCGCGCGGATGACCGTCCACAGTCCGAAAGCACATGCAGAAAAGTAAAGTATGAACTAGGTTTAACATTTCTAAGTTCATATCCATTAGCCTAAAGCTACCTGTTAGATGTACTTCCTGTTTAATGATGCCAGCTAACCCATTACTGGTCAGGACTCACTTTGAAAAGATGAATGAATGTAATAAAGTTCCTTCTCACCAGGAGATGCGATGGATCTGCTGTACACTTTCGCAAACTGCTCCGGCTTCGACCTCATCTTCGGGCTGAATGCTTTGCTCCGGACCAAGGTCAACTCGTGGGACAGCCACAATGCAGAGAAACTGCTGGCCTACTGTGAGCGGAAAGGCTACAACATGTCATGGGAGCTGGGGAACGGTAGGACCTCCAGGGTGGGCGTCAATGGAAGTGAAACGGTCAGATTCTGTTGGTTTGGAGGAAATGCAGGTATTTGAAGGAGGAGTTGCAGACTGCATTCACAATTTTGTCCCTCCCTCGCCCTCCTTTCGGTCTTGCCTCTCCCAGAACCCAACAGCTATCTGAAGAAAGCTGGTATTCGGGTGGACGGACACCAGATGGGTCAGGACTTCATGCATCTCCGCGGGATCCTGCAGGCATCTAGGCTGTATCATAATGCTGGTCTGTATGGGCCAGACATCAGCCAGCCCCGTGGCCATCGGATGGACCTTCTGAAGAGGTATGAAGCTCCGTGTTGCACCCCCCCCAATTGATGCCCCACATCTAGTATTTGCCCTTGTGTCTCAGCAGACACCCCATAAAGACTCCATGAATCTCAAACTTTTTGTCATTTTTAATAAGTTTGTATTGTATGCTTAATTGTCTGCCTCAGGTTTCTGGAGAGTGGGGCAGAAGCCATCAATGCATGTACCTGGCACCAGTAAGTCAACATCGGACACCCATGAGAAAGAGAGAGACACACACACATACACACACACGGCTTGATGCTTTAACTAATCTTATGATATTTCACCTTAAAGAAATTGGGGAGCAGGTGCTGGAAATCAGGCTCCAATCTTAAACGCTGTTTATAGAACCTCATCATTCTTTATTGTCATTGCATGATTGTGCAAACAATGAAAAACTGTTTGCTTATATCAGTTTGATTGTTTTATAAAAACTGAGGCTTGTCCTCCTGAAGGTACAGCATGATGACAGATTCCCACCTGAGTCTCGGATATTAAAGTGTAACAAGAGTCAGTGTGTTACCATGCTTTCTGTGCACCCGGGAGCTGTACAAAAGAGGAAGTCCTCAGGTCACTTCCCCTTTCGAACAATACGTGACTCCAGCATTAGGCTGGGCTGTGGGCTTCTTAAGGGGAAAGTTTTATTGTAGGAATTTCTTCCAGATTTGCATAGACACACATTGACTGTCCTGGGAACTCTTTGTATATTATTACAGGCCATAGATACTCAAACTAAGCCATCCAGGAGCTGACCTGGAACCATTCCTGGGCCCGGGATACAGACTTGGCACACTACCAGTTCTGGGGTCAATGCTCTACATGATTGCTGAATTTCTGTGTTAGAACAGAGTCACCACCACGCCAGCTGTGATTTGACTGAGTGTCTAATTTGAACCTGTGTGAATTGTGTCTTTATGGTTAATACTTCCTGACACCTTAATGCCTCTCTGGCTTCTTAGCTACTACGTAAATGGCAGAGAGACATCACTGCAAGATTTCCTTGATCCAGATGTGCTGGACATTCTTGAGGCAAAAATCAATCAGGTCCTTCAGGTAATGGGCTGTAGTGTCACCTCTGCTCCATCTTCCAGGGGTTCCTAGTTAGCTAGGGTCCTAATATCATTAGCACGGTAGGTTACGTCCATGAGGAACAGTTAACGTGCTGATCTTTAAGTGTCTCATTTCTGGGTCACCATTCCTTCACACCTTTGTCCATGCCGTTCACTGTAGTTCACGATGGTAAACAATCGCATTGATGTGCGGTGAATTTTGTCCCTTCTGTCCACAGACCATTGACCACGTAACCCCAGGGAAGAAGGTGTGGCTCGGGGAAACAAGTTCAGCCTATGGAGGGGGGGCTGCTGGCTTGTCGGATACATTCGTTGCGGGATTTATGTGAGTGATGGACTGCACTGTGGCTGGTTCCCCCCCCCCCCCCCCCCCCCCCCCGACACACCACTTTTGGTCCAAAAAAAAACGCACTGACACACAGAAAGC
>JAAGVU020000113.1:21294270-21333788 GCA_011763525.2 Mormyrus iriodes | reverse complement strand
GAGGAGCTAGATGAAGTGGCCGGGGAGAGGGAAGTCTGGGTTTCCCTGCTGAGACAGCTGCCCCCGCGACCCGACCTAGGATTAAGCGATGGATGGATGGATGGATATTTATAATAGAAAATAATTTTGAAATTCATGCTTGCCTACGGCGCAATATGGGCTAGTACTGGCCCTGCATCTAAATAATTCAAATGCAGTATGTGCACAATAGGTAGAAGTCTATTACCAGTCGCTTATATTGTTCATCGGTTCTGTCTCGGTACATTTTACTTTGACATCTTAACTTTAAAAAAAAAAATACTCCACGTGTGATTTGTTGTATGTGTTGCTGTTGTCAAGTAGTTCGTAATTTGTTATCTTTTAATGTTAACAAAAAAATAAAAACAATAAGGACAACATGGCCAAATCCAGGCGCACAGTTTTCTTGCTGAAATGTGAATCATACGGCCGGAGCTATGAGTGCGCCGTGGGCAGGGCAGCTCGGTCCGCCCAGCACAGCGCCGCGGCGCGTTAGGTCCAGCCCCCGCCCCGAAGGCTGCCAGACCGGGAGCTCATACAGCCGGGGAGACTTTGATGTGGCGGTGTAAACATGTTCGGTTGCCCCTTCACCTTTATCGTCGGATCAAGTGAAGGAAATCGGAGCTGAAGGCCATGCAGAGGACAGTTGCCTTCGGACTGCTGCTTTTTATAGGAACAGGTAAGGTACGACTGCGTCTACAGAATGCAAAGGGAAAAACGCGCAAGGTGCGTACTTCTGCTTAAGCTCACATCTAAGTGCTCAATGGTATGACAGGAATCGCTCGTTTATGCTTTAGTAAACTAAATATTTCAGCCTGTCCTTCAACACAAATGCCGCCGGTCGGCGCAGACTTGTCAACTTTACCGTTCAGATTTGTGGATAACTCTTACTTTATGTCCGTAAGGAAACGGTGAAAGATCCATATGCCCAGTCCGCCATCAAATCTATTTTAAAAAGTGTTCAGAGAGGTCCGGCTGAAGATTGAGAGTTTGTGGCGTGGTTACTGTTACTGTGTATTTATTAAGGTTATAAACATTAACGAGTATGATTACAGTGCAAATGCACAGCGCAGAAAAACCGACGGGGGGATGTGAGCTGCTTAGTACCAGACGCGTGTCTTTGCTTTATTTTAATAGTAATATACTGTATGCGAGCGTGCCGTCAAGGCGGACCCGATCGGCGCGGTGCGGAGACCCGCGACACACCGGACGGACGCCGCCAATTCCCGCAACAATTGTGTGGGACCCGGAAATCTTCTCTAGCCACCTGAGATGCCATCTGAGAAATATTAGGACCAAAGTATTCGGCTTACACCTGTGTGATTTCTAAGAATGATATCAAATAACCACGTCTCTAAGTGTAATGAAAGGGCTTTTGTGTGACGTGGGAAATCGTTGCGGTGAGCCTTAAATACAGTGTTACTGAAAATGTTTCAGGTTCCTTGAAACTCCTCACACCCTAAATATTGAGAGGAGTACCGCGGTAAGCATGCACGGCAAGCCGAACTGTGAGCGCTGTGTGTCGGGGTGGATCGGGATTCACCGGCAGGGGCGCGGCGGCAGGGGGCGAAGACGCAGGCATGAGGTCCCGTCGGGGATTCGGCGGCCCTGCGGTTGTGTTAAGGACAGTTGACAAACAATTTGCGGGACTGTTGGAGGGATGTGGACTCCAGGAGACAGAAGCTTACGGAAAGATATGTGTGCATGTGTTCAGAACCACGTGTCACGTGGGCCTTGATCCAGCTCCAAATAGAGAATCCATTATTCTTCAGCACAGTGGGGCACTCTTGGGATCACGTGCCACAGACCATCCCAAACTGTAGTGTATCCAAAAAATCTGCTGACTTTTCAGTATAACTAGAAGTTTATGTTTCGCGATCTTAACAGATAAACTGAATCAGAAAAGCTTGACTCAAGACATGGACCTTCTGACCGGTGCTCTGATTTCTGCCCCCGCGGTGTGCTTTGGTTTCCAGCTGCCTTGCGGATCGTGGCCCTGTCTGCACACCGTGTCTCACCGTGGGCCTCTTTGTTTTTCTGTCCTAGCTGGAGCCCTGGGCAAACACTCGCAGGCCGAATGGAATGCCACGGGCGCCATGGACAATGGCAGCATGCTTTGCGGTCCCTATGGCAACGGCAGCCAATGCACAGGTATGGCGGCTGGCCCGTAGCCCGCCTCCACACAGATTCTGTCACCATAGTGGTCTTAAGGGAAGGGGAGCAAAGTAATTGGGCTCATGACGATGGTTAACGAATAAACAGCTCTGCCATCTTGCAGCCAAAAAATGTGCAAGGAGCGTCATGCCCCCCATCAGCAGTGCGTCACTCGCTGTATGCCCTCATTCTTCTGCTTGCCCCGTTTTTTTTTCCCAGACAGTTCACAGTGTGGCGTGGTGGCCCATGTGGGCAGACAGGTGGATGGAGGTTTTGTGTATCTCAGGGCTGGGCCGCATAAGCTGGGCTGACAGCAAGAACTTTTGTAGCTCCTGTCCACTTTTGTATGTCACTTTCCCCAGGCCACAATAGGAACTTTGACCTCTATGCTAAATAAGCCTGAGAAACCTATAAGCTCGTAGGTTAAACTTCACACATAATTTCATGCGAAACTACACTGCCACTCCAAAACAATGCAGGATAAATGTCGTTTTGTTAGTTATTGGGGGGGGGGTGATCTATTACACGGTCCAAAACTGCATGCGGTATTGGTTCAAAACCGAATGCAGTGTACTATTTTACAATATGGGATGATCCCGTAAAATGCAGAATAGATGGCAGCTCCACTTATTGGTTTCAAAGTATCGACCTGCAATTCGGTTTTATACGACCCTCTACATGCTTATAATTCATTACTAAATCAGGCCGGCAGATTGGCCTTTCATTTTCCACTGACTAAATATAGTAATATAATGATGATACTTTATTGATCCCTGTGAGGAAATTCTCTTTTGGCCTACCCCGTCTTGCTCTTCATGACACAGGAAAGCCAAAGCACCTTTATGTTGAATTGGAGAGATTGAATTTTTAGAGGCAAAAATATGCAGACGCAAGCAAGAAAAAGTATTTTTGAATGCCTTTAATGTAATTGAAATACAAAAATAATTCCATCTGCTCCATTTTACCTCTCTTCCCTGCACTTCTGTGTAACTTCCAAGTTAGTGCCAGTGCTTGTGGTCAACCAGTCAGCTGTTAGCTCCACCCCAGACATTCCTGGTCAAACAAAAAGTATCTACCCCGGAACAGGGAGTTCCTGCAGTGGGAATGTGACAGGTTCCTGATTCCTGAAAAAGTTCTTGTGGTGGGACAGGGTCTCCTGAGAGGGTCTGGTGCATGGTCTCCTGCACTGATGTTGATTACATCGGTTTATTTGCTTGGACTTCACTGAATATGCTGGCCACTGAGCAGATACCTGTTTCCACAGACCTCTGACTCTGAAGGAGGCTAAAATAAAATCCTTAGTTCACTGTGATATCTAATGTCCTGAATTACTTATACACTTGCTTGTTCGTATAATTATGCGGCATTTTCCTTCCTCTGACGGCATTTTAAGCTGTATTGTGAATCGGAGATGAACCAAACTCCCATTCATCCCATTTGCAGAAGTTTGTTTTGACAGCTTAGCAATTTTGCATTTACAAATGATGGTGTCATGTGACCGAGTGGATGAGAGGCTTCAGAGCCACAATGGGCGGGATGATGGCACGCTGTAAATCAATGTGTCTGTCCAAGACAATAGGAGGAAACGCAGATTGACAGTTCATGATAATCCAGCCTGCTCTCCCCAGACTAGATGAGGTGTTCAGAGATTTTTTTCTGTTTCGGTTTTGTGTATATTTGAATGTTTCACTGTCCCCCCAGACCAGGCTGATTCTCCCAGTTGGAGCGGTCATTTCACCAAATGCCCCAAGGAGTATCGTCACTTCTGTGTTCATGGCAGGTGTCGCTTCATGGTGGAGGAGAAGGCACCATCCTGCGTGTGAGTCCCGTCCGGAGGTGTTGGGAGCTACATGTGGGTGTGAAATGGGGTGCAGCAACCCCTCTGAGGCCTGGAGCATCTCACAGGCTCAAACACATGGTTATCTCATGGAAATAGGGTGTAGTTAGACCTCCAAACTGTTAGGGTGGCTGCATTCTTCAAACAACATGCGAACAAAATGAAATCAAACGCATCAGCGAGAACAGTCTGTCCACGTACTGAAAACGACGCTGCCACCCTTTTCGTTCTACATCCCGCCACAGCCTTATAGGGCACAGAGTGTTGTCGATGTAGCAGACCCACATCCAGAGGGCAAATAAACGTATTGTGGTGAGTATTCTATGGAGCCCCGCAAGAGACATGGAGGAAAAAGTTGTTTTCTTCCACGCACTGATTTCTTTTTTCTTTTTTTCCCCCATCACCCTGTCCCTTCTGGGGCTCCATTTGACTCTTTTTAATGAAGGAGATGATATCTCCTTTAAAATGGAATCTGCTCTCTCTATTGGTTATTATGGTTCATACAACATGGGATTGGTGTCTTTTTGGAAAAACAGTTGATTTTGTTTGACGACCACAGCCCCCTTTAGCCGGAGAAACTTCTCTTTTTTTTTGACCCCCCCCCCCCCCCCCCAGGTGTGAGGAAGGGTTTGGCGGCCTTCGCTGTGAGACCATCATCTTTGACTATTGGACTATGGAAAAGGAGCAGATTATTTTTGCTGGTGTCATCGCAGCCTTGGTCCTCCTCATCATGCTTATCGCCTTCGTCTGCATTTGTGCGCAGTGAGTGACCTGGCAGGGAGCCGCCCACACATCAGGCCCGAGGGGGCACAGTCAGAGAGGCGGGCACACATGCGGTAGGCACAGGTGGGGCCCATGTCACCTGAATCGCCGTATTTGCAGTTTCGCTGAAACCTGAGTAGGGAATTAAGGAGGTCATCACCCGCCAGCCCTGACATCACCGAGGCATGAGGGTCATGGTGGTGGCAGCTGGGCCCCTCAGCTAAAGAGTGCCACTGCTCTGCGTTTACGGGACCCCCAGCTAAAGAGTGCCACCGCTCTGCGTTTACGGCCCCCCCCCAGCTAATGAGTGCCACTGCTCTGCATTTACAGGGCCCCCAGCTAAAGAGTGCCACTGCTCTGCGTTTATGAGGCCCCCAGCTAAAGAGTGCCACTGCTCTGCGTTTACGGGCCCCCCCCAGCTAATGAGTGCCACCGCTCTGCGTTTACGGGCCCTCCCCAGCTAATGAGTGCCACTGCTCTGCGTTTACGGGCCCCCCCCCCAGATAAAGAGTGCCATCGCTCTGCATTTATGGGGCCCACAGCTAAAGAGTGCCACCGCTTTTCCTTTATGGGGCCCCATGTATGCGGGTCTTACAGCTACTGTCCTTCGCGTTTCTTTCACAGTCGACCGAAACTCTGTCGCAGGAGAGTCAGGAAACAGGAGGAGGGAACAGAAGCAGCTGAGAAGCTCAACATGGAGACCCCGGCTGGCTCTGGTGGGGCCGCTCCCAACCATGTCGGAAGGGCGGACAGCAACGCAGTCTGACGGGGACATTGCGCTTACTCCGCTTAACCTGGAGCTTTTGGAAGCTGTCACAGCACAGCAGTGATCATAACTGCATTTCCAGACCTTATATGGGCGTCTGTGAAGCAGCTCTGAGGTAGACAAAGAACAGTGTACCAGGGCCGGTTAATGGCCTTTCCAGAGCTGATTATAGTATGCTGGGGGGGTGATGGGTAAAGGCTCTGGGCACTTTCTACACATCTAGCTGCGTTCTGCATGAAGACTTTGCACCTGCTGGCTGGAGCTACCAACCCTCACCTTTTCACCACCCCTGTTTGATTTGTGGATTGGCGAAGTGAACGACTGGACTCTGCAATGCGGTGACTCGTCGAAATGGGCTAACTCTTTAGCAGGCAGGGTAAGGGGGGTGCCATGGCCCCCACACTTGCAGAAGAACTGTGGCCTGTTGTGGCTTCTCCCTAGGGGAAGTGGTCCAGGCCAAAGAGACTCCTCTTGAGGTTCCAGATCCTTGAACCAGTACCTCCAGGCCCTTGTAGCTTTGAGCTAATGTCTAAAGCTTGTACTTGAGGTGCACTCTCAAGGTTCTGATGGTCCTGATGTACACAGTACTCTTATATTGCCACTGGCAGAGGATTCTATGAGACTCTGAAGTTCCGATCAAGTTCGTCATCTCTCTAGACCTACCCTTTCATGAAGTTGGATAAAATAAAATAACCAAAAATTGTCATACACAACGTTTGAAACGTTGCTAGATGCTAGAGGTGTGACTTCAGGAGAGTCTAGGAAATCACATCCACGCACTAATGAATGGGCTTGATGGTTGGTTAGTCAGTTTGAGGTGAAATCTGGTCCTAACAGCCACAAGGTGAGTGGGACTGGTAATCACAGACTGGTTTAACCCATTTACTGTTGGATAACGTATGGGTTGACCCAGTTCATGGTCAAGACCTCACATTAACTAACTGTCACCTCACTTTGAAGTTTGGATGTCTTTATTGTCGTGGACAGTGCTCATAGAACCACATCGGTCCACAGAAACATGGTCAGTTTGTGCAAACTGCGGGTTTGTTCTGTATGAAAACAACATTGATGCGGATGCAGACAGGAATAACAAACATGAATATCAGGTGCAGCCAGTCACCGCTTGGCCAAAAAGCAGTTAAACCAGCCAATGATGGACAGTGCACAATACCACCCACTAGTAAGAACTCATCAGATATAGAACCTGATCATGTCACTTTCCAAAAAGTGAGTGAGGATCTTGCTTTCTGTGGGGTCGTCTGACTGAGCGATATGTGTCTACAGTGTCTGTGAAATGTCTTAAGGCCTGTCAGACAAGCAGTCTTTGCCAGTTTGTGGTTAGTTTCTTCATGTTCAGTACTTCACGGTTTGATGTTAATGTTTTTTTTCCTTGCACAGGGATAGAGAGATGCTAAATGTAGAACTTGTAAATGGTTTAGTACTGAAACGTTGGAAAATGATACCTTGTTAAATAAATGTTAGGCAATCATCTGGCTGCTGTGGTTCTCCTGTAAGACTCTGCCCAGGTTCTGTTTGGAACACTGTTTATCGTGGGGACTGCATGAGCTGTAGGGTCTCTGCCCAGTGTGAGTGTCTGATTAAACGCAGTGCCGCGTAGACTGGGGGGATGTTGCGTGTATGATGGCATTGGTGAAACCTGCTGTGGTGCTCTGAGTTTTAAGCTTCACGGAAGAATGACAACACATCCCCTCTTAGGGTTATTGTGGAGCTCTCGCCTTTGGGTGACTGCTGGACTCCGGCCCCGATCATCTCTGTGCGTGAGAGAAACGCCATGCTGTTTGCCCTTTCGCAGAGAGTCAATACACACCAGCACACGTGAACAAGAGTACTCTGCTCACCCAGGGAGGCGTGTCTTTCACAGTTTTATTTCTGCCACAGGGTTATTAACTGGGTTTATTCATCTCCTGCTGCTGGAAATGTTTGTGTGTGAGTGTGTATGTGTTTGTGTGTGTGTGTGTGTATATGTGTTTGTGTTTGAGTGTGTGTGTGTGCACATGCATGTGCTTATGCCACACCCTTAGCAGCGATGACAGGGTCTGCAGTGCTCAGGTAAACCTTCACCTGGCCCATTTCAGGGCACCACCCGCCCCTCTTCAAAGCCAGTGCGCACTGTAGCCCAGCGAGTCGGTCAGGAAAGGCTTTGAACTTCGGCGATCTCGAGGTTTTTATTGCACATCAAAAGGCAGCGGCTGCCCTTGTGTCAACAGAAATCTGCCGCTGATACTGGATCAAGCGTTTCCTGGTCGCCATAAATAGCTTTTTCTAACCTGGGCGTCAGTCGTGAGAGAGCAGTAGGAATGTAGCGACTCCACGACTGCATTCACATGACCAGTCTCTCCCGCCGTTGCCGTGAGATGATAGCCTTTTTGTTCCACTCGAATCATGTGAACAATTTGCAACATATCGCTATCTGTTCAGTCTGTATTAGTACTCAGCCTTTGGCATTTTTAATTATGGTATATTTGCACCAGGAATTTTACACCTCTTGCATAGAATGACTGATAATCAATCTTGGTATTTGTGTTGCACATGGTACGTTCAGTGGACATAGCAGACATGCAGAAAAACCTGGTGTGTTGAGAGGCTGTGGGGCAGAAGTGGAGCACTACAGCAGCAGTAAAGGGCAGGCAGTGTTGTGCAGAATACGAGAGTGCCCTGTGGGGCCTTAAGATGAAGGAATGTCACCGATTTAAACTTATTTTTCTTTATCATTAATTTTCTAACACATGCATCATGATTTATGTGCAAATAACTGGTGCTAATGTTAGTATTAAAGCATAAACGTCTAATCGCTTCACATCGTGCCCACACACCTGTTGACATGCCACCATCTAGTGGTGTGTTGCGATGTGGTGTATCGTCAATATGTCTGTGTATGGTTAGGCCTATATGAAATGCAGGAGTAGACTGTGGATAGGTGTGACATTAACACTTGTGAGATAAAATAGTATAACTTTATTCTCACTCGCTGAAATATGCAGTCCCAAGTGTGTTAATATTGACCCAAACTGCGGTCTGAATCACATCGGTCCACTAATAGACAGTCTACGTGAACTCATCCTTCTCAGCCAAGAAAAGTCACTAGTCTTCCTGATGTCCATGCAAAATGCTTGTCATTCAGTTCTGTTTGCCAACTGGCAGACAAACGATGAGTATGAATTCCCAGACTTACATTTATTAGTGTCCCAAATGTGTTTATATTCCCAGAGGGGAAAAAAGGTGTTTTCGGTCAGGTCAGGTCAGGTCAGGTCAGGTCGGGGAGCATGAGCTGATGCAGTAGGGTGCCGCACCCACCGCACGATGAAACACCTCGGGATCCCGGCCGGCAACCCCCCAGGCAGACACATGGTCCAGTTCCACCCTCTGGAAACAGCCATCTATCTGACGCAGCCTGGTGTTATGTGGGCGTCCCCTTGGCCTGGTTCAGCCGCTGGGTTCCTCAGCAACGAGGATCCTGCGAGCTGGATCACCCTCAGGGAAACACACCACGTAGCCGTAGTGTCGTAACTGATGCTCCCTCACAATGCAGGTATTTGTGCCTCTTTTGGGACTCCCCTAGCAACCGCTCGTTCGACACAAAGTCAAGCCAGCAGTACCCAAGGATTCTCCATATACATACATACAGTTAGTCAGAGCCAGCCCTGACGAATTTGGTGCCCTGAGTGAGATTTTAGTCGGTGCTCATTACATCACGACCAGTTCTGTCACCAAACATTGTATTCATAGATAAACATATCTATAAGACATAAAACAAATTATATTAATTAACAATATAAATTAAGGTATTTTACAAAATGTGATAACAAAAAAACCAGCTGACATCAAAAGATTTATTTGGTCTAATCGGGAAGATGGGTTAGCCGGAGTATATTGGTAATTAAGTACTGGCAGGAGAATCTGATGCTCTGTCACTGGAAGGTAACATGGAGAGGGTGTGTACAGGTGGCTCAAGATTCACATGGGTGGGATTTAAATATTTTAAAAGTGTATCTGAATTAGGTGGATTATATATGTGACCGTTGGGTGGTAGCCTGCATTATAATAATAAAAAACTAATGGTGAAACCCAGCCAATAATAACACCTAAGCTACATTATAACCTATAACATCCTAAACGCAAACAGCAAGATTAGTCTAATTACAAGAATTCGTGGATAAAGCTATTCAATGAGCACTTCTCTCATGGTGCATGCTGTTTGCTTTACACTGAAGACTAATCTAAATATATAAAATTATTTTCGCGTTTGAAACGGAAATTACGTATGACCACAGAACATATTATAATACACTACGTGCGTATGACCGGAAACAACGTAACTAGCGCTTACATTTTATATGAAAACGGTGTACGTGCCGGAAATTTTATAATTTTAGAATAGTACGTGTAAAAACATTTCCTAATTAAAAGAAATTCCCCGTCATTTCGGGCGCCCCTGTGGATGGACAGTGCCCCTAGCATTCACCTATGCCGCCTGTGCGACGGACCGACTCTGCAGCTGGTCGATGTCATTTTTTCTTTATGAAATCAAGTGAAAGACTTTGTGTAGTTATACTAAAGTACCGCATGGTGGCAGCATTTGCATTAATTTTTGGTAATTTCCAAAACCACAAACCCCAACTCCGGTCCGTTACAGAAATGACAACCAGTTTCGTCATTTATAAATACTGTGAGAAACGCTCGTGATCGTTACAATTAGTCAAAGTTAAAATTAATTACAGTGCCACTGCTGCTGGTGCTCTAGCTGTCTTCTGAGTGTTAACTACCAGCAGATCCTACAGCTAAACAAAGCTTATTAAAATAAACACAAAACAGGACAATTTCACTCTCATTTCAGTGATTTCACCTGAAATTGAAAAATGCAACCAGAAATTTCCATCCATCTTCCATAAACACTTATCCCTGACCCTAATCCTACAGGACTAAGTACTTAGGCACTGTGCCGCCCAAAGAGACATTCAAAGATAATGAAACCCAGGAGCACATCTATTCTGCCTGTAAGATTGACGTGTATTTGTTTTTTCGTCCATCTTTTTTTAATCAGGGATTCAGCACAACACAGCAATTTCAGCTTCTCTCTGATGGGCAAGAAGTAAAGACAAATCTTAGAAGTGGAGTTTCATTATCTTTTTAATAAGCTTTAAAATTCCTGCAGTTCTGTCAGTTGGCCTATAGATGGCGGCAATGACTCAGTGACGTGCTGTGAAATTAGACTAAATGAAATCAGAATACATGAATTTAATCAGTCTACGATGTTTCTGGAGATTACACCAGCATTAAAGGGTACAGTGTCAGATGAAATGTAGTTTGAATAATTTTCCCAAGTGATGATAAGAGAATCCATAAAATTACTGCTCTGAAGTCAGCCAGGTAGGCCTTCTGCTGGACAAACAGGGGGTAAAATCAGCAAGGGGGCATTTCTGCTTCTGTCTGGCAGTTTAGATGTGATATGTTCAGATCTTGTGGTACTGCAGGATTAATTGGATCTTAATAAAATATTTCTGAACTCTTCAAGATGATTTTCTTCCAGTTTTTTATCAAATGAGATGCAAATAAACTGTACAGTTACTTATATCTAGACCTGCATAGTGATGGAAATGTGGATTAACACAAATGTGGTTGAGAGGTCATGCAGAACTTCAGCTCCCGAGTCAAGAAGAAACTGAGATACATCTACAGGAACATCCAGAGTACAGGTTATACATTGGCTGGGAGCCCTGGAAGATCCTGTATGGTGAAATATGAAAAGGCGGTTGGCTCGGGGAAGCCTGGTGTTCAGCTGGGAGTCTGTGGGTTTCAGTTTAGGTTGAACTGCACATTGGGGGACCCTGACATCAGAACATAAGCAGAAAGTTCCCACATGTTCCCCCTGGAAGGCAGCAGTTAGCAGTTAGCATCTGACATGTCTAGTTTAAAAGACCCTTCTTACTGCGGATCGTACCCTGCGCTCTTGTTTCTCATCTCATATCTGTCTTGACATGATCCTGGGACATGTCAGGACATTTGATATTTTCATTCTTAGAAGCCACACAGACTATATCGCAGGAACACAAGCCTCTTCTCAATCGATGACCCATATTTAAATGCTCATGTATTTGTTTAGCAGAAGATCCATCATCCATACTGCTGCATCAGAAACGTCCGGCACAGACCCATATTTCCGAATCTTCTATAACAGTGTTTCCCAATTCGGACCTCCTTGCCAGACAGTCCACATTTTTACTCTCTCCCTGGGAGCTGGGAGGGAGCAAATATGTGGACTGCTGTGGGTCCCCAAGGACTGGGTCAGGAAACACTGTTCTGTAAACCTGATAATGGGCTGACATGAATCCCCTATGGTGGTGATTGTCATAGGCTGGTCCACTGGCAGACATTTAAACCCCCCTGGAAATCAGGTCAGGCTTCCATGGAGTCATACATCACCTTGCTGCTGGGTACATTTAATCCCTGGCAGATTTTCGAGCTAAATCTCTCTCAAACGAAGTGTTATCGCTAAAATCAGATAGGCTACAAAACAGATTAGGGAATCTATTCTGCTGCCTGTAATGAATTTGGGGCTGTCTTCAGTGAGCATGCAAAGAAAACTGTTAACCCCTGTGTTATTTTTGGAGTTGAAGTTACCCCAGTCCATTTTCAAAATGAGGTTAAATTCTATAGAATTTAGAATGGAAGAAGTAAAATACACAAGGATTAAGTGACACTAATTAGGTCTGCAGGCAAACAGATGCTAATGGAATTATTGCTACTTTTGCCGTTTTAATACATTAGAATCTAAAATGCAAGGGTATATTGAACATTTAGCTTGATGTAGTTTAAAAAGAGACCCCTCGCTGTTTGCTTGTAACACTCATAAGCCCTCTGTTGTGGCACTGTGAAGAAATCTGTCCCTAGTTAGCGTGACATCAAGCTGATACTGAGAGGCACATAGAGTGAGCTGGGGGGCTCAAACTGACCTGAACCATAGGTTTCTGCACAGGATGTAAGGAATAGACTTCAGTCAGGAGAAGTACTCACGAAGCTGGTTTTATTTCAGCAGTGAGGCAAAACTGCAGAGTGGGGGCAGGCAGGATCATAGTCAGAGAGGAGAGCAGGGTCTGAGCTGGAGAGGGGAGAACACAGCGATCACAGATGAAGTCAAGATCCAGAGTCATTGTTGGGAGTGCGGGGTCCAAAGGTCTGGTAGCCAAGGAGGTCAGTCCCTTGACTCAGACAGGGCACATGAGGAGGTCATGAGAGGGACGAGAGGGAGGACTGGAAGGGGCATGGACAGGAGGAGGAGGAGGAGGAGGAGTGGGAAGGTCAGGCAGGGCAAAGCACAGCTGAACAAAAGACTAGATTAGCATGCTTAGCATGTCTCATAGAGTATTCAACAATACCTCACACTGAGCTGGAGTTTGGACCAGGCTTAAGTCTATTGTGGTTGATTAGTGTTGATTGGAAATAGCTGTGTCGGTCCGAGGGCAGGAGAGCGTGACACAGGGCTTGAAATGCAGAGAGCAACCCTTCAAAAGGCTAAAAAAAGAGGACACCTGTGTCCAAAATGGAGGACTAAGGCTGAAAAAGGAGGACACTCATGAAAAGCTGCTGAGCTGGGGGGGGGGATGTTATATCATACACATACTGTGGAAGCCATGAACAGTATATCTGTGGAGATAATTACATACTTGCAAGCATGGCCATTCTTGGCTTTTGTAGTATGTGTATGCGGGCGTTTAATGTTTTTTTGGTGACTGGGGGTGGGAGAGAGCGAGAGAGAAACAGGTAGGTGGGTGTCATGGTCGGCATCTGCTGACCCTGCCTTCTGTGTCTTTTCCCCTTTTGGCCAGCAGGTTTTGCTGGCCATTCTGCCCTTTTCCCCCTTTGTTCCCGGTTTCCTGATTTAACCCTTGTTTCGCTTGTTCACCTGGCCACTGTGTAGCTCAGTGGGCTGAACTGGTGATATAGAGGCTGTAGCCCTCAAAGCCCGGGTTTGGGTCCAGCCTCCTCTGTTTTGTTTATTGTATTTGAGTTTCTGTTTAGTCTCTGTGTCTTTGGTTAAATTCTGTTGTAGGATTATTTCCATGCTTGTTTCTGTGTACCTGTGTTTTGTGTTGATTGGTTAATTGTCTTACCTCACTCCTGCTCCTGTTTTAGTCTGTGTATTTAAGTGTTTGCCCTTGTTCAGTTCCCTGGTGAGTCATTGATTGTGATGAGTTAGTTGAGTTGTTAGTCATTGTGTTAGCTTTCATGTGTTAAGTGGTCCCTTTGAATTGCTCTGCCATTCCCTGGTGTTACCGAGCCCGTGTGTCTGTTTCTGTTGGATCCCCTGTGATCCTTTTAGCTTTTGTAGTTTCCCAGGGTGTCCCCTTGTGCCCCAATAAATCCCAGTGTTACCCCCATAGTCATAAGTGGATCGCCTCCCTCCTTTCCTGCTGGCGCCATGCCTAGGCGCTGTGATGGGGGAGGGCTGTTCAGCAGAACAGGTGGACAAGGGGGTTATAAGGAGGACACCCAACAGCAGCTGGAAGGCTGGAGAACCTAGTGACTGCCTTGTTGTATTGCAATGTATATGGGTTTTTTTTTTTTTCCCCCCCCCCTCTGCTCCTATTGAATAAATGCCACTTTAAAGATTTATGGGATGCCTAAGCTCAGCCAGGTAATGGGATGCACACAGAGGTCTGTTTTATTTGTAATTTAGATGAACATTTTGGATTTGGGCCGTCTGCAACATCTACTACATCTAGAGCTACATCTAATGATTGACTCTGACAGGGCTCCTAGTCCATGAGGACACCAGCCTTTTGAGTCAAATTGTTGTACCTTTTGATGGTCACATGGGTGTACGGCCCCATCTGTGAGGCTCTGGCTGATTAGTGGTTCTTGTGGCACTTTAAATCCTGTCTTCATACCCAGAACGAGTTTCTGCTCAGTGGAGGGTGGTTGAACTCAGTCATTTAGTGAAGTCTGCATTCCCCTGGATGGTTCACACCATCTGTTTTCAGCATTGCCCAGGTATTAAGTCATGTAAGAACCTGACGTTTTGCAAGTTGAGGAGGGGAATGGTTCCCCTGCATCAGGCACCACATGGAGGAAATGTGCTTTTGGGTCAAACCTGGAAGGTCTGACAGACTAAGCAATTACATTGCTCTGTTACCTCAGTCTCTGACTTTCCACAGGGGAATCTGAAGATCAGTGATGCTGCATAGACCAATTTCTTGTAAAAAGATGATCATAGATTTAAATGGATGAAAAACGGTAACCATTTCCATTATTCATTGGGATAATATCATGCTAGCAGTATGGCTAAGGTGAATTAGCACATATGATAATGAATGAAGTCAATGGCAGACCTGCTCTAGGCACTCTGCAACACCACAGCTTGACATTTTATTAATATCCCTTAATTGTTGTTTGGAATGCACTTAAGCTTTTCAAGATTTTCCCTACCCATAAACCTATAACAGATTGCTGATCTTTCCCGATGCTTCAAGACGCCCGTGAAACAATCTTAGCTGTTCTGTTAATGAACCCCTCCCCATTCTCCTGTTAACCATACCTCTTTGCAGGTGCCATTAGGTTGGCTGGGTATCTAACCCAAACCCTGACCCACTTTCTCAGGCTCAGGGATAATAACCTGGCCCGCGAAGTGACTAATCTAATTCCTTTTGAAGCCCAGCATTTGACTAACCGTGTGACGATAGAGGTTTTCCTCTGAAAGCCTCATAAAAGGTTTTCAGGCTTGTCACCTGTTCTAGACAAGCAGTGCTAACAGGCTCATCAATCACGCAGCTGCCTGCCTTTTAGCTTTGCTCTCTTCTAAACGCAAATGTCTGAAGACTGAACCCAAGCCCTAATTCAGGAACCCTGGATGCCTTTCACAGCTGCAGGTCCTTGCCCAATGATGTCTGCCCTGCACCCATCATTAATTTCCCAACGGTGAGTGTGGGTAGTCCTCCAGGCTGCAGACAGGGCGTGCTGTTTACCTTTGCCTGTGATTTCCATGTACCCAAAATCCACCCTCCCGCCAGCCTCAGAGAGAGGCTGCTGCTAATGGTTTCATTCTGTGACTCACCCCCAGAAGCTCCTACTTACTGTCACCCGCACTGATGGGTGAGGTGGCTGCGGCCCATTCTGCTCAACGTCTCGCATGGTCACCGCTCCCCTCTATCCTGGGATCAGTGTGGCTTCCCTAATTAATTTGCAGAGCTGTCTAGGCAGACACCAGCAGGTTGGGGGGACAGGTTTTCAGCTCAGGAACAATGATTGCAGCTACTGGGTCCTTTCGTTCTTCATGAAAGAGCAGAACACTCACGAAACTGTTCAGCAGAACATGTGCTTTGGGCCAACACCCCTGCCTCCCATGGGCAAGAAAGTTAGGTGAAAAATTGATGTGTAGCTTGCAGGGCCCGTCCTAGCTGACGTGATGCCCTAGGTGAGCATCACCACTGGCATTTCTGTCCGAGGCAAAATGATGGGTATTAAACTTAAATATCAGATGTTAAGTCCATCCCACTCCAAACTGGCTTTTTCATATGACAAAGTCACTGTCATGTATCGAAAGCCGATTCATTACTTAACGTTTTCACCAAAACCTTTGGAAAGGTAGTTTTATCCAATCTTTGCCACTTATGTTTTATATAAGCAAACATCTGTTTAGCAAACATACCTGGGGAGCTGTGTGTTGCCGGCCAGCCGTGTGGTGTTGCTAAGGGAACGGGGAAGATTCCTTCAGCTCATCTGAATGACTTTTGTTATGATAGCACCCACTGCTTATATACAAATGATTCAGTACATGGTGTCAGGGGGTCTATTCAACTGGCCCCGCCTGATGAAACAGCCAAAATCAGTGTGGGGAATCGGAGACATTCAGAAGGTTGTGATGTCGCTGGTGCTTGGGCAGAAGCAGCTTGTGAGATCTTCACATGGCTGGGCTGTTGGCGCAGAGTGAATAAATGACTGAAGTCCTTGAGAAGACGTCCAGCTGGGCAAATGGATGATGAGTCTCACTTCTGTGTCGCATCCTCTGTCTGATCCACAGAGCTGCAGATGATCGTCATGTGGGTGGCAGGCAGGAGATTCACGTGAGTCACGGGATGGTGGGAGGTGTGAGGTGGGAGCCGTTGAAATAGACTTAGAGAGCACTCCGGTGTTTGTAGGTCAGCTCACACCTGAGCCATGACTGTGGTTACCATAACGATTTCATGAGGAGCTCAGAAATGTTATGAAATAACTGCAGTTCATGATGTGAATCGCTCTGTGTCCTTCTGCAAAGCATTTCCAAAATAACAAATCAGACACGCAGGAGTGAACAGTAGAAATGAACAAAGACACTGAACGGGCTGCTGTGTTTGAACTTGCTGAGCCAGGATCGTGCCTGTGATGCATTAACACTACTTTTTCCCACCAGGGGGAGACACATTACTTCCTCCTGGGTCTTTACCGAGATGGGGGTGGGCAATAACATATAATGAGAACGCTTTATCAGAATGAAGCTCAAACGTACTGAGTAATAGGGCAGGCAAAACGGAGCTGAGAGACACTGGGAAATGGTTCAGTACTCAACTTGTTCTTTTGTGTTTATTAATCATGAGCCTGCCCCATCCTGGGTTGTTCTGGGATAGGCCCCGGTCCCCCGTGACCCTAAAATGGACAAGTGGCTTGAGAAAATAGATGGATGGAAACATGAACCTCTCTGCACTTTAAAGTCCCTTTAACAATCCTGAAATAGGCCCTCCTGTGTGAAGCTGTTTGAATAGCTCTGTGTTCTGACTATTAGCAGTGTAAACAATTTATTTCTGCAGGATATGCGCACATTAATACTCCATATGAAACAGAGCTGATAATCCTGCTGGTGATAACCCAGGCTGCGATTCATGTCTCCTCAATGCCACCTTACAAAAGCCCTGGCTGTGAAATCCCGTCTCGCGAAGAGGTCACATCCTTGTATACAGCTACACAGAGTGCATCCCTGTGATTGTAGAATAAAACAAAGCGTGTCATCACAATGGTTTATAAAGGACGGACTTACCTGGCAATGCTCTTCTTCACTTCCTGGATTAGCTGGGTAGTAAATTCAGTCGGACGTGAACCCTCAATTGCCTCCCGCATGCCCATCAGTCGAATATTCTTTCTTCTATTGTATCTGCTCTCAAGGTCTTTGCATTTGTTTTCAAGAATCTTTACTTGTGATTGTAATGGCTTAAGTTCCCCAATTTGGCTGGTGCGGTCAGTAGCACATCACTCCAGTTCCGATATCATTTCACCTTACAAAGTTTCAGTTGAGTTTTTCATTTCTTCCTTCAGTGATGAGATTTTAGAGCAAAGATCACGAGGTAGAGAATCTATCTTACTGAAGATGTCATTTCTAAGCTAATCCATCATTGGCTGCAGTAGTTTAGCCCTAAATGTCCTGTTAGCACTGTCCCATTCTTCTGCGACATTATAGCCGAGCGCTTGACTGTGGCATGTTCCAGTTGAATCAGTCTTTGGTCTTGATGACATCTTCAGTGCTTTAGCTTCACAGAAGCTCACCCGAACCATATACAATAAGTTCCTTTGCATTACTGCAAAAAATAATCAATTGATTAATTACTGCAAAAAATAATCAATTCATTAATTAATTAATATGAAATAATAAATGAATTCACAATATCACGAGCTGGAAGGAGACGCAGCTTACATCCTTGGTGTTCACCAGCGACCCCCTTCTTCCTGTGGTGGAGCAAACATGGAGACAATAATTCATGGCAGCACCTTCAACGTCCATTCGTCCATCCATTCATCCATTTTCTAGAACTGCTTATCCTGTTCATGGTCGCCATTGGTCCGGAGCCTACCCTATATGGGCGCAAGGCAGGGAACACCTTCAATGTCTCTGACTGAAACAGTTAACCACAGTCAGCTTCAGCCAGACTTGCATACCTCCTCCACGCCACCTTCAGCAAAGGTGGTCTTGGGTTCGACTCATGGAAACGAACAGGGAGATCAGTAAACCCTACGATTGACCTGTGGATGAGAAGCTCTCACTCAGAGCTGAGCACTATGACCTTCCCCCAGTCAGGTTCTGAGCTTCCACCCCAGTAAACTCCCGCAGGTGGGCTGGTGGGACTTGGGCACCCCGAATGCTCATCAGTCTGGGTTCCCAATTAGCGCCGATATTCCACGAGGAGGCTGGCTATCGTGTTGGAGTTCTAATGGCATCACTGATGTGGGGAGATGTCCAGCAGGCCGAACAATTATGACCCTAAAGGTGCTGGTTTGATGTATCTGTCCCACAGGCCAGGTCGGAAGGAGACCACCTCCCTTTGAAGTCCCCCACACCCCCTGTTCAGGGTGGGGGATCTGAGGACCTCTTATCTCTCATGGATGCTGCATGAAATCCAGACACATGTAGCTACAAGCTGGATGTTTCTAAGGAAACGTAATTATTGGTAAGCAGCAAGGGTCTGTATCTAAAATCTCTGTCTTTCAGAGACACATGTACTGCATAAATAGCGTGATTTATGTTACTAAAGGTTTCCTATGGCTGAAATTTAGCTTAAGTGACCGACACCGACAGCATAAAAGCTCTGGACTGATGGTACATTCCTCAGAAATCCAGTGTGGGAATCCCACTTCCAAGGGGGGGTCAGGGTCCATTGCTGAATAAGTATCTTTCTTCCTACTGGCTACATGGAAATCCACCAAGGAGTAGTAAACAAAGAGCAATGTGGTCCAAACCATGATGAAATGACCCTGTAATGGCAACTGAATGCCCTTTGCTGTTTGCTGTGTCACGCAAATGCACTTAACCCCAAATGCCACATCTCAGAGAAACCTTTTCCTGAAGGCCAGTATGCAGCTGGACATATCCATGCCATCATTCCACAGTCCAAGACTGACGTGTAATAAAATGTGGTTAAAATGGCACAGAGAAAAAGATGTCAGGAAACGCTACTGAACCAATTAACACGTTTACCACCAAGCATGTTTCGTAACTTCAGGAGCCACCGGTTAATGGCTGATATATTTAATAAATCATAACCCAGTTTGATAATTGGAAGCTCCAGCTATCCAGTAACAAGACCCTTTAAGCAACAGGAAACTGGGGGCTGGGTGGATGTAGTTGTCCCAGACCAGGGCAGATACAGCAGGGATAGAGACCTGCCTCTCTCCTTTTTTCTCCATTTGTTAATGTAATATCTCTGTTTTTTTGCAGTTTGATTTTGATTTGCATATATGAATGTGCGTTTAAACACATTGTGTCACTTGCAGAGGACCCTGGAGCCAGTAATGAGCTTGTAATGGGTGAGTTTGTGAATGAAAGGCCATTGTGGGTCCAGCTGGTGGGGGTGGGGTGGTTGAGCACTGAGGTTGAGCGATGACAACACAAAAAGCTGGGTTTAGGAAATAAACGCCGGGGAAGTGAGCTTACGTGTCAGACACGCTCACTCAGACACTACACGGCTGCGGGAAATCGTGCTCGGGCTGTCATCTCTGCTCGTCTTGGTTTTTAGTATTTATTAGCATGTGCCTGTAAACAGGCAGGGAGCCCGTGATGCGGTCTTGGTTATGGCAGGTAAGGTGGACTAGAGCTGGTCAGCTAGCAGCCAGGCCTGTCAAGTAATTGAATTGATTTGGTGTAATGTGATAACACGATGCAGGTTAATCCTGACAGATTATCTTTCAACCATTTCTAAAGCAATGAGGGAACAGCGAGGTCCAGGAAGCCTCTAGAGCAGACCAGGCTCATCCTTTGCACAGCAGAAACTCACCCACAGCCATGGCATTAGCCTCTTTAGTGGCTCAGAAGGGTAAGCCTCCGTGCCTCTGATTGGAAGATTGTCTCAGTAGAACAGTCACATGTCCGTGGGCCCTTGAGCAAGGCCCTTAACCCCCAGCTCCAGGGGCACCATATGTTGACCCTGCTCTGTGCCAGTGTCATGGTCGGCATCTGCCACCCCACCTTTTATGTCCTTTCCCCTAGTTCCCGGTGTCCTGAGTACCCCTTGTGTTTCCCTTGTTCACCTGGCCACTGTGTAGCTCAGTGGGCTGAACTGGTGATACAGAGGCTGTAGCCCTCAAAGCCCGGGTTTGGGTTCAGCCTCATCTGTTTTGTTTTATTGGGTTTTGTTTATTGTATTTGAGTCTCTGTCTATTTCCTGTGTCTTTGGTTAAATTCGGTTTGTATGATTTATTCCCCTGCTTTCTGTATACCTGTGTTTCCAGTGTTTAATTGCTGTCACGTTCCTAGTTTCCACTGTTGGTGTTTGTTCATTGTTCAGTTAATTGATTTCACCTGGTGGTGATTTCCTTGTTCTGTGATTGTCTACCTCACACCTGCTCCTGGTTCTTCATTGTGTATTTAAGTGTTTGCCCTGTTTCAGTTCCCTGGTGAGTCAGTGTGTCTGGTTCTGATGTTGATTGTGCTGCAGTGTAATGGTTGCATAGTGTTTCCTGGTTTATTACTTAGTGTTGATTTGTAGTTTCCCAGTGTCCCCTTGTGCCCCAATAAATATTAGTGTTACCCCATAGTAGCAAGTGGATTGTTCCCATTGGCACTATGCTGTGCTCCCATTGTAACCGCCAGATACAGTAGGTAAAGAGGAAAATTCCAATGTACTTGTGCATATGGCAAATAAAGGATGCAACAATTAACTATGCAATTAACTTTCTAAAAATGAGATTTTTGCTGCAGGTCAAAAGTATGATTCTGGCAGGGTTAAAGGGCTGTAATTAAAAGGTGTTTGCCTATTGATGTGACTGCTATTGGCCCTCTTCACAAATGGCATATTAATGATCAGGCAAATCTGAAAGGGGATCATTTATGTAATTATGCCTCTTAAATTGGACACAGTTGGATTGGGAGATGCTGACCGGGGTGGGGGTCTGCGCCTCGGTGCTGTAACCCCCCACCTCCAAGGAGGAGACACCAGTTCACCCAGTCTGTGCAGAGCATTTTACTCCGGCGTGTTGCCCATCTCCATCTCAGCCATACCTGCCAGCACTGCTGTTTTTCCTGGTAAACTCCCATAATTCACCAGGTTCTCAAACTTCATTATGAATAATCATTCATGGATCCATAAGTTTTGTATGTGTGTCTGACGTTACATGAGTTGCCAGATCGTGTATGAATCTAGACACACAATCTACATACAATTTCAACCCATCTCTCACCACAACCTGGCATCCCAAAACCTGATTTCAAGGGGTGTGTACAGCTGCTCTCTGTGCAGGCTGGCATACCAGCTGAGTGCTGAATGAATAAGCTAACTTATCAAGATTTTGGGCACTGAAAAAAATCAAAATCTGGTTATTTATTTATTTTTTTTTGCTTACTCATACTTGTTTGTTTACATGGGTACTTACTTATCCACCCGCCCCACTGGGAAAAAACTTTTGTATTGTGAAATGTGTTGGCAAATTTGATATTTGTAGAAAAAAAGCCCCCCAGGGGCTGTACACTGAGAACTTCCTGTGTGTTCCTGTGATGTATACTTAACAAATCAGGTTTATGGGGTAAGAATTTGATTATTGTCCAATCTTGGTTCTGTGAACCAATTCTGTGAACCAAAACAGAGATTCAGGAAAACCGTAATAGTCAGAGCAGAAGAGACAGTGTGCCTCGTACTGCAGAGAATCGATTCCCTGCTTCTTAAATGTGTTCTTGTAACATCCAGTGGTACCCTAATGTGATTTTTTTAGGGCCAGGTGTCGACCTGGAGTATATAAAGGCAGCGGAAACCCTTCAGATTCAATCGGAGTATTGGCCCTGATGACTGCTGAGAGCAGACATGATCGTCCAGGACCGCAGACACAGTCGCTGATGAATAGGCACTTAACAATCTGTGTCTGTCACGTCCTACCCATTCAACCCTCCTATTTCCTCCCTACCATGGCCCTAACCAGCCACGCCTGTTTCTCGTTTCTTACCGCTCATTCTTTCCCTTGTGTTTCAGTCCAGCTGCCTCTTGTTTGCTCTCTCGTCAGTCTTGTTTAAAAATAATTGCCGGTCCTGTCATTGTCAATGTAACCTCATGTTGCTGGTGCCCTGCCTTCCTGTGGTCCTCCTGTTTTGATCCCTTGAAATCTTGTTTCTAGTTTTTGTTCTTTTGAGTGTAATAAAACCCCTTTCGCTTCTCACATGTTCCCGCTGCCTTCATCCTGCTGTCAAGACAGTGTGATGAAGTGTCTAAGTTTAACCTTATAGTGTTAAGATAAAGATTATTTGCTTTTAGTCCTTTTGATGTTATTGCTGTGTGTTTTGTGTTTCACAGTAGAAACTGATAAGGAATTTAATCAGAATTAAGGTCATTATAACATGACAAATGTCGCCTTACTGTGAACATGATGTAAACAGAATGTGAGTGCCCCAATCTGGCCTTTGGTTTCATCCATGAGGACACTGCGTTTTATTGTGATATGTCCCTCATGTCCCCTTTGTCCTATGTGATTCTTAGAGATGGATCATTACTATTGGATGGGTGTGTCATGTAAGCTGCATGTGTTTGATAAATGGTCAGTTCCAGCTGCCATTTAGAACATGGAGTGTCTCCTCCATGTGAATTGATGCCTGATGTCTGCAAGGCCCTGATACGCCGGGTTTCAGAGCCTGGCAGGTCTGCCACATGGCCAGTGCAGCAGAGTGCCGCGGCCCGATTTGGTGTCATCCTCCTCTGAGTAGTTCTATCCAACCAGACTTTCTTTTTCAGCAGCTGTGAGGGGCAGGGGGCATCAAACAAACCTTGGAAGTAAGAGCTGCAGACTTAATTTTAATTTAATTATGGGTTGTATGAAGACTGGCATGAACTATGCTAGAGATTTTTGCTGTACATTATGTTGGTCATGCATGAGAGTCCTATCCTGCCTTTCTCATGTGTGTTTGAAGACATACAGAGATTTATTCAAAGGCTCCGGGACCAAGAGCAATTGCCTCAAAACGTCTCCAAAGGATTTTCCACCATGATGTGTGTCCAGAATTATTATACTGAGGAATTCCAGATCTTGGCTTCTGGATGAGGAATGGATCGGTTTCATTACTAGCAGCTCATTAAGATCCTCTCCGCCTGCGTAGACTGACCTCCCTGGACACAGAGATGACGGTGTCAGTGAGCGGCTGCCTGTCTAAACACACGTATTTCAGCAGTCACTGGACCTGGGACAGAGTCCGTCCACTGTCCCCACAGGAGCCTCAGGTGAAAACTGGGAGCAGTTAAAAAAATACAATAAAAAATGTTAGTTTGCACAAGTACATTAGAATGCTTTTTTGCGTATTCCATCTTGCTCTCCTTTAAGGTATCCACACACAAACAGTCGATAATGAAACTTGGGGGGGGTACGGGCCTCGCTCAATGGCTTAATGCACATATCACTATTCTGCCAAGGATGGGTTTCAAACCAGCAACCTTCCAATCGCAGGCAACCCACTGAGCCACACATCACCCTCTAAGCTGTGTTTGCTAAAAGTGGTAACAAGTCATGTGAGTCGAGTCCGGTCTATAAGATGGTCCTCATGAGAGAGGTAGATGGTTCCCTGTGCTACCTTTGGGCTAAGGTCCTGTTCTACCATGTTTCCTGATGACCAAAATACGCACTAATTTCAGGATTTCAGCCTTCAGCTCTCCCGAGTAGATGGACTGACAGGGTGTCTCTGTTGCTTCTAGTGAACCTCACTGCCTTGATGGGGTGTTAAACGTTCTGACAGATCAAAGACAGGGTTTGAGAAACCCACCAGGATGGAGCATGTGTCAGCTGCTGGAAGAGAAGCTTCGTTGTACATGTTTGATGGTGAATTTTATGCCGGTTGTGCGTAGCTGATCCCAGTGCTACCAACAGTCTGTGACCCCGATCCGATCCGTTTACTGTCACACACCATTCGGAACCTGAAAATCCTGAATGTGGTATTTGTCTCCTTCTCGATAATTAAAATAGGTCAGATACCTGGTGCTTTTGGAAGTGGGCCATTTAGTAGCCTGTAAACTATAATTGGGGGCTGCACTGTACTCAGGGCTCTCAATAACCTCCTCTTAAAAATTTTCTAGAGCCCAGTGTTTGGAGATGATGTAAATCTGGAGGTCTACTTTCAGCATGGGGCTTAAAACCAATGTTGATGTCACCCTGCGGTGTCACCCTGCATAACGTACTTGGAGAACAATGGGCCCTGAAAAATCATGATAGACTATGAGAAAAACCAGCAAACCACAAAGACCACAAATGAGAAATCAACAAAACACACTAGACCTCGACCAGAACAGATTATGACAAATAGTAAAAAACTTTGACAGACCTCAAGAACAAAAATGGAAAATAGTGATAAATCGGAACAGGAACAAGCCAGTATGGACCGGGACGACTTCCATAGAAGATAAGGCAGTGACGGTCAATGAGGGCACGTGGACCAGCTGTGACAAAAGCAGCCCGGCCAGCCACCCTTCTCTTATCAATAATGGGGCTGAGTATACCAATATAAGATCTGCAGAGGTGGAGAGTTCAAGTCCAGAAAGTAAAAATCCATCCAGTTGAGTATAAAGAGTCACATTCACAGAGAATTAACTGGTTGGTTGAAACAAAATCTTGGTCTAGATTTTTACTTTCTGGATCTGAACCATCCACCACAGCTGATCTCAGCTTTTTGCGATATGTCTGCTGGTTCACAGAGAGATGCATTAATAATTTGTTAACAACATTCAGATTTGCAGATTTAATTAGACAGGAAACTGACAGGAAACTCAAAGCATGAATTTAATACTGTAAAAAATTTAACTCTCCTCAGCCTGCTCCTATTAATGAAATCCCCATCGGCTCCCATCTCCAAATTCAAATTCTGGTTTCCCTGTGCTTCTCTGCTGGGGGTAACATCAGCTATTCTGTATTATTTATAATTAATCTTATGGACTTACAGAACTTCTTCGGGTGAGATGAAGGTGCTTGGACCCTGGGGCCACCTTTTGAGATTCCTCATGAAGCGCCAATCTGAGGCTTGGCTGACCTCCTTGGCACTGACATGTCTGCAAGCGAGGCTGAAGATCAAAGTTTCAAGTACCTTCATTAAAGCCTGAAGTTCTTGCATGATAGTCCGTTTCCAGTTTGCTGTACTTTTCCCAGAAACTACCAAACCCTCTGTAGTCCCCCTAGTAAGGTCTCAGTGAACAACGTCCTGCCCTCTAGATGTTGTCCTTCCATTAAAAACAAAATGGGTCTTCAAACAATCGGTGATATGTGTCACAAACCGACATGAAAGGATGGGAATACCACAGGGGGTGAAAGGATAAACGCTGTGGCTAACAAACCATGTGTGAAACATCCTTCGATTTCCGTCTGAAAAGCAGAAAATAATGGAAAGTTCTGGCCATACTTGAGAGAATAGGCTGATGGAGAGGACAACTTAGGGTGCCCTGACAAGGCCTAGCCTCCTCAAATACAGGTGAATCATACAAAGCCAGAGGAAAGGGCGTGCTTAAGGGGTTTGAAGGATGGCATTTGACAAAAACAGTACAGCTCTCTCTGCACCCAAGCTTTCTCAGAATTGTAAGCCTTTCAAATGTGCAGAAAGTTTTGTCTACCCCTGCCACTTTAAAAGAGAGTTGTGGGGAATATTTCAGCATATGCTGCTGAGATTTTACGTGCAGTGAAGATTGAGACCTGTTCGGCAAATGTGTGCATGAATGAGTAGCAAGCTTTTCCCTGGGGACAGCTGCTCTGATCACTGCCACGCTGTTTACACGGTTACACTGTGTCACACTCCTGGCATTTGAGAGGATGCTTCAGTCACTCAGTGATTGAAGTGTGAGCTGTGAGCGCTGGCCTAACTAGCTGCTCTGGGTTTATCCTCAAAAAAGTGCTGAGGGATCCAAGTGAAACATCCCTGGTGACAGAGATGGAGAAGCTGTCACGTCGGAAAGCTCATTTTGTTAGCTTGGCTCAGCCTCTAGGGACAGCCCAGCTATGGAGACAGTGGGTCCCCATGATATTTCATGCATTGACACTGCAAATTAGATTAGACTCCATTAAATCTAGTTTAAACTGAAACTCGTGAGCTGTCTGCATGTTTTAACAATGTCATAACCTTGTAGTTGTACGATTTGCCCAGGTGACAGGCATTTTCTTATAATTCAAACAGTCTCACTACTGAAATTTCTTTCAAGACACTTTAGAGTTCAATGAAGAATCAGAAACTTGTCACCTGCCTTATATTACCGTTTAAGAGAAAGGAAAAAGCAGTGAATGCCGGTGACCACCACAGTGAACAGCTTTCCGCAGCAGGAAAACCCATCTGAAGCCTCTCAGTTTGCTTGGCAGGTATACATCAACACAAAGAGTTTTGAACATACATACACACACACAAACACACACACACACACACACACACACACAAACATACAAACACACAAACATACATACACACACAAACATACACACACACATACAAACGCAGACACATACATACATACATACATACGTACATCTTAAACCGAATAATAAATATACATCTTATTATACAGACTGCTTGTGTCTTGCAGGGGTGCCACTAGAGATGCCATGACAGCATATCATATTGGGCCCCCAGCCCAGACCAATCCAGTTATGTTCCAAATATTTTTAGGGCCCTTGGCATTGAGGAACCCTTGGAATTGTGCTAACATTTTCCCCCTTTCCTGAGACCCTGGTTTCTGGTGTGCTACATGTAATAAAGTTAAAAGACTTTTTATGTAGTTTTTGTTGTTTGACCTTAAAATTGTTACAGTGATTAGATTTTTGGCTACCCATTTGGGAAAAATAGTTAAAAAATCATTAAGTCTGAAAAACAAATGACATAGTTTAATATACCTAAAAAGTTAGGTTATATCAATTGCTTTACACAAAAAAACACAAACACTGTATTTCACTGTAACATTTTTTTCATTTGTGGTTTGTGACTCATCTGTCCATGTTGCATCAGTGGTCAGAGGTAGAAAGTTCAGATCCAAAGAGTACAAATCCAGTCCAAGATTTTGTTTTAACTAACCAGCTGAGCACTGAATGTGAATGTAACTCTTTCAACTGGTTGGTTGAAACAAAATCTTGGTCTGGAGTTTTACTCTCTGGACCTGAACTCTCCACCTGTCAATGGTCAGGGTTAAACTCTTACCACATACTGTGTTTCCGTACTCTCAGTCTAATATTACACATTTGAGAGGTAGATTTAAGACACTCATTCACTGATCCAAGTAATACAGAGCATCACTAAGAAGACTTTCTACTCTGGTCACATCCGGCCCTGTGTTGTTGTGGGGATTCCACCAGGTTCTCCAGGTTCCCCACACAGTTCAAACACATGCTAAGGTAAATTGCAGCTGCCAAATTGCCCATAGGTGTGAATGTGTGTGTGTGTGCGCCCTACAATGGGTTGGTGCCCATGTCTTGGGTTATTCCCTGTCTTGCGCCCACCCAAAATAAATTGTTGCTGCTCACAACAGTCTTTTCTTTGTCTCATCAGAGATAAATCATCTTATTTGGAGATTACTGACTTCTCACCCGTTTCTCCTAAACACCCCCTTAGGAGAAATAAGGAGCAAAAGAATAAAAACAACCCAAGACGAATTGTCTTATCTAGTTTGAGAATAACAGCAAAAACACAAAAGAAGCAAGAGTTCTTTTGCTATGCTTAATGAGAAACTGAAGTTTATATGTAGATCTTAGATGTGAGACAGTTCTGAGAAAAGACAAAATACAGAGAGCTGAGACTTGGATTTTATCACTGAGACAAATTTCTGATATTGTGCAAGTTCATTTATAAGTCAGTGAAGTTTTCTTTTAGTTATTACTGTTATCTCTAGAGTTGATTATTTCAGACAAATAATGATCAGTGCAGTGAAAGAAAAAAGAGCATTTTATGATCTTAAATTGGGATCAGGCTGAGACGGGAAGAAGGCTATTTCTCAGGGGCTGATTTTAAGAAAGTATGTGAAATTGGTCAAAATCTCATACTGATGTTAAACTGAACTCTATGTCTAGGAGAAATAGGCTGGACAAAGAAGAGATCTTATTTTGAGTTTTCCTTTCCTCTGGGAACTGCCAGTGGTGTAGGAGAGAGTTTGATATTGGGGGCGACACAAGTTAATAATTTAAATACAAAAGTCTGTTCTTTGGGGGGATCAATGAAGTCAAATTAAATTTTGCGGGGAACGCATCCTCTTGGTTCTTATGCCCCTGCCTGTCAGGGTCAGCGCCCGTCTGATCCTGCCCTTCGTGGCTCTTCCCCATTTGGCCAGCAGGTGTCACTGGCCATCCTGTCTTGTCATTCCTTGTTTGAAAACCCTCAAGTGTTTCCCCTATTTCTCGGACTGCTGTTTAGCTCAGTGGGTTGAGTGTGTAGGGCATGGGCTGTAAACCCTCACGTCATAGATTCAAGGCTGGTTGTAGACATGCCTCTAGTGTATTTATTGTTTTCTGTTTCCCTAGTTTGCATTATCAATCATTGATTTCCTGCATTAGGTTTTCCCTGCTTCTGGGGCCTGTACTACGAGTAGGTTATGTTCTTGGTTAAGTCGAGGTTTCTGCGTAAGCCAGCCCTTTATAAGCACCGTCCCTCCAACTACATTTTCTCCAAAGACAATGCCGGTGTGCCTGGATGATCTGTACAACATTGGCACGCGAATCGTGAGGGGCTCTCTCTGCAGGGCGAGGGTTTTTCGAGACCGCCAGAATCCGCTGGCATACCCGAACAATATTCTCTATGAAAGGTACAGATTCTCATCCGGGGGAATTCGTTACCTTTGTCAGTTGATCGGTTCAGAGGTCTGTAATGCCACTCGCCGTAGCAATGCCGTCACGACCGAGCAGACAGTATGCCTTGCGCTGCGATATTTTGCCAGTGGCCAATTTATGTATTCAATCAGTGATGCTGAACATCTAAGCAAGAATACGGTTTGCCGTGTGGTTCGCAAAGTGGCACTTGCTCTATCTAAACTGTTGGATGCATTTGTGGTTTCCCCTGGTCATTTAAGTGCTCTGCGGAATAAAGAAGGGTTCTATGCAATCACAGGTAAATCACAACATTAAAACAGTCTATTTTCATAGGGAAATTGCTTTTACTGAACACAATTTCTTATAGGATTCCCAAGAATAATAGGAATCATCGATTGCACACACATCCCAATTAGTGCCCCCCTGGGAGGGCATGAGGGCGATTATGTGAATTACAAATCTTTTCACAGCATCAATGTACAGGTATGTTTCTTATAATATGCGATTAGATCTGATATATGGGCTGGTGACCACATGTCTACCTTAGGTTCACCTTCTCTTCACTTACTGGAGCCACATAAGGTAGTGATTAGGAATTTGTTAGCTGCTTCTTTAATATACATTTGTTATGACTGTGATCTACTAATTTGACAGTATTTCACTTTAAGGAAAAATCTGACAGGTTCCTAGTTGTTTTCTCACTGTACATATGCTTCTGTTTTGTCCTGTTGTAAATCATTTGTTTGTTAAACACTGGTTCAATGTCTATTAAGTGTTATATGAACATGACTGTAGAATAGCAGAATAAGCTTTGGAAAGGCTTTCAATCCTTAGATGACGTGATCACCAGGTAACAGTGACAAGTCTGGACGCACGGGGGCCAGGCTCAGTACATGACTCCCGCATTTTTAGGGAGTCGCAAAGATTTGAAGAAGGTAAGGCAATCAGTATCCTAGAGATATTTTTACAAACTTGTGTGTGACAGTTGCTCTCCATTTCTTCAAAGGGCGTTTTGATGGTCTGTTGCTGGGGGACGGGGGATACCCATGCCTGAAGCACCTGGTAGCTCCTTATCCTGACCTTCTAACAAGGCCCCAAGCAAAATTCAATGTTGCCCACAGCTCCAAAAGGGTCATGGTAGAAATGACATTTGGCATTTTAAAGGCATGTTTTACTTGGCTCAAAGGCCTACGGGTACAGCCAGAGAGGGCCTGTCAGGTTGTGTCAGCATGTGTGGTGCTACATAACATTGCCATCACTAGAAGAGAAAAGACCCCTAATCTGATGCCCATGCCTCCAGATATTGCTGACCCTATGACCCTCAACCACCCCACAGGACGTGCAGTGAGAGAAGCGATCACAAACCAATTTTTCCACTCATTAAAATAAAACCCAGACCATGAACGCATTAAAGTGTAATGTTTATTGGTTGGCACTCTCCCTTTCCTACAAAGTTAAAGTGAAAAATTAATCATGGTACACATATAGATGAAATAATGATGAATGTATAGCAATACCCTCTTTTCATGCTCTAGCTTCTCAGTTTCAAGCTTCAGTTCTCATTTCAAGTTGTATTTTCATGCAGTCGAGCCTCAGCATGCACTTGTATAGAGAAATGCACATTGTCCGTTCCAGCCCACACAGGCAAAAAGAAATAAGGGGAAGCAGTTTGCATACAGCTTATGAACCTGAAGAGTCAAAGACAAAGCAAAAGTATTCTTTGTTTGCCACAGGAGGGGAAGGGGGTTGCTGCAACTCCTCCTAAGGGAGAATAATGCAAATGACAACTTAAGGACAAGATGTAAAAGAGGAAAAGAGAGAATCTGTACAGAGGTCTATATGCCATGCTATACTATATTATCCTGGGGTAATTATATGTGTGATATAATGCTTCTACCTGGATGTGCGTGTCAGACGATGCCGACAAAGTGTCCTCACCCACGTCCTCCTGAACAATAAAGGAATACGCATGTAAAGATGCATCAACATTTGGCACACCTAGTCGCCATTTCTACACTTAACTGTACCTAAGGGTCACAGGAGGTGCTGGGCTCTGCAGGTGGCTGGAGTACCTGCATGTTATCCCCCTGCACTGTACACACCACATGAATTTGAAGTTCATGAGAGCACAAATTAAAATATTGTACAATTTTATTGTGAAATTACCCTGCACATAAAGGGTGCACATATCCGAGGCACCAGGGTCTGACTGGACACTTCCCTCAGCCCCCTCCATAATGGACCTTCCACGGTTATTGGCTAATGCCAACTCTTCAGCATGAGTAAAGGCTTCTGGGGTATCTTTTGCTTGCCCCCCCCCTCTTAAAAAGTATAAGATATACCATCAGATATAGCATAGTACATATAAATTATGAACCTTGCATGGTGTATTTGTTTTGAAATTTTTAATTATGAGCCCCTTCATCAATGAAGACACCATCCAGCACGATGTCTCCAAATGGACACAGTCTCCATCAATGCGACTATTTGCTGTGGCCTCCGCCTGTTGCTTTTACAAACACCTTTTTCTTATTAGCTCTACCACTTGAAATTATGTTTTTATATTTTATATAACTTGCTGCCAGGTACGCTTTCCATTACTATTGCATCTGAAATCGGATAATTAAAGTTGTTGTTAATATAAGTTTACTTTATGAGTAACATCACAGTAATGGAACTTTAGGGAGCATTACATTACTTAACAGCAAATAATAGGCTTACTTCTGAATTGTGTTGCATCTGTAAGCCTCTACATTTATTAAGAGCATTTCAATTCTTTTCAGACAACACTTCATAGTCCAATAAATCAGTCGTGAGAAATTGTAGACCAAGTTTTACGACCATAAAAATGTACGTACGCATTTACTCAGTCTGCAATACGTTGCCAACAAGCCTGACTGCCTCTTTTGGCCGCAGTGGTATTGGACTTTCCTTGTAGCATTGATTTAAACTCCTCATAACCCTACATAATTAACACGAAATATGGCAATCGCGCCATTAGTGAAACGGTGACTTACGCTGCTGAACGTACTCCATTTATGTGAACGAGCACAAACTCCGATTAGGTTAACACCGATTCAACAAATCAACTTCTTAACTGGCGTTGTAGTACTGATTAGCACAGATTAAGACAACCTGGTTTTGTCAACCTTGTGTTTGTAAATTAACTTCGGGTTAAATCTGATTTGGTTAAACCCCGTTCGTAGTACAGGCCCCTGGTGTGTCTAATGATGTTTTGTGTACTGTTATGGTCCTAGTTGTCCTAGTATTGTTAACCTTTACTGTCTGCTATGTTTCCCAGTTTCGTTGCTTATTAATTGTTGTGGATTCCACCTGTTGCCTGTTGTCCTGTGCTTTCATTGATTGGTTAATTTGGTTATTGCTCTCATCTGTCCTGCATTGTGTCTTGTTAGCCTTGTATGTATTTAAGTGCCAGACTTCACTGTATGCTTGAGTCTATCATTACTCATGTTATTGAATGTGGTTATTGTAGGTTTGGGGTCCTAGTCCTGTGACCAAAGTGGTTTGTTAGTTTGTTCATTATTTTTTGGATGTATTTTGTGCCTGTCATGGTCCCTCTACTATTGTGGTTTTACCCAGTGTTTCCAGTTCAGTTTTATCAATAAACCCCCTTTGTCTTGGAGCCATCAGAGGATCGTCACACTTTTTCCCATCTGTGCCAATGCAACGCTGCCGTGAGAGGCTCTGGATCCCTGTGACTCTGCACATAACAGGGTAGAATGAATAATGAATAAATGGGAGGTAATGATAGACTTTGTGCATGTTATAGTTAAGCTGCTAACACCATCACTAACATTTTGGTTTATTTTCAATAGATGGAACAAAAGCAGTTTTTCATTAAATATTAGTAAACTTCACCACAAAATTAATCTGATGCAAGAACTGTTACCCGCTGCCTCGATTTGTATCGAGGACTGGGTAGCAGTCCTGTTAATAGGACCCATGTCAACGCAATATGCAATGTTGCAGCATGCAACTATGCCCCTCAGACTGCACAGCTGCTGCATAGGTGAACATTTGCTACGTTACCATACGGTGATCTCTTCAGTAGATATGATGCAGATCTGTGGGTATGTGACACCCCCACAATGACCAGTAGGCTCAAGTTTACCTTTCAGCTGTAAGCTTTTAAATCAGAGGTCAAGATGTTTTACATGGGATGAAGTGTTTTTATGAAGACTGTATTTGTAAGTGACAAAACAGCCACAGCTGTTGGGTGTCAGGGAAGAAGATTCAGACAGGAGCTCCAGATGGTTAGCTGGTCTGTGCCCCACAAAGCTGTCACCACCTCTCCTTCCATTCTCGGCTTTGCAGAAGTCACTCCTCTGAATGGGTTTGACGAAAACAAAGTGGAATGGCTTTCTAGAGAAGCCAGCCGGCAGAAAAATTGCTTAATTTCCATCTGACTGGCACATTCAGAAAGTGTCAAAAATGGACGTGAGATGGAAATCAAAATCTTTTCTAGCCAGAAAGACCGTTCCCAGTTCTCCTCCGTTGGTTGTGTTTTCTCATTTTTGAACAGACAGAGCGATCAGAGCACAAAGGGCATTATTAACTTCATCTTTTGTTCTGGAACTTTCTGCTTTAATCTTTCTAAACTCAAACACCCTCACAGTGCTGTACTGTAGCTCTGCTTTCTTGGGTATAATTCTTGACTCTGTGAATTTGTCCTGGCCACTGGTTGGTGACTGTCACCCTTTGCACCCCCACACTGCCCCTGGCACGACACTGAGCTATTTTTAAACACCTTTCAGATGTCAAACAGACTGTCATCTCTGCTAAGTAGTTATGTGATCAACAGAATAATAGTCTTGTCATGGTCGGCATCTGCTGACCCTGCCTTCTTTGTCTTTTCCCCTTTTGGCCAGAAGGTTTTGCTGGCCGTTCTGCCCTTTTCCTCCTTGTTCCCAGTGTCATGATTTAACCCTCGTGTTTTCCCTTACTTATCTAGCCATCGTGTAGCTCAGGGGCCTGAGCAGGTGGCAGAGCGGCTGTAGTTTCCAAAGTCATGGGTTTGCGTCCAGCCTCGTCTGTGTTGCATTTTGGGTTATTGTATTTGAGTCCTGTTTATTCCTGTGTTTTGGTTTACTCTGTATGTCCTATGCCTCCTCCTATTGTTAGCCTCTTTCTTGTGTACTTGTATTCCTAGTGTTTAATTTCTGCATGTTCTTAGTGTTGATATTCTGTTCATTGTTAGTTTAGTTGTTTCCACCTGTTGGCCGTTCCCTTGTTTTGCGTTAATTGGTTAATTGTCCTGCCTCACACCTGCTTCTTGTTAGTCACTGTGTATTTAAGAGTTTGCCTTTGTTCTGTTCCCTGGTGAGTCATTGAGTTAGGTTGTAGTATAGCAGCACTGTTAGTGGTGGTCCTGGGCTTCCTTGTACTACCCTGTTTTCGTCACCTAGTCTCCCATGCTTTGGTTCCCTGAGTGTCTAGAGTTTATTAGCCTGTGTGTTTCCCAGTGTTTTGTTGATTCCCAGTGTATTCTCCTGTAAATAAATCCCAGTGTTACCCCCATAGTTGTAAGTGGATCACCTCCCTTCCTTCCTGCCAGTGTCATGCCTAGGCTCCATAACAAGTCTATTCTAATGCATAATAACCACTATTACACAAAGTAAAAATTTTGCTTCCTTTTCATATACACAAGTTTTCATTTAAAAATTGATACTGGGGTTACATGGTTCAGTGTGAATTTACTAATAAACTTATTGCAAAATAGTGTAAATTTTGTGCTAATGTATTTGCCAAAAAAAAACAGGTTGTGGTACAGTGTTTATTTTTACGTGTGCTTGAAAATGCATTTTTCACATTATTTCATCTCCTTCAGTTTGAATAACTTATCATTGAAATAAACTAATAAGTCAAAAGCTTGACTTTTAAATATAGCCTATGTAGGCTGGGTCACTAAAGATCTGAGGTATGTAAAAGTGTTTCCTGAAAGTCCCAAGACTTTCAGGACAAAAGCTACACAAGAGTTAATATTAGAAATCCTCAGGAAAGTGAAGGGAGGTTGATTACACAATCAGATCCGAGTACTCCAGAATCTTGTGTTACGCAATGTGTACTAGCATGAAGGAACTCTTTCCCTCCAAATAAAACTGATAAATTGATTAGATGGACACTCCACATCCCGAACTGGCCTTAACCTATACGCAGAACATGTAAATGCAGGTTAAAAATACACACCGATGGTTTAATATTTTAACATCACTGTCTAATAATGCATTCGCTGCTATCTACCCAAAGGAGAACATGACAACTTGTCTGGAACTATTGAAGGTGATCGCGTGGCGGCGAGATCAATCAGTGTCACAACTCTCAACGGTTCTGGGTATGACGAAATGTCTTAGCCCATTGAAACCACAATACCCACAATGCACTACGTCAGCAACGTCATTAGCATGCGTAGAAAGAGATGCTTTGGCGGCGTGAGTCGATGTAAAGTGACTGCGAGGACGAACGCTGGAAATAAACAGTAGAAAGGTATGGGTTTACGTGTTTTAAATTCATAAAAGTCTCAGCGTTTCACATGGCAAAGGCGTACATAATTATAAATGCCACAGTCGCGATACTTAAGGCAGTAGTTAATCCGAGGCAGTTCTGCAAAGTTTGAACTTTGACTAGACTGCAAACTTCGCGGTGGTCGCTACCTGTAGTGGTGTAGTCGCCGCGGCTTTTCGGTGTCCCTCAGTGTCATTGTCACTGTCAATGTCAGTGACACGTTATACTTCAACCCCCATTTCTAGAGCGTCAAGCTAATTTTCTACTAAATAATGACTACCTTTTAGTACGACAATAGTATGAGGCCGTCCGTGGCACCGTGACCCCGTCCTGTAAGAGTCAGTCTCTTCAGCAGCGGGGTTGTGTCTCAATATTTAGAGGTCTCTGTTTAAAATTCTTGAGTATTCCCTGGCTGTATGCTGTTTAACTATTCCTCTAACCCCACACTAACTTTGCTTTCAGGCATGGCGTTGGTGGGGATCCGTGTCATCGAGCTGGCCGGGTTGGCCCCAGTGCCCTTCTGTGGCATGGTGCTGTCCGACTTTGGGGCCAGGGTGATCCGTGTGGACCGGACCAAAGTCGCCATGGCGATGGACTCCCAGGCTCGTGGCAAACAGTCGGTGGCAATTGATTTGAAAAAGCCGGAGGGGGCAGCTGTGCTCCGGCACCTCTGTGTCCAGTCCGACGTGGTCATCGAACCATTTCGGCAAGGTGAGCATGCTGCTCAGAGTGTGGGCTTCACCCCCGTCTCCTCCTGGGTGTGCTAGTTGTGCCTCTATGTCTGTGTATGTGTCTGTCTGTGGGTTTATTAATCAGTCACCCGATCAATTAAATACATTTCAGCAGCAGAGGTGGAAATTTCCAGCCCAGAGAGTATAAATCCAGACCAAAATTTTGTTTCAACCAACTAGTTGAGTATAAAGAGTGACATTGACAGAGTACTCAGCTGGTTGGTTGAAACAAAATCTTGGTCTGGATTTTTACTTTCTGGGTCTGAAATGTCCACCTATGATCAGCAGATAAGTCACATGCACAGTTTGGTTCACGGCTAAACTCAAGATCTTCATCTGAACTACTAGCAAGACTGGCTTCAGCTTATTCATTACTCAGTCATTTGTTGATTTGAGGTATAAAAAAGTGGCTTTGAATAGCAGTGAATCTACTGATGAGAGAGACAGACCAGTTCAGATACTTTGAAAAGCCAATTTAAATCAGTTAAGCTCTGCTGGTTTTTCTTAAAAGCTCAAAACATTTGTTTTTGCCAAAGGTAATGGAAAGTGTAAAACATTCAATAGTACTCTTCTGTATTAGGCATTTTGTTTACTACTCAAATGTGGCCTGTCATTTGACTCCTGTTTAGTAATAGGTGTAACTATGGGTTTTCATTTGAGGTTCCATTTAACTGCACTATAAGAATTTTTCATTGATAAGTTGAGTCTGGTAGCTTACAATTTATTAGAACAATGACATGGAAATCTGTACTGGGCAGGAGGAAGAGAGCCTCCCCTCTATGTTTGTGTGGTCGGACATCAGCGTCTCAAAAATGACCTGGGCGGAACATGACTGAGCCCAATCTTGCGTCCTAGAGGAACTGTTTTTTTTCCAGAATAAATGGCACCTTTCCCCCAGACAGATGAAAGTATCACGGTCTAAGAATACAGATGATTTACACTCCAAAAGGCTTCAGTGATACCTTATGAGATTGAAAGGGCTAGTGTTAGCCTAGGTGTAATGAGGCAGTGATGTGCTTCCTGTTTTCAAACCCACAGCATTGATTTATAGACACATTTTCAAAAAATCTGAAAGATTGTCTCCTGAAAAAACTATCCAGTGCTTGTTCTAAGGATTAAGATGTCTAGTAAGAAGCTTTTGCCACTTCAGATCACACCTCCCTTCCATCAGGTGGAGATCAGTGGGGATTGTCTTTCTCCAGCTTTCCTTTTTCTCGATTGGCTTTTTCACACCTCTCCACCGTAGTCCATCTTAGGGCTGTCATTTATTAATCGATCCTCAAACATTTGTTCGAACATGATGTGAAAAATTACATTATCATATTTCAACTATAATTAACCCATTAGAATTTTAAGGTGTCACTGTAACCCAGGGGAGTTTCTAGCTATTGAAGAAAATCAGGCTAAGTCAAGTTTACCGGGGGCTCGACTTTTTTTTTTTTTGTTTTGTTTGAAGGAAGATTGGCCTCAGGGCTAAAATACTTCCCGAGTGATCGGACCTAACGATGCCCATGATGTAGCCTAGAAGTGCATTAGACCCTTTCTTGTAATTTTATTGATTGCCGACTACGGAGCCCCTAAAAGGTCAGGGTGGGAAAATATTTTTTTAAATAGTTTTGTGATCCCACTACACTTGCCCACTTGCTATTTGCTGCAACATGATGGCAAGGACATGTCCTGTAAAGTGTGCTCCAAATATTTAACTGTGGAGGGAAAAGTACACCATGTTACTTTCATATTTTGTGCTTTTATATGTATTTGTTAATAATTGCATGGTGTCCATTCACTGCCACTGACTTTAAGCAAGACAGTTGGGCTATTGAACGTGAAGTGCGTACACAAACACTGAAATATATTACAAACACTGAACATTATTACAGCTGGTAACAGTATACAAAGCTAACTTTACCGTGGTGTTGAAGTTAACCTGAAAGTGGGTTTGGGTTTAAACCTTATCTTTGACACTGCGGTGAAGTAAATATTAACTGTAAAACTATTCCGAGGGAATACAAACTATTTCAGAAAATATTTTCCCACCCTGACTGCTTAGGGGCTTCGTACAAATGTGACATTGAACAGACTGTTAATAAAATACAAAAAGAACAGATGAATTCTGTGTTGCGTTTGTTTGGGGGGGGGTCCTCCATTAATCAGGCCCAGCTTTCAGGGTCAGTCATGTTTGTTTTGACTAGAGAATCATTTGGGCCAATTAATACGGCCATGCTGTGATTACCTATTCAGACAGGCCTCCGTTAAGAGGCTGCTTGGGAGAGGGTAGGTGCGGTGAGTGAAACAGGTGTGTTCGGCATGTGTCTCCCCAGGGGTGATGGAAAAGCTGGGTCTGGGTCCTTCGGAGATGCTGCTAGAGAATCCCCGCCTGATCTATGCCCGCCTGACAGGCTTTGGGCAGACTGGGCCCTGCGCCCCATCCGCCGGCCACGACATCAACTACCTGGCCATGTCGGGTAACTCTCAGCGGGGTCCAGCTCCCATGGAAATGGGCCCAATGGTGACGCCTGTGCTCTCTGTATGCATTGCCTGATACTACCAGCTGAAGAAGATTTGGAGCGTTTGTGGAAACTACTGATGGCTGGGATATTTGGCATTTGAGGGCTTTTGAGGGTTTGAAGGGTTTTGGCACTTGAACCAGTCATCAGCTAGCCCACCTCTGCTTTGCACACAAGGCCTTTTAGCGTTTGGGCTGACAGAACCCTTTTAAAAGCAGCTCCCCCCACAGTTGAGGAGGCCTGTCTGCCAGGGTGCTTTGATAAATGGCTGCTATGAACTCTGGGATTTTTAATAGACTGTCTGCTTTTAATTTAATGGATGTGAAAAAAAAATATTCGTATGACAGTTTGGTTTCCTATAATAACAGAGTTAGGGTTAGGTAGAGTAACCTGCCGGACAGTGCAGCGTGGGGGTTGCTGATGGTTTAATATTGTGTCCCCCCTCCCTCTTCCTCACAAGGCCTGCTCTCCATGTTGGGCTGCAGCTCAGAGAAGCCGTACGCGCCGCTGAACCTGGTGGC